>JAIEZT010000034.1:260000-353230 GCA_019594935.1 Periophthalmus modestus | reverse complement strand
AATGAGCTGTTTGTTTTGCTCTCTTTTTCTAAAACCTCCGCTCCTGAAACGCTCTATTTGATTCCTTCTCTTCAACCTTGACCTCCCTGAGTTTAGAGAGTTTAAAGTGGCACTGCGGAACTTTTTGGGTGGAAGGACAAAAACCTTGTTTTCTTTATGACGATTGTTTTGCCTGGAATGTCCCAGATTGTGGCATAAAACTTAACAGTTTCCATGGAGACAAGCAGGAGACCCACCAAAAACCAATCATGACTCGCTCAAAGACTCGCTCCATGACTCGCTCCATGACTCGCTCCATGACTCGCTCAAAGACTCGCTCAAAGACTCGCTCCATGACTCGCTCAAAGACTCGCTCCACAACTCGCTCAAAGACTCGCTCAAAGACTCGCTCCATGACTCGCTCCATGACTCGCTCCATGACTCGCTCCATGACTCGCTCCATGACTCGCTCCATGACTCGCTCCATGACTCGCTCAAAGACTCTCGCTCAAATGACTCGCTCCATGACTCGCTCCATGACTCGCTCCAAAGACTCGCTCCATGACTCGCTCCATGACTCGCTCCATGACTCGCTCCATGACTCGCTCAAAGACTCGCTCAAAGACTCGCTCAAAGACTCGCTCCATGACTCGCTCCATGACTCGCTCAAAGACTCGCTCAAAGACTCGCTCAAAGACTCGCTCCATGACTCGCTTCATGACTCGCTCCATGACTCGCTCCATGACTCGCTCCATGACTCGCTCCATGACTCGACTCGCTCCAAGACTCGCTCCATGACTCGCTCGCTCAATGACTCGCTCCCATGACTCGCGCTCAACTCGACCTCCAAAGACTCGCTCCATGACTCGACTCGCTCCATGACTCGCTCAAAGCTCTCTCCATGACTCGCTCAAAGACTCGCTCCATGACTCGCTCCATGACTCGCTCCATGACTCGCGCTCCATGACTCGCTCAAAGACTCGCTCAAAGACTCGCGACTCGCTCCAAGACTCGCTCCATGACTCGCTTCATGACTCGCTCCATGACTCGCTCCAAAGACTCGCTCCAAAGACTCGCTCCATGACTCGCTCCATGACTCGCTTCATGAACTCGCTCCATGACTCGCTCCATGACTCGCTCCATGACTCGCTCAAAGACTCGCTCCATGACTCGCTCCATGACTCGCTCCATGACTCGCTCCATGACTCGCTCCAAGACTCGCTCCATGAGACTCGCTCAAAGACTCGCTCCATGACTCGCTTCATGACTCGCTCAAAGACTCGCTCAAAGACTCGCTCCATGACTCGCTCCAAAGACTCGCTCAAAGACTCGCTCCATGACTCGCTTCATGACTCGCTCCATGACTCGCTCCATGACTCGCTCCATGACTCGCTCAAAGACTCGCTCAAAGACTCGCTCCATGACTCGCTCCATGACTCGCTCCATGACTCGCTCAAAGACTCGCTCCATGACTCGCTCCAAAGACTCGCTCAAAGACTCGCTCCATGACTCGCTCAAAGACTCGCTCCATGACTCGCTCCATGACTCGCTCAAAGACTCGCTTAAAGACTCGCTCAGCACTAAGAGCTTCCTCAGAAACATTCACGATAACCTCATTTAAACGTTTCTTCAGACGTTCGTGGAGCGTTTGGAGCGGCCGTCTTTACTCTCTCCTTCACAATAAGAGCCCTTCACATCGCACCTTTCATAATAAAACCCATCAGAGTTTTTGAAGACGCGCCGCTTTAAGTTGTTTACGAGACGAGCCACTCGAGAGCACATTTGCAAGATGTTTTTGAAATCGTCTTTTGAACAAAACCAGAGACTCGACTGAAGAAGACGAGGATTTGAATGAAGTTTGAAGGCTCAGAATGATAAAAGGTGAAAGGTTAAAGAGCCGTATTGAAATGGTTAGTGATTCTCAATGAGCCATTACTGAATCAAAGCAGCTGTCAGGCCCAATGAGAGTCACGTTAAGCACTTCTGAACGAGGAGCATTCCTGAGGTACGAGCGAGCGTGTTGACGGCATTAGCGCCGCGCTGACCTCACGAAGCTCAAATATAAACTTTAAGAATATTTCAAAACAAAACTCAAATATTTAGAACCAAAGAGAAATGTACAAGTTTATAAAGAATCAAAAGGACGTTTAAGTCAGTAAAGAGCCACCAGGTTCGATTTCAATACTAAACAGACTCGATACCGATACCGATACCACAGTGATGAGGTTTTATTCAGATCTAAACAGATTCAGGTTCATCTCTGAGACGTTTTCGTGTCGATTCCTGTGAAACACGAGGCTCTAGTTTCGATACTAGTTTCACTTTCAGTTTCAGTTAGAATCTTCAAGATCTTTAGAAAGTTCAATACTTTTATGAGACGTTTATGTTCCACTCGGTGACGTATTGTTTTGAAGTGGCCCAAATAAACATTTTTAGTAAATACCAGAAATATTTTATTCAGGCCAAACTGAAAAACTCTTGATTTGTGTCCAGCCCATCGCAGCAGAAGGTTCCTCAGAAAAGGTTGGTTTTTATGTTATATAGAGTCTATAGAGCCTTATGTTAGCATATAGAGCCTTTATGTTAGCATATAGAGCCTTATGTTAGCATATAGAGCCTTTATGTTAGCATATAGAGCCTTTATGTTAGCATATAGAGCCTTATGTTAGCATATAGAGCCTTTATATTAGCATATAGAGCCTTATGTTAGCATATAGAGCCTTATGTTAGCATATAGAGCCTTTATGTTAGCATATAGAGTGTTTATGTTAGCCCGTTAGCACGTTGTCGCTGCTGATCAGAGCAGGATGTGGCTCTTGAACAAAAGGCGGAGCGTCTTTGATCGGGGCCGTGAGGAATGCGCCGGAGCCACCTGCAAACACAAAGCCAGAAGCTCACATCAGGCGGCTGGAGACCTTTTAATTAGCGCTAATTAGCTTAGCACAGGAACGCTGCTGCTGCCGGATTTGTGTTAGCGTAGATCAAAGAGGTGCTAGCGTTTGGTTGTGCTGAGTCAGTGGCTAATAGGCGGCGTTTATAATCAGCCCCAGAGGACGGCGGCGCAGGTGGAGACTCGTTTAATCCCACGACACCGAGCTCTTGCTGAATCAGGTTAGCATCAGCGCGGGCAAGCTAACAGAGTGACAGGAGACGCTGTTTGGACACGACAGGAGGAGAGTTTAACGTCACAGCTCTGAGAAGTTTCACTTAGCACAAAGTTAAAGGTCCATATGACACTATTCTGTTTGAATGTCCCATGATGCACTGCTCTCTGACCTCTGACCTAATGTTTACTCGTCTCAAACACACCTGGAGTTGTGTTATTTCAGTTCTTCTCTCAAACTGAAAACACTCTGTTCCACCTTGTGATGTCATCATGTGGTGATACAGGAAGTGCTCCACTGTGTTTTTAAACTCCACCTTCACTAGAATCATCTGGATCATTTCAGTCCTGGAGTTGTCACTTATCGTTAGATAAGTCGCACCGGTTTCGGGCGGCGTGTGGAGTCGTGCTGGTTTCGGGCGGCGTGTGGAGTCGTGCTGGTTTCGGGCGGCGTTGTGGAGTCGTGTGTGTTTCGGGCGGTGTGTGTGGAGTCGTGGTTTTCGGGGCGGCGTGTGGAGTCGTGCTGGTTTCGGGCGGTGTGTGGAGTCGTTGTTTCGGGCGGCGTGTGGAGTCGTGGTTTCGGGCGGCGTGTGGAGTCGTGGTTTCGGGCGGCGCGTGTGGAGCGTGGAGTGCGGTCGTGTTTTCGGGCGGCGTGTGGAGTCGTGGTTTCGGGCGGCGTGTGGAGTCGTGGTTTCGGGCGGCGTGTGGAGTCGTGCTGGTTTCGGGGCGGTGTGTGGAGTCGTGCTTTCGTTTTCGGGCGGCGTGTGGAGTCGGTGTGGGTTTCGGGCGGTGTGTGGAGTCGGTGGTTTCGGGCGGCGTGTGGAGTCGTGTGGTTTCGGCGGCGTGTGGAGTCGTGGTTTCGGGCGGTGTGTGGAGTCGTGGTTTCGGGCGGGCGTGTGGAGTCGTGGTTTCGGGGGGCGGCGTGTGGAGTCGTTGTTGGTTCGGGCGGCGTGTGGAGTGCTGGTTTCAGGAGGCGTGGTTTGTGTTGGTTTCGGCGCGGCGTGTGGAGTCGTGATGGGTTGGTTCGGGCGGCGTGTGGAGTCGTGGTTTAGGGCGGCGGGGCGGCGTGGTGGAGGTCGTGGTTTTCAGGGCGGTTCGCGGCGTGTGATGAGTCGTGGGTTTTCGGGCGGCGTGTGGAGTCGTGGTTTCGGGCGGCGTGTGGAGTCGTGGTTTCGGGCGGCGTGTGGAGTCGTGGTTTCGGGCGGGTTGTTCGTGGAGTCGTGGTTTCGTTTCGGGCGGCGTGTGGAGTCGTCGTGGTTTCGGGCGGCGTGTGGAGTCGTGCTGGTTTCGGGCGGGGTGTGGAGTCGTGGTTTCGGGCGGGGTGTGTGGAGTCGTGTGGTTTCGGGCGGGCGTGGAGAGTCGTGCTGGTTTCGGGCGGCGTGTGGAGTCGTGGTTTCGGGCGGCGTGTGTGGAGTCGTGCTGGTTTTCGGGCGGCGTGTGGAGTCGTCGTGGTTTCAGGCGGCGTGTGGAGTCGTGCTGGTTTCGGGCGGCGTGTGGAGTCGTGGTTTCGGGCGGCGTGTGGAGTCGTGGTTTCGGGCGGCGTGTGGAGTCGTGGTTTCGGGCGGCGTGTGGAGTCGTGGTTTCGGGCGGTTGATTTGGTTTCGGGCGTCTGGAGTTTTCCGGCAGTGTGGAGTCGTGTGGGGTTTCGCGGCTCTCGTGGTTTTCGGGCTGATCTCACACACACACAGGGCGAAGTGACTCTGAGACGGGCGGCGTGTGGAGTCTGGTGACTCGGCTCCCCCTGAGTCGTGGTTTCGGGCGGCGTGTGGAGTTAAACGGGCGGCGTGGAGTCGTCACTTCAGAGCGGCGAGGAGGTGCTGTTGTTGTGTCCTTGGGCAAGACACTTAACCCCTCCCCCCAGTGTCTGTGTGGACAGACCGAAGAGACTCTGATGTCGTCACAAAAGGGCTGAGTGTCCTCCCCCTGAGGCACAGGGTGACGTTTCTGTCGGGACGGGGCGGGTCACTCACTCACACAGAGTGAGAGGAGGTGCGGGGCGTTGTGTCCTGGGGGGGCTTAAAAAGGGACCCTGTCCCCCCAGTGTGTGTGGGGCAGGGACACGAAGGTGTGACACACTGGATGTCGTCACACTGGGGTGTCCTCAACGGGGCAGGTGAGGGGGCGGGGCGAAGGGGGGCGAGTGTGAGGGGGGGGGGGGGCTGTGGGGGCGGGGCAGAGTGTGAGGGGCGGGGCGAAGGCTGTGGGGGCGGGGCAGAGTGTGAGGGGGCGGGGCGAAGGCTGTGGGGGCGGGGCAGAGGACCACTTGTCTTGTTGGATGGGTTCAGCTGTCAATCAAACCAAACTTGTGGAAAATACGTCACTGCTTGTCTCCGTGGAGATGTTATTGCTTTGCCTGGAATGTTCCACGGTGCAGCTTTAAACATGTTTATCTCCGTGAAGACGAGCAGGTGGTGGCATCAGGCTGAGTTACAGGTCAGGTCTGTGGAGAGTCTCATATTTAAAGAAATGCTTCATTGGCAGGTTTAATGTCACACTGTGGAACATTAAAATGCAGGACAGATGAGTAAAATATCGAGGCCGACGTTTCCATGGAGACGAGCAGGTGACAGACCCTCCACCTGAAAAGTTCCACAGTTGAACTTTAAGAGTTTGTGTCGACTCAGCGGCTCCTGAACATCCCATAATCACCCCGAGTGTCGTCTCCGGGGACACGCCGTCTCCGCTCGTGTCGCTAACGAGCCCCAAGCTAATTACCCACAATCCCACAGTCCAGGACACGCCGCAGTTTGAAGCCCGGGACGGAGGCTCGGGCCGGGGCCAGGTGAGGGGCCCTGGAGAGAGTCGGGTCTGCGGAGGATTGAGCTAAACAAGATCATACCTGTGAGGAGTACCCACGATGCACCGGGGTCGTTAAAGCAGGAGCCCGGGGCCCGGGGGAAGTTTGTCGGTCGCCAAATGTCAGCGGTGACTGTAATGGAGCTAACGGGACGGAGGATTTCACCCGTAACCATAGTAACCACATTTTAAAACTGATTTAATGTATAAAACTCAAACTGGAACAACAGGGAGTAAAGCTGCACTGTGGAACTTTCCTCTGCTCGTCCTACATATTATTGCTCATCGTCTGGAATGTTCCGCAGTGTGGCATTAAACCAAACATCTGTTTTTCATTTATTATTAAATTGTTTTTTTGTGGATTAAAAATACGTTAATAAAATCCTTCTTACTCTGAGCGGGGCTCGCCTCTCCACAGATCTGACGTGTCACTTGGTTTATCATTTCAGTTCAAGCGGCGCAGAGCGAAATAACAACGTTAAAGTCAGATTCTTCTGCAGACGGATGCTCCTCAGTCCAGACACGTCTGAGCCTGTGGGAGTGGGTCTCCTCTTCACTGTGGTTCTCCTCCAGGTTTCTCCTTTTCCCTCTGGGTTTTTGGAGTTTTTCTTTGGAGGAGGAGGGTCTGAGGACAGGGGGCGCTCTGGGACAGTTATTCATTGCTTGTTTTCTGTTGATTCATTTGTCTGTTTCTGTTTCATTGTTGATTTTCTAATTCTGTTGGTTAATCATCTCCATGTTCAGCCCTAAGAGGCGACGGCTGTCGTGATTTTGGGCTCTACAAAAATAAATTGAATTGAATTGAAAATCTTCATAATAAACGAGTTTCAAAGCAGAATTTAACTCAAAACTCACCAGTGTCACATCGGATCAAAACAGACAGAGCTAACCTGCTAACACCAGGACGTGATCATGGTGCACTTCCTGCTCCATCGACTCTGGCTTCAACTCACTTTCTATTGAAAAACCCCTCTCTCTCTCTGTCCCTGTCAGACTCATGTTGGTCTTAAATGTTCGTATTAACCCTCTACATGATCCTGGGGTTTTTATTTCACGTCTGTGTCTGTAAATCAACATATGAACATTAATAACAGACAAATCAGGTCCTTCTGTCCCCGACGTCGCTCCTGTTAGCGTTAGCAACAGGTTTGATTGACAGTGTTGCTAAGCGCCTGCTCCCTGCAGTGGTGTGGGCTGAAGGGGCGTGACCTTCAACATCCTCGCTCCTGATTGGCTCTTTAGTTGCTCTGCTCCAGATCCTCCCTGTTTCTGCTCTAGTCTCATCTTTACACAGACTGGTGCTTATCCTTCTTTTACCTCCCTTCTTTTTGTCATCCCTCCTTGCCTCTCTCTTTCTCTCCTTCCCTCTTCCCCCTCTTTCTCTTATCTCTCCCTCCTTTCCTCTCCCATTCTTTCCCCATCTTTCTCTTTCTCTGCTTATCTTCCTCTCCTTCCCTCTTTCTCCCCTCCTTCCCTCTCTTCTTCTCTCTCCCTCTTCCCTCTCTCCCTCTTCCTCCCTTCTCTCTCTTCTCTCCCCCTTTTCCCTCTCTCTCTCCCCCCCTACTCTCCCTCTCCCCCTCTCTCTCCTTCTCTCTCCCTCTTCCCCTCCTTCCCTCTCTCTCCTTCTCTCTCCCTCTTCCTCTCCTCTCCCCTCTCCCCCTCTCCCTCTCCTCTCCTTCTCTCTCTCTCCTCTCTCTCCTCTCTCTCTCTCTCTCCCTCTCCTTCCCTCTCCCCCCCTCTCTCTCCTCCTCTCTCCCTCTTCCTCTCCCCCTCCTCCCTCTCCTCTCTCTCTCCTTCCCTCTCCCTCTTCCTCTCCTTCTCTCTCTCCCTCTCTCTCCTTCTCTCTCCCTCTTCCTCTCCTTCCCTCTCCCCCTCTCTCTCCTTCTCTCTCCCTCTTCCTCTCCTTCCCTCTCCCCCTCTCTCTCCTTCTCTCTCCCTCTTCCTCTCCTTCCCTCTTTCTCCCCTCCTTCCCTCTCTCCTTCTCTCTCCCTCTTCCTCTCCTTCCCTCTCTCCCTCCCTCTTCCTCTCCTCAGACGCTCCAGCGCTCTCTCTGAAAAGCGTTAGTTCCTGAAGAAGGTCGCCGTTTGTGCAGCTGTGACAGATTTAAGTGTCGATTAGTTTGATGTAGAGCGAGCACATTATCACACGAGGCTGTCGCCGCCGCCATTTTGGACCAAACAAATAACTGTAACGAGATTTGAACTTTGGATGGACCCGCGGCTGCGGTTAATGTCGCTCTCCATCATCGTCCAATCACCTGCCAGCGTTTCAAAAGGGGAGGGGCCGATCACAGCGTTTTAGAACAATAATGACCACGAGGCCAGAGACCACGAGGCCGGTGACCACGAGGCCGGTGACCACGACGGCCGGCTGTCCACGAGGCCGGTGACCACGGAGACCGGCGACCACGAGACCAGTGACCACGAGGCCGGTGACCACGAGGCAGTGACCACGAGCCGGTGACCACGAGACCGGCGACCACGAGACCGGCGACCACGAGACCAGTGTCCACGAGGCCAGTGACCACGAGGCCGGTGACCACAAGACCACGAGGCCGGTGACCACGAGGCCGGTGACCACGAGGCCGGTGACCACGAGGCCAGAGACCACGAGGCCAGAGACCACGAGGCCGGTGACCACGAGACCACGAGGCCGGTGACCACGAGACCACGAGGCCGGTGACCACGAGGCCAGAGACCACGAGGCCGGTGACCACGAGGCCGGTGACCACGAGGCCGGTGACCACGAGACCACGAGGCCGGTGACCACGAGACCACGAGGCCAGAGACCACGAGGCCGGTGACCACGAGGCCAGAGACCACGAGGCCGGTGACCACCAGGCCGGTGACCACGAGGCCGGTGACCACGAGACCACGAGACCACGAGGCCCACGTGACCACGAGACCACCACGAGGCCAGAGACCACGAGGCCGGTGACCACGAGGCCGGTGACCACGAGGCCGGTGACCACGAGACCACGAGGCCGGTGACCACGACGACCACGAGGCCAGAGACCACGAGGCCGGTGACCACGAGAGCCGGTGACCACGAGGCCGGTGACCACGAGACCACGAGGCCGGTGACCACGAGACCACGAGGCCAGAGACCACGAGGCCGGTGACCACGAGGCCGAGACCCACGAGGCCGGTGACCACGGAGACCACGAGGCCGGTGACCACGAGACCACGAGGCCAGAGACCACGAGGCCGGTGGTGACCACGAGGCCAGAGACCACGAGGCCGGTGACCACCAGGCCGGTGACCACGAGGCCGGTGACCACGAGGCCACGAGGCCGGTGACCACGATAGATCACAACAGGTGCTGTGCAGGAGGAGGAGATTTTCAGAGAACTGGAGTCTCCAGAGCAGGACAAACATCAGTTTAACATCAGTCACAGTCTGTGTGAAAACTCCTCTCACTTTTACACTGAACGTGGCTCTGAGCCGCTCGTCTTCACAGAGTAAAAACCTCCATAATAAACTGTTTCTGATTCATGGCTCAGTTTTGTGTTGCATTTTATCATTTTTATCAAAATCAGTGACAAAACATGAGGTCGTTCTAATCTGTTAGACGTGAAGAAAAGACGATAAATAAAAGTAAAAAGTAGCACAAAATATTTGAAAATAAAAGACATGAAAACAAAAAAACGTTCTTGCTCGTCGCTTGTCGCGCTCGGTGGTGGTGGCGGTGATAGATCACTGGGTAAACTGGCGTCCTGGGACAGAGAGGGCGGGGTCAGGGGGGCGGGGGGTCAGAGGGGGCGGGGTCAATGAGTATTTATCTGGAGTAGGAGGAGGGGTCGGGCGAGGCAGGAGACGGTGATAAATCTACACTGGACAGTGTGGGCGGGGCTAAGCTTGGTTTTGTCCAGTCGTTCCCTGACTCCGCCCCTCACGCCGTCGTGACGTTTGGTCAAAAACAGGAGTGAGACCCAGAAAAGAACCAGCCTCAGGATCTGACGAGTCTGAACTTTGACCAACCCCTGAGTTTAGTTCAGTACCAGACACTCACACGGGTGAAGTGTTTGGCCCAAAGACACAGTAGGAATCAAACCTCTGACCTTCTGGTTGCTGGGCGTGTTCTAACCACCGACCCACCGCCGCCTCACAGGCCGAAACTCCGACCCCTGCAGATCCTTTAACAGCCCACCCCCCCACGCTCTAATGCCCCTCCTCCTGCTCCCTCCTCCTGCTCCCTCCTCCTGCTCCCTCCTCCTGCTCCCTCCTCCTGCTCCCTCCTCCTGCCCCGTGCTCCTGCTCCCTCCTCCTGCTCCCTCCTCCTGCCCCGTGCTCCTGCTCCCTCCTCCTGCTCCCTTCTCCTGCCCCCTCCTCCTGCTCCCTCCTCCTGCCCCCTCCTCCTGCTCCCTCCTCCTGCTCCGTCCTCCTGCTCCCTCCTCCTGCTCCGTCCTCCTGCTCCCTCCTCCTGCTCCGTCCTCCTGCTCCCTCCTCCTGCTCCCTCCTCCTGCCCCGTGCTCCTGCTCCCTCCTCCTGCCCCGTCCTCCTGCCCCATGCTCCTGCCCCCTCCTCCTGCCCCGTGCTCCTGCCCCGTGCTCCTGCCCCGTGCTCCTGCCCCCTCCTCCTGCCCCGTCCTCCTGCCCCGTCCTCCTGCCCTGTGGGTGACAGAGGTCCATAAATACTTGGGGAGGAGTCGTGTCGCTGTCTCTCATGAAGTCGTTACATAAACAGAGCAGAGGTCAAAGGTCGTGATGTCACTTTTGTGTCAGATAAACATCCTTCTGTTCAGTTTAGTACAAACTCTGCTGCTTTTTAAAGATACACTGGGTAACTTTTCCATTGTCGGCCTGTTTCTCGCAGATGTCTTGCCTTTCAGACTTTATTATTACTTTATTGTTTCAGAACTACACAAAAACTACAGTGAGCTGCTTCACCTCTCCACAGATCTGACCTGGACCTTGGCCTGGTTCCATAGAGCTCCTTTAATGACACATGTTATGTAACGTTTTGTTCAGTATAAAATGTAAAACAGTGTCGTCATAGAAACAGGTCCATTAACATCCTGTGGAGCCGGAGCTCCGCCCCCTCAACGTCAAACTTCACCGTTGATGTTCATGCTGCTGAAACAGAGACAGGAAACTGTTCAACGTGAGTAAAGTTTAAGACTTGTCATTATTTCAGAAGATTCTTTGTCTTTAGGGACGAGCAGACGAGTTTTTTCCTCGTGTTTTTCCTCGTGACGGGGGAGAACGTCACTTATTCATCAGGACAAAGTCTCTTCAGAGACTGAAGGACACGTCCTGTTTCAGCACGAGGAGGACACGGAGGAGGACACGGAGGAGGACACGGAGGAGGACACGAGGAGGACACGGAGGAGGACACGGAGGAGGACACGAGGAGGACACGGAGGACGACACGGAGGACGACACGGAGGACGACACGGAGGAGGAACGAGGACACGAGGGAGGACACAGAGGAGGACACGAGGAGGACACGAGGACACGGACACGGAGGAGGACACGGAGGACGACACGGAGGACGACACTTCGTCACATACTTCGAACGGCACTTTGAACAGAACTGGGACGTGGTCTGAGTCACATGGACAGACCAGTGGGCGGGGACAGGGGGTAGGTGGAAACAGACTTTTTTTTGAAAAGTAGAATAAGGATCAGTCAAACAGGCACGAAACAACAGAAACACAACTGTGACTGAGCCAGCGACGACCGAGCACATTATGACATCATCAGAAGCAGGAGGCGTGGCCTGTACGATCTGTTTATGCAACACTTTGGTCCTTTAAGGTTAAACGTGTCTTAAACATTTGACTTTTCTTCAGCTGTTTCACAAACCTCCAAACGGCTAAAAGGCTAAAAGGCTGTGCTATGCTCTTCTATGCTATGCTATGCTATGCTATGCTATGCTATGCTATGCTATGCTATGCTATGCTATGCTAGGCTAGTCGTCCCTCTGCTCGTCAGAGGAGCCATGTCTCGGTGAGACTCAGACCTGCTGCTCTGACTCTCCTCAAACACCCATACCGTCCCTTTAAACCACTCGTACCGTCCCTTTTAAAAACACTCGTACGTCCCTTTAAAACACTCGTACCGTCACTTTAAAAAACCACTCGTACCGTCCCTTTAAAACCACTCGTACCGTCCCTTTAAAAACACTCGTACCGTCCCTTTAAAACCACTCGTACCATCCCTTTAAAAACCACTCGTACCGTCCCTTTAAAAACACTGGTACGTCCCTTTAAAACCACTCGTACCGTCACTTTAAAACCACTCGTACCGTCCCTTTAAAACCACTCGTACCGTCCCTTTAAAACCACTCGTACCGTCCCTTTAAAACCACTCGTACCGTCACTTTAAAACCACTCGTACCGTCCCTTTAAAAACCACTCGTACCGTCCCTTTTAAAAACCACTCGTACCGTCCCTTTAAAAACACTCGTACTGTCCCTTTAAAAACCACTCGTACCGCCCCTTTAAGACCAGTCGTACCGCCCCTTTAAAACCACGTCTCTTTCCTTTGGAGACAAATACTGATTTGTGACACAAAATGGTCCTGACACAGTCTGTGTATTATTAAAATCACTTTGTCCACCTCCCGACGCGTCGAGCTCGATGCAGAAGACGCCACAGAACAATGACATTAAACATACATGGGCCGGTCGAGTTAAACATACATGGGCCTGTCGTGGGCCGGTCGAGTTAAACATACATGGGCCGCTGGTTAATGGCTCAGACTCTGTTTCCATTAGGCTGCTCTGTCGTCGTGGTTTCACACGGCGGCGTGAAGCTCGTCGCTCCTTAAGTGCAAACGTCTGAGGATCAATGAATCATTCAACATTTACAGAAACACACACTTTATAAAAAGACACATGTTTTTTTTTTTCTCTGTGTCCGACATGAATCAGACTAAACTTTTCCTGTTTTTGGTCCTTTGGGATTAACACAATTATTTCTATTTGTTAAATGTCAGAATATTGAGAGAAGGATTTTTTAAGACATTTTTTCATGACATTCTTCAAGGTTAGAAGTTTATAAGTTTATTTCATTAGTATTTGTCCCATTTCCTTTAAACTGTGAGACTTGGGTCAAATGTTCTGATTTTCTTCCACAAACGTCTCACATTAGTTGCAGGAGTTTTGTCCCATTCGACAGAACTGGAGTAACTGAGCCCAGTTTGTGTCCGTCTCACTCGCACAGGCCTTTCCAGGTCTGTTCAGACACTTTCAACAGGACTGAGATCAGGACTTTGTGATGGACGCTACAAAACATCCACTTTGTTATCCTTAAACCTCTTTGTTATCCTTAAACCTCTTTGTTATCCTTGAGTCTCTTTGTTATCCTTGAGTCTCTTTGTTATCCTTAAGCTTCTTTGTCACCAGTTTGGCCGTATGCTTCATTTCAGACCCATTTGTTGCGACCTTTAACTTCCTGGCTTCTTGAAATGTTTCTTCAGTTTTTCCACATAATGTTCTTTCCTCATGAGTTTACACGGAGTTTACACGGAGTCTGGAGAGTCACGAGAGCAACAACAGGAAACAACAAAAAGGAAACAAACAGGAAACAAACAACAAACATTAACCATCACACATGTTTATTAAAGGGTTATTATGTAACTTTCCTCCTGTGTTGACCCGTGTTTCCTCGGTGCAGATTCACAGTTTGAGCAGCTCTTCAGATCAAACTCTGTCCACATCTAATTTTAAAGCATTTAATTGTCTGATAATCAGAAAGAGCATGTCAGAGCATTAGCATGCTAGTTGTTGTTAGCTTTACCGTGATCAGTGAATCATTTATGGTCGTTCTGTGAATTATTCTAGGAGCCGTTCCGTGAGTCGTGAATCGTTCCGTGAGTCGTGAATCGTTCTGTGAGTCGTGAATCGTTCTGGGAGTCGTGAATTGTTCTGGGAGTCGTGAGTCGTGAGTCGTGAAGTCGTTCTGTGAGTCGTGAGTTTCTGGAGTCGTGAATCGTTCTGGGAATCGTTCTGTGAGTCGTGAGTCGTTCTGTGAATCGTTCTGTGAGTCGTGAGTCGTTCTGGGAGTCGTGAGTCGTTCTGTGAATCGTTCTGTGAGTCGTGAGTCGTTCCATGAGTCGTGAATCGTTCTGGGAGTCGTGAGTCGTTCTGTGAATCGTTCTGTGAGTCGTGAGTCGTTCCATGAGTCGTGAATCGTTCTGGGAGTCGTGAGTCGTTCTGTGAATCGTTCTGGGAGTCGTGAGTCGTGAATCGTTCTGTGGCGTCTGCAGCTCCATCTGGATGTATATTTAGAACAAAAGCTCTGGTGACAATGGGACTGTGTGAAGGTTCAGCTCGTTCAATAATAAACAGAGCCACGTTTGAAACGACTTTACAAAAACAAACTTCAGCTGTTGGGGTGACCTTTGACCTGTGACCCCGTCAGATTTGACAGTCCAACATCACGTACTTCCTGTTTGTCACAGCTCCATCGGGCGAGGTCCATGTTTAACATGAGTTTAGAGAGACTGTAAAGACGTGACTGTCAGCACAGCTCCAGCTCCAGAGGGATAGAGACGATCTGGAAAAGAGTTTTATATTTGGAATTTCAACCACAAGTATCATAGCAACAAAAGAACCAATCAGAGCGAGGCTGTAGAAGGTAACGCCGCTTTCCGCTCTAATCAATCAAACCTTTGCTAACGCTAACAGGAGCGACGTCGGGGACAGAAGGACCTGATGTGTCTGTTATTAAAGTTCATATGTTGATTTACAGACACAGACGTGAAATAAAAACCCCAGGATCATGTAGAGGGTTAATACAAACATTTAAGACCAACATGAGTCTGACAGGAGCAGGGACAGAGAGGGGGCGCTGTTTTCACATAGAAAGTGAATTGGAGCCAGAGTCGATGGAGCAGGAAGTGCGACACGACCACTTCCTGTTTGGAACACAGTGCTAGCAGGTTAGCTCTGTCCATTTATATAAAGTCTATGATTTTCTTACTACAAATTTTCCCTCCTTTTCTTGCACTTTTAATGTCGTCACTTTTATACAAAGTTGTGCTGACGTCTCTAAACATGTCCATATATGGACACAGTCAAATAAACATGTCCATATATGGACACAGTCAAATAAACATGTCCATATATGGACACAGTCAAATAAACATGTCCATATATGGACACAGTCAAATAAACATCGACTAAAAATCTACTGGAAAAGCTACATAGTGGATCTTTAAGTGGCGCCTTGGCACAGGCAGAAAACCACACAGCACCAGGAAATCTAACCCACAACCTCCGAGCTCTACAGCGCCTCCCTTAGGACATGTTTGTTTCACTCCACAGACGTGAAGACGTTTCAGTCCCTGTCGCTGTGGAGACGCTGCCGTTCCTCTGTCGGCTCAGAGTCTGAGCGGTTTTAAAACCTCGAGGCTCACGTCCTTTAAACACTGTTTTATGTTTTTCCTGGAGCCTAATCTCAGACGTGTTTGAGCCTTTACTTTGAGTCACATGGAAACGAGCCCATATTTGGACAGCTTCCTCCTGGGCGTCGCAGATTAGCAGGTTTTATTTTGGAGTCAGAATCTTCTCGGTCGTGGTTGTTCTTCTCGGTCGTGGTTGTTCTTCTCGGTCGTGGTTGTTCTTCTCGGTCGTGGTTGTTCTTCTCGCCGTGGTTGTTCTTCTCACCGTGGTTGTTCTTCTCGGTCGTGGTTGTTCTTCTCGTCGTGGTTGTTCTTCTCGGTCGTGGTTGTTCTTCTCGCCGTGGTTGTTCTTCTCGGTCGTGGTTGTTCTCGGGCCGTGGTTGTTCTTCTCTCGTCGTGGTGGTTGTTCTTCTCGGTCGTGGTTGTTCTTCTCGGTCGTGGTTGTTCTTCTCGATCGGTGGTTCTTCTCTCGGTCGTGGTTGTTCTTCTCGCGGTGGTTGTTTCTTCTCGGTTGTGGTTGTTCTTCTCGGTCGTGGTTGTTCTTCTCACCGTGGTTGTTCTTCTCGCCGTGGTTGTTCTTCTCGCCGTGGTTGTTCTTCTCGGTTGTGGTTGTTCTTCTCGCCGTGGTTGTTCTTCTCGGTCGTGGTTGTTCTTCTCACCGTGGTTGTTCTTCTCGCCGTGGTTGTTCTTTCTTCGGTTGTGGGTTGTTCTTCTCGCCGTGGTTGTTCTTCTTGGTGTGGTTGTTCTTCTTCTCTTCTCGCCGTGGTTGTTCTTCTCGGTTGTGGTTGTTCTTCTCGCCGTGTGGTTGTTCTTCTTCACCGTGGTTGTTCTTCTCGGTCGTGGTTGTTCTTCTCGCCGTGTGGTTGTTCTTCTCGCCGTGGTTGTTCTTCTCGATCGTGGTTGTTCTTCTCGGTCGTGGTTGTTCTTCTCGCCGTGGTTGTTCTTCTCGGTCGTGGTTGTTCTTCTCGGTCGTGGTTGTTCTTCTCGGTCGTGGTTGTTCTTCTCGGTCGTGGTTGTTCTTCTCGGTGATTGGTCGTCGGCTCGAGTCGCTCTAAGCCTCGTCTCTCTGTCAGAAGTTTCAGTCATAGTTAATGAGTAAATGTGACGTGTCCTTGTTATTTGAATAATGCCTGATTGTTGTGGGTTTAATCCCGTCTTTCGTCTTTCATGTTCTTTGAGGTCTCGGTGAAAGCACATTTCTCGGTCTCGGTTTAAGTCCGGACTTTAAAAGGATCAAGTCTCAGAGCAGGATTTGACTGTTGTTATGAGAACTATGTGGATTAGAGCGTTACAAAGAGGTCAGCGCACTTCCACTTCCGTCAGTTTAACGCCGTTTAAAGGGACGGGGCCTGGGGTTAAAGGGACGGGGCCTGGGGTTAAAGGGACGGGGCCTGGGGGTTAAAGGGACGGGGCCTGGGGGTTAAAGGGACGGGGCCTGGGGGTTAAAGGGACGGGGCCTGGGGTTAAGGGGACGGGGGCCTGGGGTTAAGGGACGGGGCCTGGGGGTTAAAGGGACGGGGCCTGGGGTTTTAAAGGGACGGGCTGGGGTTAAAGGGACGGGGGCCTGGGGGTTAAAGGGACGGGGCCTGGGGTTAAAGGGACGGGGCCTGGGGTTAAAGGGACGGGGCCTGGGGTTAAAGGGACGGGGCCTGGGGGGTTAAAAGGACGGGGCCTGGGGTTAAAGGGACGGGGCCTGGGGTTAAAGGGACGGGGCCTGGGGGTTAAAGGGACGGGGCCTGGGGTTAAAGGGACGGGGCCTGGGGGTTAAAGGGACGGGGCCTGGGGTTAAAGGGACGGGGCCTGGGGTTAAAGGGACGGGGCCTGGGGGTTAAAAGGGACGGGGCCTGGGGTTAAAAGGGGCGGGGGGACCTGGGGTAAAGGGACGGGGCCTGGGGTTAAAGGGACGGGGCCTGGGGGTTAAAGGGACGGGGCCTGGGGTTAAAGGGACGGGGCCTGGGGTTAAAGGGACGGGGCCTGGGGGGGTTAAAGGGACGGGGGCCTGGGGTTAAAGGGACGGGGCCTGGGGGTTAAAGGGGACGGGGCCTGGGGGTTAAAGGGACGGGGCCTGGGGTTAAAGGGACGGGGCCTGGGGTTAAAGGGACGGGGCCTGGGGGTTAAAGGGACGGGGCTGGCGTTAAAAGGGACGGGGCCTGGGGTTTAAAGGGACGGGGCCTGGGGTTAAAGGACGGGGCCTGGGGGTTAAAGGGACGGGGCCTGGGGTTAAAAGGGACGGGGCCTGGGGGTTAAAGGGGCGGGGCCTGGGGTTAAAGGGGCGGGGCCTGGGGGTTAAAGGGACGGGGCCTGGGGTTAAAGGGACGGGGCCTGGGGGTTAAAGGGACGGGGCCTGGGGTTAAAGGGACGGGGCCTGGGGTTAAAGGGACGGGGCCTGGTTCTTCACGTGTTTGAGTATTTTACTGTATCCTGATTACTTAAATACTTTTACTCTGAGTTGTGTTTATTCTGGTGTAAAACTCGACACAGGAGTAAAAACAGCTTCATGTTTCTTCCACGTTTCACTGATCTGAGCCTCAACACGAGAGTTTGAGAGTTTGTCTCTGATCCTGATCAGATGGTGGTTCTCTGGGGGTTTTTCGGGTGGTCCGTGGTGTCCTGATGTCTCGTGTGATTTACTCTGAAAACCACCAAATAAAGACTAAAAGTACCAGAATACAGTTACTCAGCAGGAGTACTCAGAGTACATGTTCTCAGCATGAGTTTCAAAAGACCGGCTCTTTTTATATTTCTTTATACGACAGAAGTCAGTGTGTTAACCAGTACAAAAACACACAAATTAGATTTGATTCTTTTTACACATGAGATCTGGTTCCAACCGTTAAGGAGCCGCTCCACAGACCCGACTCGTCCAAGAACATCATAGTGAGACGCTCCTCCAGCCTCCACCTCCAGGAGGCGTCAGCGCTTATGTTCTCTGGGCGTTTAGCCACATTCCGGGGCTCCCTTTGAAGTGCCCGTCCCTTTAACACTTTGTCTGCTCTTAAAGGGATGAAAGGAGAGTTTACACTTTAGCCGTGATTGAATCGTGCGGCTGACGAGGCGGCGGGAGGCGACGGGAGGCGACGGGAGGCGACGGGAGGCGACGGGAGGCGGCGGGAGGCGACGGGAGGCGACGGGAGGCGGCGGAGAGGCGGCTCATGGCCGGAGGTCTCGGAGGATTAAAGTTCAGAGTGACGTCTGAGAGCTGCTTCAGGAGCAGAGCCTCCGGGTTTTATTCTGCCCAAACGAACCACAGACCAGCGAGGAAAAAGTCCAACACGAACCGGCCCTGTATCGGGCCGTTTACTGGGCCGTTTAAAGGGCCCTTTACTGGGCCGTTTAAAGGGCCGTTTACTGGGCCGTTTACTGGGCCGTTTAAAGGGCCCTGTACTGGGCCGTTCACTGGGCCGTTATATTGTTGTATTGATCCATGTTTGATCAGTGCAGCTCCTCAGACTCTTAAACCTGATTTTACTTTTAACCTCTTTAGTTTGAATGACAGTTGCACACGGCCCTGAGACATTTGCCCCTCTCTCTTTATTTGCCCCTCTCTCTTTATTTGCCCCTCTCTCTTTTTTTGCCCCTCTCTCTTTATTTGCCCTCTCTCTCTGTTTTGCCCCTCTCTCTTTATTTGCCCCTCTCTCTTTTTTGCCCCTCTCTCTGTTTTGCCCCTCTCTCTTTATTTGCCCCTCTCTCTGTTTTGCCCCTCTCTCTTTATTTGCCCTCTCTCTTTTATTTGCCCCTCTCTCTTATTTGCCCCTCTCTCTGTTTTTTGCCCCTCTCTCTTTATTTGCCCCTCTCTCTTTATTTGCCCCTCTCTCTTTATTTGCCCCCTCTCTGTTTTGCCCCTCTCTCTTTATTTGCCCCTCTCTCTTTATTTGCCCCTCTCTCTTTATTTGCCCCTCTCTCTGTTTTGCCCCTCTCTCTTTATTTGCCCCTCTCTCTTTATTTGCCCCTCTCTCTGTTTTGACCCTCTCTCTTTATTTGCCCCTCTCTCTTTATTTGCCCCTCTCTCTTTATTTGCCCCTCTCTCTCTGTTTTGCCCCTCTCTCTTTTTTGCCCTCTCTCTTTATTTGCCCCTCTCTCTTTATTTGCCCCTCTCTCTGTTTTGCCCCTCTCTTTATTTGCCCCTCTCTCTTTATTTGCCCCTCTGTCGGTGGGTGGCTCTGTTCACAATGTGACTACAGTAGTTTAATGCTCAGTGAACAGGAGAGAGGATTAAAGGGGAAGGGAGGCTCTTAAAGGGGAGGTTTAAGGGGGCGGGGCCTGGAGGGGCGGGGCCTGGAGGGGGCGGGGCCTGTGATCTCTGGTGTGGTTCAGAGGAAATGGGACAAAACACAAAACTAAAGCCGCCATTTTACCACCAGAAAAAAGTTTTCAACCAAAGAAACGACTGAAGACGATGAAGGAAAGAGGACGAGAAGTATTAGTATTAGTGTAGTAGTAGTAGCAGTAGTGGTAGTGGTAGTAGTAGTAGTAGTGGTAGTAGTAGTAGTAGTGGTAGTGGTGGTAGCAGTAGTAGTAGTAGCAGCAGTGGTAGTGGTAGTAGTAGTGGTAGTAGTAGTAGTTGTAGTGGTGGTAGTGGTAGTGGTAGTAGTAGTAGTAGTAGTAGTAGTAGTAGTGGTAGTAGTGGTAGTGGTGGTAGTAGTAGTAGTAGTAGTAGTAGTAGTGGTAGTAGTGGTAGTGGTAGTAGTAGTAGTAGTAGTAGTAGTAGTAGTGGTGGTAGTGGTAGTGGTAGTAGTAGTAGTAGTAGTAGTATAGTAGTAGTAGTAGTAGTAGTAGTATAGTAGTAGTGGTGGTAGTAGTAGTAGTAGTAGTAGTAGTAGTAGTAGTAGTAGTAGTAGTAGTAGTAGTAGTAGTAGTAGTAGTAGTAGTAGTGGTAGTGGTAGTGGTAGTAGTAGTAGTAGTAGTAGTAGTAGTAGTAGTAGTAGTAGTAGTAGTAGTAGTGGTAGTAGTAGTAGTAGTAGTAGTAGTGGTGGTAGTGGTAGTAGTAGTAGTAGTAGTAGTAGTGGTAGTAGTAGTAGTAGTAGTAGTAGTAGTAGTGGTAGTGGTAGTGGTAGTAGTAGTAGTTGTAGTGGTAGTGGTAGTAGCAGTAGCAGCAGTAGCAGTAGCAGTAGCAGTAGCAGCAGTAGCAGTAGCAGTAGTAGTAGTAGCAGTATTGTTTTTGTATGTAAAATATAGAATTTGGTCAAAATAAATCAAAACTCTGGGCCAGAGCCTCTGTCCCTCTCACTCTTCTGTCTGTGCGAGTGCAGCCTGGACTCTCCTGCCCCCTGCTGGACGGCTGTGACATCACATCAAAACTTTGGTGTTTTTTGTTCAAAGCTTTTTAAACATGTTTATTTTATTTACTCCAGATTTACTCAAATATTTTAATGTTTGAATTTTTGTTTTAGTTTATATGATGTAACGTTTCAGATCTGTGGAGAGGCGACGCCGCTCGCAGATTAGCCGTGATGGGCTAACGCAGACGAGTTATTTTTTGATCCCTTGTTCTTTTATTTCTGTCGTTTGTCCCAGGTGTTTGTCGTCTGTGAGTCAAATCAAATCAGTTTTAAAAAAAAACACAGAGCCACAGAGGAACAGAACAAGAAGAAAGAGAGGGAGGAAGAAGGGAGGAAGAAGGGAGGGAGGAAGAAGGGAGGAAGAAGGGAGGGAGGAAGGAAGGGAGGGAGGAAGGAGGGAGGAAGAAGGGAGGGAGGAATAAAAGGAGGGAGGAAGAAAGGAAAGAAAGAAGGAACAAAGGAAGAACAGAAGGAAGGAGAAAAAGAGACGTACAGAGACAGAGTGGAGAGTGGAGTGGACAGGTGCAGACAGGATGTTTATGAAGACTCAGACCCTCACCAAGGCTCGTCTCACAGTGAACGTCCAGAAAACACACACACATATATATGTATGTATATATATATATATAATATATATATACATATATATGTATGTATAATACCCCTCCCCTGAACCGCCACCTTAACGTGGTGGAGGGGTTTGAGTACCCGAATGATCCTGGGAGCTATGTTGTCGGGGGCTTTATGCCCCTGGTAGGGTCACCCATGGCAAACAGTCCAGGGGGACGGGTCAGACCAAGAGCGGTTCAGAAGCCCTTTATGAAGACAATAAAATCAAGGCCAGTTACGTCGCCCGGACCGGCGTCACCGGGGGCCCCACCCTGGAGCCAGGCCTGGGGTGGGTGCTCGACAGCGAGCGCCTGGTGGCCGGGCCTTTCCCCCACCACGGGGCCCGGCCGGGCTCAGCCCGAAGGAGCGACGTGGGGCCGTCCTCACGTGGACCCACCACCCGCGAGAGGATCCATAAGGGGCCGGTGCAGTGTGATCCGGGCGGCAGTCGACGGCGGGGGCCCCGACGACCGGATCTCCGGACATGGAGACTAGCTCTGGGGACATGGAATGTCACCTCGCTGGGGGGGAAGGAGCCTGAGCTTGTGCGGGAGGTTGAGCGTTACCGACTAGATATAGTCGGCCTCGCCTCCACGCACAGTTTGGGCTCTGGAACCCAACTTCTTGAGAGGGGCTGGACTCTCCATTTCTCTGGCGTTGCCCCGCGGGGGAGCGGCGGCGAGCTGGTGTGGGCCTGCTCATTGCCCCACAGCTCAGCCGTCACGTGTTGGAGTTCTCCCCGGTGAACGAGAGGGTCGCGTCCCTGCGCCTTCGGGTCGGGGACAGGTCTCTCACTGTTGTGGCAGCCTACGGGCCAACAGCAGTGCAGAGTACCCGGCCTTCTTGGAGTGCCTGGGGGGGGTACTAGACAGTGCACCCACCGGGGACTCCGTTGTTCTCCTGGGGGACTTCAACGCCCATGTGGGTAACGACAGTGACACCTGGAGGGGCGTGGTTGGGAGGAACGGCCTCCCTGATCTGAACCCGAGCGGTGTTTGTTTATTGGACTTCTGTGCTAGTCACAGTTTGTTTTGTCCATAACGAACACCATGTTCAAGCACACAAGGGTGTCCATCAGTGCACGTGGCACCAGGACACCCTAGGTCGGAGGTCGATGATCGACTTTGTAGTTGTGTCATCTGACCTCCGGGCCGCGTGTTTTGGACACTCGGGTGAAGAGAGGGGCAGAGCTGTCAAACTGATCACCACCTGGTTGTGAGTTGGATCCGCTGGCGGAGGAGGAGCCCGGATAGACCTGGCAGGCCCAAGCGTATCGTGAGGGTCGTTGGGAACGTCTGGCGGAGCCTTCTGTCAGGGGGGTCTTCAATTCGCACCTCCGGGAGAGCTTCTCTCTGATCCCGGGGAGGTTGGAGACGTGGACTCCGAGTGGGCCATGTTCTCCACCTCCATTGTTGATGCGGCTGCCCTAGCTGTGGTCGTAAGGTCTGCGGTGCTTGTCGCGGGCGGCAATCCCCGAACCCGGTGGTGGACACCGGAAGTAAGGGATGCCGTCAGGCTGAAGAAGGAGTCCTATCAGGCCTTGTTGGCTTGTGGGACTCCTGAGGCAGCTGACGGGTACCGGCAGGCCAAGCGTGCTGCGGCTCGTGCTGTCGTGGAGGCAAAAACTCGGGGTTGGGAGGAGTTCGGGGAGGCCATGGAGGAGGACTATCGGACGGCCTCAAAGAAATTCTGGCAAACCGTTCGGCGCCTCAGGAGGGGGAAGCAGTGCTCTTCACCAACACACTGTTACAGTGCGGGTGGAGAGCTGTTGACCTCAACTGGGGATGTTGTCGGACGGTGGGAAGGAATACTTTGAGGATCTCCTCAATCCCACTGTCACGTCTTCCGAGGAGGAAGCCGAGGCTGGGGACCCGGAGGCGGGACTCGTCCATCACCCTGGCCGAAGTCACTGAGGTGGTTAGCAAGCTCCTCGGTGGCAAGGCTCCGGGCGTTGATGAGATCCGTCCCGAGTACCTTAAGTCTCTGGATGTTGTGGGGCTGTCTTGGCTGACACGTCTCTACAACATCGCGTGGCGGTCGGGGACAGTACCGCTGGACTGGCAGACCGGGGTGGTGGTCCCTCTGTATAAAAAGGGGACCCGGAGGGTGTGTTCCAATTACAGGGGAATCACACTCCTCAGCCTTCCCGTAAGGTCTATTCCAGGGTACTGGAGAGGAGAGAGTCCGGCCGATAGTCGAACCTCGGATCCAGGAGGAGCAGTGTGGTTTTCGTCCTGGTCGTGGAACACTGGACCAGCTCTACACTCTCCATCGGGTGCTCGAGGGTTCATGGGAGTTTGCCCAACCGGTCCACATGTGTTTTGTGGATCTGGAGAAGGCATTCGACCGTGTCCCCCCGTGGTGTCCTTTGGGGGGGTGCTCTGGGAGTATGGGTCCGGGGCCCTTTGCTAAGGGCTGTCCGGTCCCTGTATGACCGGAGCAGGAGCTGTGTTCGCATTGCCGGCAGTAAGTCAGACTTGTTCCGGTGCATGTTGGACTCCGCCAGGGCTGCCCTTTGTCACCGGTTCTGTTCATTATATTTATGGACAGAATTTCTAGGCGCAGCCAGGGGCTGGAGGGGGTCTGGTTCGGGGAAACCACAGGATCTCATCTCTGCTGTTTGCGGATGATGTTGTCCTGATGGCTTCTTCGAGCCAGGACCTGCAGCAGGCACTGGGGCGGTTTGCAGCCGAGTGTGAAGCGGCTGGGATGAGAATCAGCTCTTCTAAATCTGAGGCCATGGTTCTCGACCGGAAAAAGGGTGGTTTGCCCTCTCCGGGTGGGTGGTGAGCCCTTGCCTCAAGTGGAGGAGTTCAAGTATCTCGGGGTCTTGTTCACGAGTGAGGGAAGGATGGAACGCGAGATTGACAGGCGGATCGGTGCAGCGTCTGCAGTGATGCGGGTCGTTGTATCGGTCCGTTGTGGTAAAGAAGGAGCTGAGTCGAAAGGCAAAGCTCTCGATTTACCGGTCAATCTACGTTCCTACCCTCACCTATGGTCATGAGCTCTGGGTCATGACCGAAAGGACAAGATCGCGGATACAAGCGGCCGAAATGAGTTTCCCCGCTCCGCAGAGTGGCTGGGCGCACCCTTAGAGACAGGGTGAGGAGCTCAGTCACACGGGAGGAGCTCGGAGTAGAGCCGCTGCTCCTTCACGTCGAGAGGAACCAGCTGAGGTGGCTCGGGCATCTGCTCAGGATGCCTCCTGGACGCCTCCCTAGGGAGGTGTTCTGGGCATGTCCCACCGGGAGGAGGCCCCGAGGAAGACCCAGGACACGCTGGAGGGACTATGTCTCTCGGCTGGCCTGGGAACGCCTTGGGGTCCCACCGGAGGAGCTGGAGGACGTGTCTGGGGTGAGGGAAGTCTGGGAGTCCCTGCTTAGACTGCTGCCCCCCGCGACCCGGCCCCGGATAAGCTAAGCGGAAGAAAATGGATGGATGGATGGATTATATATCTATATACATATATGTGTGTGTGTGCCGTGCCGTTTCACTGGGTTGCTGGGTCGTTGGGTCGCTGGGTCATTGGGTATTGGGTCACTGGGCCGCTGGGCCGCTGGGCCGCTGGGCCGCTGGGCCCGCTGGGTTCGCTGGGTCGCTGGGCCGTTGGGCCGCTGGGTCGCTGGGTCGCTGGGTCGCTGGGTCGCTGGGCCGTTGGGTCTTGTTGGGTCGTTGGGTCGTTGGGTCGTTGGGCGCCGCTGGGCCGTTGGGCCGCTGGGCCGCTGGGCCGCTGGGCTGCTGGGTCGTTGGGTTGTTGGGTTGTTGGGCCGTTGGGCCGCTGGGCCGCTGGGTCGCTGGGTCGCTGGGTCGTTGGAGTGTTGATTTTTTGACGATACCAAAACAAAAAAGAAACTCTCTGAGTATCAAACCTGAAACCTTCTCGCTCAGAGCGGTGCTGCACCACTGTGCCACCGTGACTGAAGATGCACAACAGTATCTGCGTCATTTGCATATTCTCCTCTTTATGTTAATTAATGTTGTTAAACACAGACGCTCCCTCAGCGTTAGCGTCTGGTGCTAATGCCTCACGGCTCCTCGGCTCCTCGGCTCCTCGGCCCCAGTGACTCTCACAGATGTTTCTGTGATGGAGGAAACTGCAGATGTTAAACTTGTTTAATCAAAAGCAACAAAACACACGAGCCCCATTTGTGCTAAATCACCATGACAACCCCGTCAATAAATCAACAAATATGGAAATACACGACGGCGTGAGTTTATCAGCCGCTCCTCTGTGGAGCCGTTACATTTCAGGACCAATGACGGAGACGTGGGCGGGGCTTAGCGGCGCTCTGGGCTCGTTTAGAAAACACAACGTTTCTGCCGTGATTAAAGCTGCAGTGTGTAACTTTCAGGTGTATGTCACCTGCTGAGTTACATGGGAACAGAAAGGTAAAGCCATACTCTGGAACATGAAGCATAACGATCTCCATGGAGACAGATCTGCTTAATGCCACACTGTGGAGGGTCAGTCCAAAGAACATCTCCATGGAAACGAGACGGGTCGGCTCTGTGGAGATGTGAGCTCAGAATAAGGACGAAGTTTTGTCTGTTTTTCAGTTTAATAAAAACATCCAAGTGAAAAAAAACACTTTATTTGGTGTATTTTTGGTTAAATGTTACAGTGTGTCTTTAGTTTGAGTATGATTGACACATGTCATGTGATCCTGTCGGGGCGGGGCCTGGGGGACGCCGGTCCGGGCGACGTCACTGGACTAATGTCATAAATATTTTTAGCCTTAACCGTCACATGAGCTTTGTCTCTGATTCGACCAACTGACCAATCACAGAGGAGCGCTGTGGGCGGAGCCACAAACACGGCGACGTCGTCAGACGTACTGTGGATTATTTTAGTGAAAATACAAACTGTGTTTGTGTCGTGCAGAGGGTCAGAGGTCAAAGGTCAGATTCTGAGCTTTTCTCTCGTCTGATTTAACTAAAGTTTGAGTTTTGCTTGTTCTGCTCATGTGACGCTTCGACCAATCAGAGTGAAGTATTTGAACGTGTCGCTCAGAGACGCGTCCGGACAGAGCGGCTCTTTAAAGAGTCACTGTGTAACTTTTCTGTGTGGAGTCACACTGTCGTCATGGAGATGTTTAAGTCGGTGAAATTAAACTTTAAACTTAAACTTTGTGTTTCATTCATGTTTTTGGGCTGTGACCTCGACTCGTCTGTGGAGACACAAGTTTAATTCCAGACTGTGGAACATTTGTGCAGGTCCCAGGAAACAGCAGCAAAAGCAGCAGATGTTTGAGTCATTAAATAGAACTCAAAAACCCTCCAGGCTCCAGGCTCCAGGCTCCAGGCTCCAGGCTCCAGGCTCCAGGCTCCAGGCTCCAGGCTCCAGGCTCCAGGCTCCAGGCTCCAGGCTCCAGGCTCCAGGCTCCAGGCTCCACTCTACTGAATTGTTAATTGCCGTGGCAACAGTGTTTTCCATGTCTCCAAACGCCTCCGTCTCTGCAGCTCCTCCATTTACTCTTATGTCTCCAAAACCTCTGCACTTTTTAACTTAAATATCATTTCCTGAGGTAAATGCAGCAGATCAGAGGCTGAGCATCACGGAGTCGTACTACAGACCTGCGTCTCATCACCGAGAGAAACGAGCCGACGAGCCGCCGCAGGAGCCACAGGAGCCACAGGAGCCACAGGAGCCACAGGAGCACAGGAGCCACAGGAGCCACAGGAGCAGCACCGGCTCCATAATCCCACAATTAACATCATAAATAATCCCACAAACCATTTCATCCACGACGACGGCGTCTAAAACATCTTTATCTTCTGTCAGGACGACGGGAGCCGCGCGGGAGCCGTTCAGGAACCGTTCAGCATCTGCTCCGACATATGGAGCCGACACACGGGGCCGACACACGGGGCCCCTCCTCCAGATTTATCTGAGGAGCAGAGGAGGAGACGCGCCGCTGCCGGCCAAGAAACGGCGGTAAATAAAGTCAAAACGACGCCCCGAAGCAGCGTTTGGATCAGAGACACGATCTGCTCCTCCTGAAACAGAGACACGATCTGCTCCTCCTGAAACAGAGACACGATCTGCTCCTCCTGAAACGACCAGAGACACGACCTGCTCCTCCTGAAACGACCAGAGACACGATCTGCTCCTCCTGAAACGACCAGAGACACGATCTGCTCCTCCTGAAACGACCAGAGACACGATCTGCTCCTCCTGAAACGACCAGAGACACGATCTGCTCCTCCTGAAACGACCAGAGACACGATCTCTGCTCCTCCTGAAACAGAGACACGATCTGCTCCTCCTGAAACGACCAGAGACACGATCTGCTCCTCCTGAAACGACCAGAGACACGATCTGCTCCTCCTGAAACGACCAGAGACACGATCTGCTCCTCCTCCTGAAACGATCTGCTCCTCCTGAAACAAGACACGATCTGCTCCTCCTGAAACGACCAGAGACACGATCTGCTCCTCCTGAAACGAGCAGAGACACGATCTCTCCTCCTGAAACGACTAGAGACACGACCTGCTCCTCCTGAAACGACCAGAGACACGATCTGCTCCTCCTGAAACGACCAGAGACACGATCTGCTCCTCCTGAAACGACCAGAGACACGATCTGCTCCTCCTGAAACATCCAGAGACACGATCTGCTCCTCCTGAAACGACCAGAGACACGATCTGCCTCCTGAAACGACCAGAGACACGATCTGCTCCTCCTGAAACGACCAGAGACACGATCTGCTCCTCCTGAAACGACCAGAGACACGATCTGCTCCTCCTGAAACAGAGACACGATCTGCTCCTCCTGAAACGACCAGAGACACGATCTGCTCCTCCTGAAACGACCAGAGACACGATCTGCTCCTCCTGAAACGACCAGAGACACGATCTGCTCCTCCTGAAACATCCAGAGACACGATCTGCTCCTCCTGAAACGACCAGAGACACGATCTGCTCCTCCTGAAACGACCAGAGACACGATCTGCTCCTCCTGAAACGACCAGAGACACGATCTGCTCCTCCTGAAACATCCAGAGACACGATCTGCTCCTCCTGAAACGACCAGAGACACGATCTGCTCCTCCTGAAACAGAGACACGATCTGCTCCTCCTGAAACGACCAGAGACACGATCTGCTCCTCCTGAAACGACCAGAGACACGATCTGCTCCTCCTGAAACGACCAGAGACACGATCTGCTCCTCCTGAAACGACCAGAGACACACGATCTGCTCCTCCTGAAACGACCAGAGACACGATCTGCTCCTCCTGAAACGACCAGAGACACGATCTGCTCCTCCTGAAACATCCAGAGACACACGATCTGCTCCTCCCTGAAACGACCAGAGACACGATCTGCTCCTCCTGAAACGACCAGAGACACGATCTGCTCCTCCTGAAACGACCAGAGACACGATCTGCTCCTCCTGAAACGACCAGAGACACGATCTGCTCCTCCTGAAACATCCAGAGACACGATCTGCTCCTCCTGAAACGACCAGAGACACGACCTGCTCCTCCTGAAACGACCAGAGACACGATCTGCTCCTCCTGAAACAGAGACACGATCTGCTCCTCCTGAAACGACCAGAGACACGATCTGCTCCTCCTGAAACGACCAGAGACACGATCTGCTCCTCCTGAAACGACCAGAGACACGACCTGCTCCTCCTGAAACGACCAGAGACACGATCTGCTCCTCCTGAAACATCCAGACACGATCTGCTCCTCCTGAAACGACCAGAGACACGATCTGCTCCTCCTGAAACGACCAGAGACACGATCTGCTCCTCCTGAAACGACCAGAGACACGATCTGCTCCTCAGTGAAACACACAAAATGCTCTGGAGTCGAAAAATCAGACAAATGGACAAAAAGGTGGAGTTTACTAGTACTATTACTAGTGCTACTACTACTGCTACTGCTACTACTACTTCTGCTACTACTTCTGCTACTACTACTGCCACTACTTCTCCTCGTGCTGCTCCTGATGCTTCTGCTGATACGGAGCATAATCCTAATTTTCAGTTTAAAATAATCTCATACAGCATTTTTACTTCTACTACTACTACTACAACTAATACTACTACTACTACTGCTACTAATAATATTACTACCACTTCTCCTTACTGTCAGCTACTCTATATATACTCTCTGTATACTCAAATATACTCAAATATACCCTCTAAATACTCTAAATACTAATGTTGTAATGTGTGAAATCTGCTCAGTTCGGGTTTTTGGCGTTTCCACGGTGACGCCGCGGCTCCGTCAGATTCGTCCTTGATATGTTGAGTTTTACGGTGATGTACGGCGCCGCTGAGGAGCGAGGTCATCCGTCTGAATAATGCATGTCCCGCCCCTCTACGGGTCCTTGGGAGGGACATTTGAATAAAACTAAATCACATTTTGCAATTTCTATTGGACACAAGCTTTAAATCACTGTAAATAATGTGTGACACAGACTAAACCCTGGAAATGGAACAGACTAAACCCTGGAAACATCTTCACAACTTGTGTGTGATTCCACAGTTGTTTTTGGTTCATCACATAAAACAGTCCACACACTCCACACACTCCACACACTCCACACTCCACACACTCCACACACTCACACACTCCACACACACTCACAACACACCACACACACACCACACACACTCCACACACACTCCACACACACCACTCCACACACACTCCACACACTCCACACACTCCACACACACCACACACTCCACACACACTCACACACACACTCCACACACTCCACACACACTCCACACACTCCACACACACTCCACACACTCCACACACACTCCACACACTCCACACACACCCACACACTCCACACACACTCCACACACTCCACACACTCCACACACACTCCACACACTCCACACACACACACTCACACACACCCACACACACCACACACACACCACACACACATCACACACCACTCCACACACACCACACACCACACACACTCCACACACTCCACACACTCCACACACACTCCACACACTCCCACACACTCCACACACTCTCCACACACACACACCACACACTCCACACACTCCACACACACTCCACACACACTCCACACACACTCCACACACTCCACACACTCCACACACACACTCCACACACACTCCACACACACCACACACACACACACTCCACACACTCCACACACTCACACACACCACCACACACACTCCACACACACTCCACACACTCCACACACACACACACACTCCACACACTCCACACACACTCACACACACACACACACACACACTCACACACTCCACACACACTCCACACACTCCACACACACTCCACACACACACACACACTCCACACACTCCACACACACTCCACACTCCACACACTCCACACACACTCCACACACTCCACACACTCCACACACACTCCACACACACTCCACACCACACTCCACACACACTCCACACACACTCCACACACTCACACACACACCACACACACTCCACACACACACACTCCACACACACCACACACACACTCCACACACACTCCACACACTCCACACACTCCACACACTCCACACACACTCCACACACCACACACCACACACACACTCCACACACTCCACACACACTCCACACACACTCCACACACACTCCACACACACTCCCACACACACCCCACACACACTCCACACACACCCCACACACTCCACACACACTCCACACACTCCACACACACACACACCACACACTCCACACACACACACTCCACACACTCCACACACACTCCACACACACTCACACACCACACACACCACACACTCCACACACTCCACACACACTCCACTCCACACTCCACACACTCCACACACACTCCACACACTCCACACTCCACACACACTCCACACACACTCCACACACACACTCCACACACACACTCCACACACACTCCACACACACTCCACACACACTCCACACACACTCCACACACACTCCACACACTCCACACACACCACACACACACACTCCACACACACACTCCACACACTCCCCACACACTCCACACACTCCACACACTCCACACACTCCACACACACAACACACACACACTCCACACACACTCCACACACTCCACACACTCCACACACACTCCACACACTCCACCACACACTCCACACACACTCCACACACACTCACACACACTCCACACACTCACACACACACACACCACACCACACACCACAAACACACACACACTCCACACACACACTCCACACACACTCCACACACTCCACACACACTCCACACACTCCACACACTCCACACACACTCCACACACTGCCACACACACACTCCACACACACTCACACACACTCCACACACTCCACACACACTCCACACACTCCACACACTCCACACACTCCACTCCACACACTCCACACACTCCACACACTCCACACACACTCCACACTCCACACACACACACACCACACACACTCCACACACTCCACACACTCCACACACTCCACCACACACACTCACACACTCCACACACTCCACACACTCCACACACTCCACACACTCCACACACACTCAACACACTCCACACACTCCACACACTCCACACTCCACACACACTCCACACACTCCACACACTCCTCCACACACTCCACACACTCCACACACACTCCACACACTCAACACACTCCACACACTCCACACACACTCCCACACACTCCACACACTCACACACACACCACACACTCCACACACACTCCACACACACTCCACACACACACACTCCACACACACTCCACACACTCCACACACACACCACACACACACACTCCACACACTCCACACACACCACAACTCACACACACACTCCACACACACTCCACACACACTCCCACACACACACACACACTCCACACACACACACACTCCACACACTCCACACACACACACACTCACACTCCACACACACACACACTCCACACACACTCCACACACCACACACACACACCACACACACTCCACACACACTCCACACACTCCACACACTCCACACACACTCCACACACTCCACACACTCCACACACACTCCACACACACCACACACACAACACCACACACACTCCACACACTCCACACACTCCACACACTCACACACACACACACACACACACTCCACACACTCCACACACACTCCACACACTCCACACACACTCCACACACTCCACACACTCCACACACTCCACACACTCCACACACTCCACACACTCCACACACACACCACACACACCCCACACACTCCACCACACTCCACACACACCACACACTGCACACACACTCCACACACTCCACACACTCCACACACACACACACACACTCCACACACTCCACACACACTCCACACACTCCACACACACTCCACACACACTCCACACACTCCACACACTCCACACACTCCACACACTCCACACACTCCACACACACTCCACACACTCCACACACTCCACACACACTCCACACACACTCCACACACTCCACACACTCCACACACTCCACACACACACACACTCCACACACACACACTCCACACACTCCACACACACTCCACACACTCCACACACTCCACACACTCCACACACTCCACACACTCCACACACTCCACACACACTCCACACACACTCCACACACTCACACACTCCACACTCCACACACTCCACACACACTCCACACACTCCACACACTCCACACACTCCACACACACTCCACACACTCCACACACACTCCACACACTCCCACACACCACACACTCCACACACTCCACACACTCCACACACTGCACACACACTCCACACACTCCACACACACACTCCACACACTCCACACACACACTCCACACTCCACACACACTCCACACACTCCACACACTCCACACACACTCCACACACTCCACACACTCCACACACTCCACACACTGCACACACTCCACACACTCCACACACTCCACACACACTCCACACACTCCACACACTCCACACACACTCCACACACTCCACACACACTCCACACACACTCCACACACACTCCACACACACTCCACACACTCCACACACTCCACACACTCCACACACTCCACACACTCCACACACTCCACACACTCCACACACTCCACACACACTCCACACTCCACACACTCCACACACTCCACACACCACACCACACACTCCACACACTCCACACACACTCCACACACACACACACACACACACACTCTCTTTGTGTGCTCTGAAGTGTCACTTGTGTAACTTGTCAGATCTTTGCAGACGTGTGGAGACATGTGACAGGACGACTCTTCAGGAGGACGGACTGTGAGTGATCATCAGTGAAACATGTCGTATTGTGTGAGACAGCAGCCAGACGACGAGCGACAGAGACATGAGGACGGAGGCTAGGACTCGAGAAAAGACTTTACACAGAGTTTATGTACAGTCCTGGTTTAGACCCGGTTTTGACCTGGTTTAGTCCCGGTTTTGACCTGGTTTTGACCTGGTTTAGTCCCGGTTTAGTCCTGGTTTAGACCTGGTTTAGACCTGGTTTAGTCCCGGTTTAGTCCTGGTTTTGACCTGGTTTTGACCTGGTTTAGACCTTTAAATATTTAAAGGGCCCATATTACAAACATTGGGTCTTGATCAGACACAAATATCTGTGTCAAAAAGTCGATGGAGTAAAATCCAACCCTCAGACTCTGTCCTGGTCTGTTTGATCAGACTAAAGCTGGGACAGCTTCATTTACATATTTTAGGAGGTGATTTTGTAGTTTTTTATGTTCATGACGACTCTACACATTCGTTCTGAAACACTCGGGTTAGCTTACATGCTACGTCTCGCTCAGTAGATGCATAAAAGCTCTTGCCGTGTGACAGCTCCTGCTGCAGTTGAACTAAACAGATTTGTCACATTTGTCTCGTCTCTGGGTCCAGACGGGAGCCGTCTGTGGCTGTCAAAAACCTTTTAAACCCTCCTCCATGGAGTACAAGTGCAGCTAACGGCGCACACGTGTAGCTAACGGCGCACACGTGTAGCTAACGGCGCACACGTGTAGCTAACGGCGTAGCTAACGGCGCACACGTAGCTAACGGCGTAGCTAACGGCGCACACGTGTAGCTAACGGCGCACACGTGTAGCTAACGGCGGAACAGTTTATGTGCAAAAAAGGCATTTTAATGACAGTTAAAAAAAAACTTCATTTTTGTCACTTATTTGTGTTAATCACAACAGTTTTAGCCCAGTTGGCCCTTTTTTGTATTATAGCTGTTTACATTATGGTACAGGCTAATGCTAACAGTCACCATACAGGCTAATGCTAACAGTCACCATACAGGCTAATGCTAACAGTCACCATACAGGCTAATGCTAACAGTCACCATACAGGCTAATGCTAACAGTCACCATACAGGCTAATGCTAACTGTCACCATACAGGCTAATGCTAACTGTCACCACACAGGCTAATGCTAACAGTCACCACACAGGCTAATGCTAACTGTCACCACACAGGCTAATGCTGTCACCACACAGGCTAATGCTAACTGTCACCACACAGGCTAATGCTGTCACCACACAGGCTAATGCTAACTGTCACCACACAGGCTAATGCTAACTGTCACCATACAGGCTAATGCTAACAGTCACCATACAGGCTAATGCTAACAGTCACCACACAGGCTAATGCTAACAGTCACCATACAGGCTAATGCTGTCACCACACAGGCTAATGCTAACTGTCACCACACAGGCTAATGCTAACAGTCACCATACAGGCTAATGCTAACAGTCACCATACAGGCTAATGCTAACAGTCACCACACAGGCTAATGCTAACAGTCACCATACAGGCTAATGGTGTCACCACACAGGCTAATGCTGTCACCACACAGGCTAATGCTGTCACCACACAGGCTAATGCTAGCTGTCACCACACAGGCTAATGCTAGCTGTCACCACACAGGCTAATGCTAACTGTCACCACACAGGGCTAATGCTAACTGTCACCACACAGGCTAATGCTGTCACCACACAGGCTAATGCTAGCTGTCACCACACAGGCTAATGGTGTCACCACACAGGCTAATGGTGTCACCACACAGGCTAATGCTAACTGTCACCACACAGGCTAATGCTAACTGTCACCACACAGGCTAATGCTGTCACCACACAGGCTAATGCTAACTGTCACCACACAGGCTAATGCTAGCTGTCACCACACAGGCTAATGCTAACTGTCACCACACAGGCTAATGCTAACTGTCACCACACAGGCTAATGCTGTCACCACACAGGCTAATGCTAACAGTCACCATACAGGCTAATGCTAACTGTCACCACACAGGCTAATGCTGTCACCACACAGGCTAATGCTGTCACCACACAGGCTAATGCTAACTGTCACCACACAGGCTAATGCTAACTGTCACCACACAGGCTAATGCTGTCACCACACAGGCTAATGCTAACAGTCACCATACAGGCTAATGCTAACTGTCACCACACAGGCTAATGCTGTCACCACACAGGCTAATGCTGTCACACACACAGGCTAATGCTAACTGTCGTTGTGGCGACAGCGGTGCAGAAGTGTGTGACTGTGACGTCCCTGAGTGTGACAGGTCTCAGGGCTCTTCACATCAGTGAGTCAGATCACATTATGATCCATGTGACACTGATTCTACTGAACTCACACATTTATATCGTGTGTTTTTATATAAATATATAAATCATCTGAACCATTTCACCCACGATGTTCTTGAAGTCACATTTTGAACATTCTTGTTATGATCTTGTGTTGCACTTTTGGAGCTCGATGAGCCTCACAAAGCCCTACACTTTACTCCATGTGGTAAACTGCTCCTGTAGCCACAGCTGCCCTGGGGCAGACTCACAGTAACAGTAGGTGCATTGTGTGAAGTGTCTATAAACACTGAGACTCACATCTGTAGCACTAAAGTGACAGACATGTTCTAAACGCTCCTGTGTTTTGAGCTCTACACAAACTGGACGTTTGTCTTGAGTCAAAATAAGTCGGCTGTGAGCTGTTTGCATCTGATGAAAAAGCATTTTATTGTTCCATAAGCAGGAAGTGTGCGTTAGCATGCTAGTAGTGGTTAGCTTTCCCCTCAGGGTCAAACCTCAGGTCTCAGATGTTCTGGACCCACAGCTCGACACAGGGTTCGATCACACGCCTCTTCAAACCACAGATCTGTCCGTGATTATTTATTTAGCGCAGCCTGAGGTGTGTCTCTAAAAACACTGATCTCTGCACAGATGTTCACTCCTCTGCTCGTTCTGGGCCGTTTTCCTCAGGATAACTTAGCCGTTTAGTTGTGGTGTGACTGTCGTGTCACTTTGAAGCCGCACAGTCCACGTGTTCACGAGAGAACGACTGACTTATGAAAGGAAAAGTCTGAGCCGGGGTCACGCTCTGCAGTGTGATCGTGTCCAAACACTACGTCTCCCATGATCCCACACTGCACTTCTCCAGAAATATACAAAAACATGATACAAAACAACACTACGACTTCACAAACCTGACACGATGTGCAGGACTTTCATGATGCAGCTGATTGTGATGTGATAATAATCATTTTAAATACATATTTATTGAACATTAGTTCAAATCGTGTCTCACTAAATCTTCCCTCCACTTCAGAGACAAACACAGATTTCATGAAGAAAACTTGAAGAACCTGCAGTAACAAAGTATTTGTACTGTGGTACACAGTCCACTCAGAGTACTCTGAATACTTCAAATACTTTTCCCCAGCTGCATGTACATTCTAGAGTAAGGACATTAAAAACAGCTCTGTCGCTGGATTCAGTTACTTCCAAACGCTGCCTGTCGATCTTCCACTGTCACACAAACTAAAGGAGCCTTTGGCTTCAGCGCCGGGCGGATGTGACTCTATCTCCTCAAATACAAGAGCGTTTAGGGAATGAACCTGTTTTATCTCGTCAACATGAGGCCGTGTTGTCATATTAAATAAAGAGCGTGTGAAGCTTTGAGACAGCTGTCAGCGGCGTTCAGTCGTCTCCATAGAAACGCACTAATGTTAGCTTAGCCCTTAATGGCCGTCAGCGTCCTCTCCTTTAATAACCTTGTATTGTCATGTGCAGTCAAACTCAAGAGGCGCTAAGCTAATGCTACGTGACAAGATAAAAGCCAGGTACTGTTTAAATGCCTTTGTAGTGTAGATATGTTAGCGCGCGGATGTTAGCGGCGAGAGAGAGCTAGCTAGAACACAGCCTGGGGCCATCCATCCACGCGCCGTCATTACTGCCAGTCCAGTTTAAGAGCCGCTCCGTCACTGAGACTGATCCGGCTCTCTACTCGGGATCCGGCTCTCTACTCGGGATCCGGCTCTCTACTCTACGGGATCCGGCTCTCTACGGGATCCGGCTCTCTACACGGGATCCGGCTCTCTACCGGGATCCGGCTCTCTACACGGGATCCGGCTCTCTACCGGGATCCGGCTCTCTACTCGGGATCCGGCTCTCTACACGGGATCCGGCTCTCTACTCGGGATCCGGCTCTCTACTCGGGATCCGGCTCTCTACTCGGGATCCGGCTCTCTACTCGGGATCCGGCTCTCTACTCATGTTTAGTTCAGATTTATTCATGTTTAGTTCAGATTTATTCATGTTTAGTTCAGATTTATTCATGTTTAGTTCAGATTTATTCATGTTTAGTTCAGATTTATTCATGTTTAGTTCAGATTTATTCATGTTTAGTTCAGATTTATTCATGTTTTGTGTCCGACATGTGCCAGAACATTATGAAATACCTTCATTTTCATATTTGTATTTCCAGTTTTACCATGAAATGTTTCTGATTGTGTTTAATCTCTATAATCTGCACTGATGTGTCAGCTCTGTTTGTTTACACCAGGGCAGATTATCACAGTTAAACATGAGCGCCCCTAGTGGTGGTGTGCAGCAGCCTCAGTCCTTCACATCTGTGTCTGGTCAATATTTAATGTGCAGCTGACAGACGGTCGTTAGTCAAACACAGCTCTGCCAAACGGCCTCGCTGTTAGCAACTGAGCATGTAGCATATTTAGCATAGCATAGCATGTAGCATATTTAGCATAGCATAGAGGATGTATAGCATAGCATGTAGCATACTATAATTTATTTTATAGTAATTCATATTTACAGGAAGAATTATAGGTGGAAACATTGACACAGTATTTGATTAAAACATTTCTTTAAAAATTATTTTCAATATATGAGTTTATCCTGTGCCAGTCGACATCACTCTACAAAAAACAAAACACACAACATCACTCTACAAAAAACAAAACACACAACATCACTCTACAAAAAACAAAACACACAACATCACTCTACAAAAAACAAAACACACAACATCACTCTACAAAAAAAAAAAACACACAACATCACTCTACAAAAAAAACACAACATCACTCTACAAAAAACAAAACACACAACATCACTCTACAAAAAAACAACATCACTCACTCTACAAAAAACAAAAAACACAACATCACTCTACAAAAAACAAAACACACAACATCACTCTACAAAAAACACAACATCACTCTACATAAAACACAACATCACTCTACAAAAAAACAAAAAACACAACATCACTCTACATAAAACAAAACACACAACATCACTCTACAAAAACAAAACACAACACATCACTCTACAAAAACACAACATCACTCTACATAAAACAAAACACACAACATCACTCTACATAAAACAAAACACACAACATCACTCTACAAAAAACACAACATCACTCTACAAAAAACAAAAAACACAACATCACTCTACAAAAAACAAAACACACAACATCACTCTACAAAAAACACAACATCACTCTACATAAAAACACAACATCACTCTACAAAAAAAACAAAACACACAACATCACTCTACAAAAAAACACAACATCACTCTACAAAAAACAAAAAACACAACATCACACTCTACAAAAACACCACATCACTCTACAAAAACAAAAACACACAACATCACTCTACAAAAAACACAAACATCACTCTACAAAAAACAAAAAACACAACATCACTCTACAAAAAAAAAAAACACACAACATCACTCTACATAAAACAAAACACACATCACTCTACAAAAAACAAAACACACAACATCACTCTACAAAAAACACAACATCACTCTACAAAAAACAAAAAACACACAACATCACTCTACAAAAAACACAACATCACTCTACATAAAAAAACATCACTCTACAAAAAAAACAAAAAACACAACATCACTCTACATAAAACAAAACACACAACATCACTCTACAAAAAACAAAACACACAACATCACTCTACAAAAAACACAACATCACTCTACATAAAACAAAACACACAACATCACTCTACAAAAAACAAAACACACAACATCACTCTACAAAAAACACAACATCACTCTACAAAAAACAAAAAACACAACATCACTCTACAAAAAACAAAACACACAACATCACTCTACATAAAACAAAACACACATCACTCTACAAAAAACAAAACACACAACATCACTCTACATAAAACAAAAATATATATTTTGCCTGTAAATAAAAACTAAATGTTTTTTGTGTTTTTGCACTTCTCCAGGGTCTTGGTTTATTTACGTGACGTGTTTTTAAAACTATGGAAGCTGAGAAGGTCCAAACCTGCAGAGGCTCAAACATGAAGCTCACATGAGTTTTTTTCATTTATAATAAGACCAAACTTAACCTACTTCACAGACCTGTCCCTTTAAACTCTGAGCCTTAATCTACAGTGACATAAAAAGCCCCGCATTACACCTTTAATAAAACATCTCACCTGCACATTCTCTGGGCTGATTCCACGTGGCACAGAAACATTAATATGTGAATAATGAATGTTCCTCATTTGTATTAAAGAGCACTTAAGCACGTGCAGCTCAGTCAAACGCTCCACATTTACAATAGAAATAAATCGACTCCAGGTTTTCAGATTTGTTACGTCACAGGAACAAGAATGTGACACATGAGCAGCACCGAGACGTTTTCACACCACAAACTCTGACACTTCTATTTGAGAAATAAAACAAACTCTAATGTTCAACTCTGCCCCATTTGGACTGAATCACGACATTTTCTCTCTTTGAAAAGCAGAATCATTTTGTTGTAGGTTTGATTAGGCTGAGCTTTCACACATTTCCATTTAAACTTTACTCCAAAAAGTAGAACTTCTGTAAAGAGCTGATTTATGTGGCTGATTTTGTCTCAACTTTACATTTTTCTTCACAAAGTTTCATTTCATAAATCAGTTTCAGAACATTTTAAACAGTGAGATGTTTCAGTTTGTTGAAGTTGTTCAGAATCGTGGAGAATCTTTAAATCGAGGCGTTTTTTTCTCATAATAATCGTCACATTAAAATACGACACTGTCAGGCTCTTTAAACGTCCCATGATGCACTGCTCTGATCTGTTGTTTCCACGTCACAAACACACCTCACATGTTTAACACACAAACCTGCAGATTTAGACTGTTCCACCTTGTGATGTCATCATGTGGTGATACAGGAAGTGCTCCACTGTGTTTTTAAACTCCACCTTCACTAGAATCATCTGGATCATTTCAGTCCTGAAATTGCCAGTTTCTACTAAAGGTAAAATGAGCAGTTAACTTAAACTACCACTTGATGACATCACAAGGTGGAACAGAGCATTTTGATCTTTGTAGATGTAACAGACGAATAATAAAGTGTGAGTCAAACATGTGAATGAAACAAACACGACTCCAGCTCTGATTCTGAGGAGGAAACATTAGAACATGGATTAAATCTCACAGGAGTCAGTTTTGTGTGAGACAAATCGTCTCAAATGAAACGATTTAAAGAATCTTTTTTTGTGCTTTTCTAACAAACACTAATATTTATATGAATCACTGTAAGATTCAAACATTCTACTGAGACACATTGATGAAATAACTGTATCAAAACTAAATGTGGTTAAATGCTCCTGTTCACGTTGTTCTTTTCAGTCACATAAATGTCTGTGCACTGGCGCCCTCTGCTGGTCTCCTGGTGCACACACCTCTGCTCTGCACAAACTGAACTCTGCGTCTGTCTGAACTGGGCAAAAGTCCAGTTTAGTTTGAGGAATCGTCCTCCTCTGTTCGTCTTCGATCTTTATGAGTAAATGTGGACGACACACTACTGTTTTTATAGTTTAATCTGTATGAACAACATAAAAACTGAGGAAACCTCCACACAGCAGCTCTACAGGGACAGAAGTCACATGAGCATCTAAAAGTGATCTTCAGTGTCATGTGGAACAGTCCAGTGTGAAAAGTCAGAGCTCTGAGCTCATAAATGTCCCAAAGAAATCAATAAATAACATTTACACTTAGACATGATTTAATGAAGAGTTAAACACAAATGCAACATTTATAACCACACAGCTCAGACCTGGTCACATGCACTCATCACTACCACCACAAGAGGGCGCTGCTCAATTAAAATACACGAGTCCAAATAAAAGTCATAACAAGTGGAACAAGTGGAAGAGGAGCCAAAACAATGTACATACACAGGAGTACAGTTACTTCAAAATCATACCACTCAAGAAGTACAAAGCAGTGATCCAAGTTAGGAGAAACCGCCTGGACATAACATCACATTTATAATAGTCACATTTATAATCATCACATTTATAATCGTCACATTTATAATGGTCACATTTATAATCGTCACATTTATAATCATCACATTTATAATAGTCACATTTATAATAGTCACATTTATAATAGTCACATTTATAATGGTCACATTTATAATCGTCACATTTATAATCATCACATTTATAATAGTCACATTTATAATAATCACATTTATAATAGTCACATTTATAATCGTCACATTTATAATTGTCACATTTGTAATAATCACATTTATAATCGTCACATTTATAATAATCACATTTATAATCGTCACATTTATAATTGTCACATTTATTATAATCACATTTATAATCGTCACATTTATAATCATCACATTTATAATCGTCACATTTATAATAGTCACATTTGTAATAATCACATTTATAATCATCACATTTATAATCGTCACATTTATAATATAGTCACATAATAATCACACATTTATAATAATCACATTTATAATAGTCACATTTATAATAATCACATTTATAATAGTCACATTTATAATAATCACATTTATAATCGTCCCATTTATAATCATCACATTTATAATCGTCCCATTTATAATAATCACATTTATAATCATCACATTTATAATCATCACATTTATAATAATCACATTTATAATCATCACATTTATAATCATCACATTTATGATAGTCACATTTATAATAGTCACATTTATAATAATCACATTTATAATCGTCACATTTATAATCATCACATTTATAATAATCACATTTACAATCGTCACATTTATAATCGTCACATTTATAATCATTAGATCATCTGAACATTAAATTCAGAAAGAATCAATAAATTAAAGCGGCTTTTAGAATTACATAATTTTTTTATGTTTCTTGGATTCAGATGCTGTGATTTCACGTAAATGTTCATATTAATGAGTAACGCACACTCTAGAGTCTTTATGTTTCACAGAGACATCAGCGCTGTGTTTATGACAGTAGCTAACGATGCTAACGATGCTAACGATGCTAAGTGGTGCTGGTGTTATTTGTTTGTGCTGCAGTGAAACTTATAACTGACAAACAGTTGTGTCCTCTGTCCTCTGTCCTTCTGAGGTGTGTCCTCTGTCCCTCTGAGGTGTGTCCTCTGTCCCTCTGAGGTGTGTCCTCTGAGGTGTCCTCTGTCCTCTGAGGTGTGTCCTCTGAGGTGTGTCCTCTGTGAGGTGTGTCCTCTGTCCCTCTGAGGTGTGTGTCCTCTGTCCCTCTGAGGTGTGTCCTCTGTCTCTGTCCCTCTGAGGTGTGTCCTCTCTGTCCCTCTGAGGTGTGTGTCCCTCTGGTGTCCCTCTGTCCTCTGTCCCTCTGAGATGTGTCCTCTGTCCCTCTGAGGTGTGTCCTCTGTCCTCTGTCCCTCTGAGGTGTGTCCTCTGTCCTCTGTCCCTCTGAGATGTGTCCTCTGTCCCTCTGAGGTGTGTCCTCTGTCCTCTGTCCCTCTGAGGTGTGTCCTCTGTCCTCTGTCCCTCTGAGATGTGTCCTCTGTCCCTCTGAGGTGTGTCCTCTGTCCTCTGTCCCTCTGAGGTGTGTGTCGTCTGTCCTCTGTCCCTCTGAGGTGTGTCCTCTGTCCCTCTGAGGTGTGTCCCTCTGTCCTCTGTCCCTCTGAGATGTGTCCTCTGTCCCTCTGAGGTGTGTCCTCTGTCCTCTGTCCCTCTGAGGTGTGTCCTCTGTCCCTCTGAGGTGTGTCCCTCTGTCCTCTGTCCCTCTGAGATGTGTCCTCTGTCCCTCTGAGGTGTGTCCTCTGTCCTCTGTCCCTCTGAGATGTGTCCTCTGTCCCTCTGAGATGTGTCCTCTGTCCCTCTGAGGTGTGTCCTCTGTCCTCTGTCCCTCTGAGATGTGTCCTCTGTCCCTCTGAGGTGTGTCCTCTGTCCTCTGTCCCTCTGAGATGTGTCCTCTGTCCCTCTGAGGTGTGTCCTCTGTCCTCTGTCCCTCTGAGATGTGTCCTCTGTCCCTCTGAGATGTGTCCTCTGTCCCTCTGAGGTGTGTCCTCTGTCCTCTGTCCCTCTGAGGTGTGTCCTCTGTCCTCTGTCCCTCTGAGGTGTGTCCTCTGTCCTCTGTCCCTCTGAGGTGTGTCCTCTGTCCTCTGTCCCTCTGAGGTGTGTCCTCTGTCCCTCTGGACTCTTGTTGACATTGTTCTGCACATTGTTGTTGTTTAGATAAACTGTCTGTCCTCTGTACACGCCCCCTGCGTCACTCAGGTACACGCCCCCTGCGTCACTCAGGTACACGCCCCCTGCGTCACTCAGGTACACGCCCCCTGCGTCACTCAGGTACACGCCCCCTGCGTCACTCAGGTACACGCCCCCTGCGTCACTCAGGTACACGCCCCCTGCGTCACTCAGGTACACGCCCCCTGCGTCACGCAGGTACACGCCCCCTGCGTCACGCAGGTACACGCCCCCTGCGTCACTCAGGTACACGCCCCCTGCGTCACTCAGGTACACGCCCCCTGCGTCACTCAGGTACACGCCCCCTGCGTCACGCAGGTACACGCCCCTCCTGCGTCACGCAGGTACACGCCCCCCTGCGTCACGCAGGTACACGCCCCCTGCGTCACTCAGGTACACACCTACCTGCGGTCACGCCCCCTGCACCTACCTGCTCGGGGCCCTGTTGTGTCTCGGGGCTGGTTGTGTCTCGGGGCTGGTTGTGTCTCTGGTTGTTCCTCTGGGGCGGTTTTTTCTGCAGGTTTTCTCCCGGAGCCTTTAAACCTCCTCGTGTCTGATCCGTGACTGTCTCTGTGACTGTCTCCGTGACTGTCTCCGTGTTTGTCTCCGTGTTTCGGCTCCTCGCGTGGTTCTGATGGATTTGTGCCGTTTCTCCCTTTGGACTTAGTTTGTGTTTGTGTCTTTTTTTATTCTCTGGTGAAAATCTGCAGAAATGTTGGATCTGCGCCTGAACAATGAGACCTGCAACAACGGTAAGAACCGGATAAAACCGTTTAAGAACCGGATAAAACAGTTTAAGAACCGGATAAAACCGTTAAAGAACCGGATAAAGCCGCTGAAGCTAACGTGCTAACAGCAGCATCATTTCAAACAGCAGCATCACTTTCTCCGGGGCGAGGCTCGTTTCTCTTTGTCTTTGTGGAAATAAAACTTGTACTTTAGATAAAAACGAGCATGTTTTAAAAACACCAGTATTTGATCCATGTGACTGTTTTGTGAGGCTGAAGTACATTTTGAATATTTAATCTTGATGTTACTAAAAAAAACAAAAAACTGTTGTCATGGATCTAAAGTTTCAAACATTTCAACGTTTTGATTCTAAAGAAGAAACTCGATAAATCAACACGAAAAAAACACTTTTTACACGTTAAATATTGAACTTTGTGTTTTATATTTGAGAAATGTCCAGAGGAACATAGTCCTGGTTTAGTTCTGTTTTAGTCCCGGTTTAGACCCAGTTTAGTCCTGGTTTAGTCCTGGTTTAGTCCTGGTCTAGTCCTGGTTTAGTCCTGGTTTAGTCCTCCTGGTTTAGTCCTGGTTTAGTGGTTTAGTCCTGGTTTAGACCCAGTCCTGTTTAGACCCGTTTAGTCCCTGGTTTAGTCCTGGTTTAGTCCTGGTTAGTTTCTGTCCTGGTTTAGTGGTCTGGTTTAGTCCCTGGTTTAGACCTGGTTTAGTCCTGTTTCAGTCCTGGTTTAGTCCTGGTTTAGTCCTGTTTCAGTCCTGGTTTAGACCTGGTTTAGTCCTGGTTTAGTCCTGGTTTAGTCCTGGTTTAGTCCTGGTTTAGTTCTGGTTTAGTCCTGGTTTAGACCTGGTTTAGTCCTGTTTCAGTCCTGGTTTAGTCCTGGTTTAGTCCTGGTTTCTGGTTTAGTCCTGGTTTAGTCCTGGTTTAGACCTGGTTTAGTCCTGTCCCTGTTTAGTCCCGGACCTGGTTAGGATCAGTCCCGGAGGAGTCTGGTTTAGTCCTGGTTCAGTCCCGGTTCAGTTTCAGTCCCGGTTTAGACCTGGTTCAGTCCTGGTTTAGTCCTGGTCAGTCCCCAGTTCAGTCCTGGTTTAGTCCCTGGTTCAGTCCTGGTTTAGTCCTGTTTTAGACCTGGTTCAGTCCTGGTTTAGTCCTGGTTCAGTCCTGGTTTAGACTGGTTTAGTCCTGGTTTAGTCCTGGTTTAGTCCTGGTTTAGTCCTGGTTTAGACTTGGTTTAGTCCTGGTTAGTCCTGGTTTAGTCCGGTTCAGTCCCGGTTTAGTCCTGTTTCAGTCCCGGTTTAGTCCTGGTTTAGACCTGGTTTTTCAGACCTGGTTTAGTCCTGGTTCAGTCCTGGTTCAGTCCTCCTGGTTTAGTCCTGGTTTAGACCTGGTTTAGTCCCCGGTTCAGTCCCGGTTTAGTCCCGGTTAGTCCCGGATTAGTCCCGGATTAGTCCCGGATCAGTCCCGGTTCAGTCCTGGTTCAGTCCTGGTTCAGTCCTGTTTCAGTCCTGGTTCAGTCCTGGTTCAGTCCTGGTTCAGTCCTGGTTTAGACCTGGTTTAGACCTGGTTTAGTCCTGGTTCAGTCCCAGTTCAGTCCTGCTTTAGTCCCTGGTTCAGTCCTGGTTCAGTCCTGGTTTAGTCCTGGTTCAGTCCTGGTTCAGTCCCAGTTCAGTCCTGGTTTAGTCCTGGTTCAGTCCGTGGGTTTGTTCCAGTCTTACACTTGTTCACTTTGTTCTACATCATTATGAACAGATCCAGGTTCGTGTCAGAGGGATGTTTTTCGGTGGAACATCAGGATGTCGTTTTGACGTCGTCTGGATGTCGAGTCTGTTTTTCGTGGTTTGCACCTCGTCTGGACAGTGACTGTGTGAATCCTGCAGGGATTAGATCCTTTCACACAGTTCTATTGTTCTTCTTGTGGTCGCTCACTCTGGTCGTCGCCTGCAGACACTTTCGGTCTTTGTTGACCGTGTAAATAAAGTTCTCGTGTTTCTCTGAGGAGGTGGTCAAACCGGTACGACTGAGCCACCGTCACGGCGCCGTTTGGAGCTGCTCCTCCTGATCACGTGTCGTTTTGGAGATGGGAAAGTTCACAAAGACGAGAGTTTGATCAGCAAATCTCCAGGGCGTCTTATTCTGTACAAGCTGCTAACTCTCTGTGTCAGATGCCCTCCCTCTGTGTGTCAGATGCCCTCCCTCTGTGTGTCAGATGCCCTCCCTGTGTGTCAGATGCCCTCCCTGTGTGTGTCAGATGCCCTCCCTGTGTGTCAGATGCCCTCCCTGTGTGTCAGATGCCCTCCCTCTGTGTGTCAGATGCCCTCCCTGTGTGTCAGATGCCCTCCCTGTGTGTCAGATGCCCTCAGATGCCCTCCCTGTGTGTCAGATGCCCTCCCTGTGTGTCAGATGCCCTCCCTGTGTGTCAGATGCCCTCCCTGTGTGTCAGATGCCCTCCCTGTGTGTCAGATGCCCTCCCTGTGTCAGATGCCCTCCCTGTGTGTGTCAGATGCCCTCCCTCTGTGTGTCAGATGCCCTCCCTCTGTGTGTCAGATGCCCTCCCTCTGTGTGTCAGATGCCCTCCCTCTGTGTGTCAGATGCCCTCCCTCTGTGTGTCAGATGCCCTCCCTCTGTGTGTCAGATGCCCTCCCTGTGTCTCTCTGGGGTCTTGTTCTGAAATGCTTGGTTAATTTAAGATATTGCGGTACTAAAATCTCGATCTTCATAACAGATTCGTGGACTTCCTGTTTGTGGGTTCGAATCATGAAGTAATAATTCAAACTTTGAAACATGAGCCTCATATTTGCTCAGCAAGTGTTTGTTTAGTGAGACTTTTGTTGACGGGTGGGGCGCCGAAACTCAACCTTAAGCTTATTTCATAATCGTTTTCTGAGTTGACCAATGGTGCGTCAGGTCTTTATCGTTGGGAGTACAGATCATGGAGGCTGCGGAGGTTCTGGTCTGGACAGATACAGTGAGAGAATGGACTTTTGGAGATGGGTCGGCGGCATCACCTCCGGGTCGGCGGCGTCACCTCCGGGTCGGCGGCGTCACACCCAGGGTCGGCGGCGTCACCTCCGGGTCGGCGGCGTCACCTCCGGGTCGGCGGCTCATTGTCCAAGCGGCGGCGTCACCTCCGGGTCCAACCAGAAACTAAACAGCTGATTTAAAAAAAAAAAAAAAAGGGTATAGTATTTTTTCGTCCCTTGCTCATTGTACAAGCGACAGTTCCCTTTCAGAAGTGTTTAACTCACAGAGTGTGTCTGAAGTGACTGAACGTGACATCAGGGCACAGCGTTCAGGGCACAGCGTTCAGGCCACATTGTTCAGGCACAGCGTTCAGGGCACATTGTTCAGGGCACATTGTTCAGGGCACAGCGTTCAGGGCACAGCGTTCAGGGCACAGCGTTCAGGGCACAGCGTTCAGGGCACAGCGTTCAGGGCACAGCGTTCAGGGCACAGCGTTCAGGGCACATTGTTCTCATCGAAGCGAGCAGTTGTAGGGGCCATTTGGAGTCCAGTTACGATTTAGCAGGGAGCAGGTGCTTAGCAACGCTGTCAATCAAACCTGTTGCTAACACTAGTAGGAGCGACGTCGGGGAAAGAAGGACGAGATTTGTCTCAGACTCGTGCTGACCTCTCAGACTCGTGCTGACCCCTCAGACTCGTGCTGACCCCTCAGACTCGCGCTGACCCCTCAGACTCGTGCTGACCCCTCAGACTCGTCTCTCAGACTCGCTGACCCCTCAGACTCGTGCTGACCCCTCAGACTCGTGCTGACCCCTCAGACTCGTGCTGAGACCGTGCTGACCCCTCAGACTCGTGCTCTCAGACTCGTGCTGACCCCTCAGACTCGTGCTGACCCCTCAGACTCGTGCTGACCCCTCAGACTCGTGCTGACCCCTCAGACTCGTGCTGACCTCTCAGACTCGTGCTGACCCCTCAGACTCGTGCTGACCCCTCAGACTCGTGCTGACCCCTCAGACTCGTGCTGACCCCTCAGACTCGTGCTGACCCCTCAGACTCGTGCTGACCCTCTCAGACTCGTGCTGACCCTCAGACTCGTGCTGACCCCTCAGACTCGTGCTGACCCCTCAGACTCGTGCTGACCCCTCTCAGACTTGACCCCTCAGACTCGTGCTGACCCCTCAGACTCGTGCTGACCCCTCAGACTCGTGCTGACCCCTCAGACTCGTGCTCTCAGACTCGTGCTGACCCCTCAGACTCGTGCTGATCCCTCAGACTCGTGCTGACCCCTGATCCTCTCAGACTCGTGCTGACCCCTCAGACTCGTGCTGACCCCTCAGACTCGTGCTGACCCTCTCAGACTCGTGCTGACCCCTCAGACTCGTGCTGACCCCTCAGAGACTCGTGCTGACCTCTCAGACTCGTGCTGCTCTCAGACTCGTGCTGACCCCTCAGACTCGTGCTGACCCCTCAGACTCGTGCTCTCAGACTCGTGCTGACCTCTCAGACTCGTGCTGACCCCTCAGACTCGTGCTGACCCCCTCAGACTCGTGCTGACCCCTCAGACTCGTGCTGACCCCTCAGACTCGTGACTCGTGCTGACCCCTCAGACTCGTGCTTTCAGACTCTCTCTGCTGACCCCCTCAGACTCGTTGACCTCTCGGACTCGTGCGACTGTGTGCTCTCAGACTCGTCGTCCCCTCAGCTCGTGCGTCCCTCAGACTCGTGCTGACCCCCTCAGACTCAGTTCAGACTCGTGCTGACGGCTCAGACTTTTGCTTTCAGACTCGTGCTGACCAGCACCAGACTCGTGCTGACCCCTCAGACTCGTGCTGTCAGACTCGTGCTGACCTCCCATCCTCGTGTGTGACCCCTCAGACTCGTGCCCTCCCATCCTCCTGTGTGTGTCAGATGCCCTCCCATGCTCCGGTCGACTGTGGCTCCATGTCGTCCGTCTGCGTCGTCCTCACTGACCAGACTCAGTTTATGACGGCCATTTTTCCTCTGAACAACGGCACCAGACCAGGTAAGACAGACGAGAGTCAGAGGCCCTCCCATCCTCCTGTGTGTGTCAGATGCCCTCCCATCCTCCTGTATGTGTCAGAGGCCCTCCCATCCTCCTGTGTGTGTCAGATGCCCTCCCAGTGTATTTGTCGGACTGGGGGGGACAGTATTTGTGACGTGCAGTTTGTCTGTTTTGTATCGTCGGTTTTAAATAAATTCACTTTTACTGAAGTCCGGATGTTTCCATGAACATGGTCAAAAAAAACCCTCAAATCATATGAAAAGTACTTTTACTTTTCTGTCCTGTTCAAGAGTTGAGTAGAAAGTACAGATACTGCTCTCAAATGTAATGAAGTATAAAGTACACACTGTAAAGTGTACTTAAGTACTTTAGTACTTTTACTTTTTACCTTCCACCTCAATTCAATTTTATTTTTCTCACACCTCTGATTTTTAAAAAGCAAGGTGTTAGTTTGATTTAATCATGTTTACTAAGAAGAGAGACAACGACACAACAACACAACACACAGCGACAACACACACACACAGCGACACAACACACAGCGACACAACACACAGCGACACAACACACAGCGACACAACACACAACACACAGCGACACAACACACAGCGACACAACACACAGCGACACAACACACACACACAGCGACACAACACAGCGACAAACACACAGCGACACAACACACAGCGACACAACACACAACACACAGCACACAACACACAACACACAGCGACACACAACACACACAGCGACACAACACACAGCGACACAACACAACACACAGCGACACAACACACAGCGACACAACACACACACAGCGACACAACACACAGCGACACAACACACAGCGACACAACACACAGCGACACAACACACAGCGACACAACACACAGCGACACAACACACGCGACACAACACACAGCGACACAACACACAGCGACACAACACACACGACACACACACACAGCGACACAACACACAGCGACACAACACACAGCGACACACAACACACAGCGACACAACACACAGCGACACAACACACAGCGACACAGCGACACAACACACACAGCGACACAACACACAGCGACACAACACACAGCGACACAACACACAGCGACACAACACACAGCGACACAACACACAGCGACACAACACACAGCGACACAACACACAGCGACACAACACACAGCGACACAACACACAGCGACACAACACACAGCGACACAACACACAGCGACACAACGACACAACACACAGCGACACAACACACACGACACAGCGACACAACACACAGCGACACAAACACACAGCGACACAACACACAGCGACACAACACACAGCGACACAACACACAGCGACACAACACACAGCGACACAACACACAGCGACACAACACACAGCGACACAACACACAGCGACACAACACACAGCGACACAACACACAGCGACACAACACACAGCGACACAACACACAGCGACACAACACACAGCGACACAACACACAGCGACACAACACACAACAGCCCTTAAACAGATACAGCGTTTCATGTGTTAGAACAGAACAAAATTACACTTCAACATCACCACGAATCATTACAGACACCAGCTCAACACGGTGTTGAGTGTTAGTTCATGTGTTGATGTTGGTGTTTAGTGTTAGTTGATGTTGGTGTTTAGTGTTAGTTCACGTGTTGATGTTGGTGTTTAGTGTTAGTTCATGTGTTGATGTTGGTGTTTAGTGTTAGTTGATGTTGGTGTTGAGTGTTGGTGTTGTTGTGTTGAGTGTTAGTTGATGTTGGTGTTTAGTGTTAGTTCACGTGTTGATGTTGGTGTTTAGTGTTAGTTCACGTGTTGATGTTGGTGTTTAGTGTTAGTTCATGTGTTGATGTTGGTGTTTAGTGTTAGTTGATGTTGGTGTTGAGTGTTAGTTGATGTTGGTGTTGAGTGTTAGTTGATGTTGGTGTTTAGTGTTAGTTGATGTTGGTGTTTAGTGTTAGTTCACGTGTTAAAGGTTTTTTGTTTAAATGAGGAAATGCTGAAAGAGGAAACTCTCCTGTTTCTGGTCATGTTCTTTTCTGAAACAAAGGCTCAGGTCACTGCAGTGACACATCCTCATTTATTCTGCTCAAAAACAGACCTGAACTTTAGACCTGAACAAACATCTGAAATGTCCCTGTGTCAGATGCCCTCCCGCGTGTTTAAACTGTTTAAACTCTAAAGTGTCAGTACTTTGTGTTTAAACTCTAAAGTGTCAGTACTTTGTGTTTAAACTCTAAAGTGTCAGTACTTTGTGTTTAAACTCTAAAGTGTCAGTACTTTGTGTTTAAACTCTAAAGTGTCAGTACTTTGTGTTTAAACTTTAAAGTGTCAGTACTTTGTGTTTAAACTCTAAAGTGTCAGTACTTTGTGTTTAAACTCTAAAGTGTCAGTACTTTGTGTTTAAACTCTAAAGTGTCAGTACTTTGTGTTTAAACTCTAAAGTGTCAGTACTTTGTGTTTCCAGCCGAGGGGACGAGCTCCTACAACATTCTGCTGGGGCTGGGTCTGGCTCTGCTCTCGGCCACGTTCATCGGCGTCAGTGTGATCATGAAAAAAAAGGCTCTGCTGCGTCTGCCCAACGACGGGAGCACACGGGCAGGTGAGAAGACGGGCGGGTGAGATGGGCGGGTGAGACGGGCGGGTGAGACGGGCGGGCGGGTGAGACGGGCGGTGCCCACGGGCGGGAGACGGGAGCACGGGCGGGTGGTGAGAGTGGGCGGGTGAGTGTGGGCGGGGGTGAGACGGGCGGTGGTGAGACGGCGCGGGTGAGATGGGGGTGAGACGGGCGCCGGGTGAGACGGGCGCCGGTGTGAGACGGGCGCCGGGTGAGACGGGCGCCGGTGAGACGGGCGCCGGGTGAGACGGGCCGGGTGAGACGGGTGGGGTGAGACGGGCGCCGGGTGGTGAGGGGCGGGGGTGAGGGGTGGGGGGGTGCGTCGGGCGGGGTGAGACGGGTGGGTGGGTGCGTCGGGCGGGGGTGAGACGGGGGTGGGTGAGTCGGGCGGGGGGGGTGAGACGGGTGGGTGGGTGAGTCGGGCGGGGGTGAGACGGGTGGGTGGTGAGTCTGAGACGGGTCGGGGCGGGGTGAGACGGGTGGGTGGGTGAGTCGGGCGGGGGGTGAGACGGGTGGGTGGGTGCGTCGGGCGGGGTGAGACGGGTGGGTGGGTGAGTCGGGCGGGGTGAGACGGGTGGGTGGGTGAGTCGGGCGGGGTGAGACGGGTGGGTGGGTGAGTCGGGCGGGGGTGAGACGGGTGGGTGGGTGAGTGGGGGCGGGGTGAGACGGTGGGTGGGTGGGTGGGGACGGGGGGGTGAGACGGGGTGGGTGGGTGGGTGAGTCGGGCGGGGTGAGACGGGTGGGTGGGTGAGTCGGGCGGGGTGAGACGGGTGTTCCTCTATGAAGGTTGCTTGTTCTAAAACGTTTGAATGTTTTACAGGTTCAGTTTATTACTTTAAATCTGAAAATTTCTCTTTCACGAGTTTTGAGACATTTGTTGCTCCGAGTTTGTCTCAGAACGATTTGTAAGCGCCATGACTGATTTGAACCTGGAGACAGCGGGGGGCGGGGCTACAGGGAGAGGTTGCTGTGGCAACGGCTAAACTGGTTTATAAACGGTAAAGGAGCTAACCCCATTTCAGACACATGTGATATTATGATGAGCATTATCCACCTTTTATAAGTTTTATACCAGGGTAAACAGAAACTGAAGATGTTAGCATTAGTTAGCACCTTATGCTAGCGCTAATAAATGCTTATTAATGGACTTTTGTTCTATGATCCGCTCATGTCATGTGAACACAGACTATTCAGAGATGGACAAATGCTCCAGTTTTTCCAGGATTTACATGTCTGACCTTGGAAAATGGACTTGGACTGTGGCGTTGGCGACTGTGGCGTTGGAGGCTGTGGCGTTGGAGACTGTGGCGTTGGAGGCTGTGGCGTTGGCGACTGTGGCGTTGGAGACTGTGGCGTTGGGGACTGTGGCGTTGGAGACTGTGGCGTTGGCGAGGCGTGTCGCGTTGGAGGCTGTGCGTTGGAGACTGTGGCGTTGGCGACTGTGGCGTTGGCGACTGTGGCGTTGGAGACTGTGGCGTTGGAGACTGGTGTTGGGGACTGTGGCGTTGGAGACTGTGGCGTTGGAGTCTGTGGCGTTGGAGTCTGTGGCGTTGGAGTCTGTGGCGTTGGCGACTGTGGCGTTGGCGACTGTGGCGTTGGCGACTGTGGGCGTTGGCGACTGTGGCGTTGGGGACTGTGGCGTTGGAGTCTGTGGGCGTTGGAGTCTGTGGCGTTGGAGTCTGTGGCGTTGGAGTCTGTGGCGTTGGCGACTGTGGCTTTTGGCGACTGTGGCGTTGGCGACTGTGGCGTTGGTGACTGTGGCGTTGGCGACTGTGGCGTTGGGGACTGTGGCGTTGGAGTCTGTGGCGTTGGAGACTGGTGTTGGGGACTGTGGCGTTGGAGACTGTGGCGTTGGAGTCTGTGGCGTTGGCGACTGTGGCGTTGGCGACTGTGGCGTTGGCGACTGTGGCGTTGGCGACTGTGGCGTTGGGGACTGTGGCGTTGGGGACTGTGGCGTTGGGGACTGTGGCGTTGGCGACTGTGGCGTTGGCGACTGTGGCGTTGGCGACTGTGGCGTTGGGGACTGTGGCGTTGGGGACTGTGGCGTTGGGGACTGTGGCGTTGGAGACTGTGGCGTTGGCGACTGGTGTTGGTGACTGTGGCGTTGGAGACTGTGGCGTTGGGGACTGTGGCGTTGGGGACTGTGGCGTTGGCGACTGTGGCGTTGGCGACTGTGTTGAGTCGTTGCACTGGGGACAGTCCCAAAGCACCTCCCCCATGGACCTCGTCAGAGACTTTGTGAAACATTTAGTCTCATGTGGGAATCGGAGTGAACGCTGCTTCTGTCTTTTATTCTTTATTTGTCAGAGACTGTGTTCAAAGGCAGTAATAATAATAATAATGATAATAATAATAATAATAATAATAATAATAATAATAATAATGATAATAATGATAATAATGATAATAATAATAATAATGATAATAATGATAATAATGATAATAATGATAATAATAATGATAATAATGATAATAATGATAATAATATTTTTTGTTATTTTTATTTCACCTCTGTTATATATTCACTACATAATTCCAGATATGTTACTTCATATATTTAAAACTGACCTGGAGTTGTGTTTGTTTCATTCTCACATGTTTAACACACAAACCCTGTAGATTTAGTCTGAAAACAGTCTGTTCCACCTTGTGATGTCATCATGTGATGAATACTGTGCATGAAACACAAACACACCTCCAGGAACATGGAGCTCAGAGGAGTCACTGTGTGTGACACTGAAGCTTTGAGCAAATCTAAATGTTTGGAGAATCTGGAGAAGTTATTTTAGAAACGATTTTAATGAACCAAGTGTAAAACAACAAAACTCCAGCGACGTCTGAGTTCAACATCTGTGTCTGTGTTTGAAGGAGACGGAGGCCACGGATATCTGAAGGACTGGCTCTGGTGGGGAGGACTGCTCACCAGTAAGAAACACCACATCACCTGATGACATCACAGAGTGTGGAGGGGGGACAGAGTGTGGAGGAGGGACAGAGTGTGGAGGGAAGGACACAGTGGAGTGTGGAGGAGGGACAGAGTGTGGAGGAGGGACAGAGTGTGGAGGAGGGACAGAGTGTGGAGGGAAGGACAGAGTGTGGAGGGAAGGACAGAGTGTGGAGGGAAGGACAGAGTGTGGAGGGAAGGACAGAGTGTGGAGGGAAGGACAGAGTGTGGAGGGAAGGACAGAGTGTGGAGGGGGGACAGAGTGTGGAGGGAAGGACAGAGTGTGGAGGGAAGGACAGAGTGTGGAGGGAAGGACAGAGTGTGGAGGGAAGGACAGAGTGTGGAGGGAAGGACAGAGTGTGGAGGGGGGACAGAGTGTGGAGGGAAGGACAGACAGGAGTGTGTGGAGGGAAGGACAGAGTGTGGAGGGAAGGACAGAGTGTGGTGTGGAGGGAAGGACAGAGTGTGGAGGGAAGGACAGAGTGTGGAGGGAAGGACAGAGTGGAAAGGGACAGAGTGTGGAGGGAAGGACAGAGTCAGGAGTGGTCAGAGTGTGGAGGGAAGGACAGAGTGTGGAGGGGGGACAGGTTTAGAGGGAGGACAGAGACTATATTATGGAGCAGAGGAAAGGGTCGGGGGGTTAGAGGGTCAGGGGGTCAGGTGGTCACATGAGGTCAGAGGGTCGGGGGGTTAGAGGGTGAGGGGGTCAGGTGGTCACATGATCAGAGGGTCAGAGGTTAACAGCATGTTTGTGTGTTCCAGTGGGGGCGGGGGAGGTGTTAAACTTCGTGGCTTATGGCTTTGCTCCGGTGACCCTCGTGACCCCGCTGGGCGCCCTCGCCGTCATCGTCAGGTAAAAACAGCACCTCCAGAGCACAAAGGTCACGTGACATCACCTCCAGAGCCCAAAGGTCATGTGACATCACCTCCAGAGCACAAAGGTCATGTGACATCACCTCCAGAGCACAAAGGTCATGTGACTGCAGGTCATGTGACATCACCTCCAGAGCACAAAGGTCATGTGACATCACCTCCAGAGGTCATGTGACATGTCACCTCCAGAGCACAAAGGTCATGTGACTCACCTCCAGCAGCACAAAAGGTCACGTGCAGGTCATGTGACAGGACGTCATGTTTGTCTCTGGATCGTCCCTGACTCGGTGTTTTTCAGTTTTACATCGGTTCAGTGTCAGTTTGTGAGAAAAGTTAAAAATGTATTTTATTTCCACGAGTCTCACCTGCTCTGATCTGGCCCGAGCTGCTCACTTTACCTGACGTGTTCAGCCTGACGTGTAAACGCTGGAGCCGGATGCTTTGTCTCTTTCAGTGCAGTTCTATCCTCCGTCCTGTTGGGGGAGGCACTAAACATCATTGGGAAACTGGGCTGCTTCCTGTGCATCATCGGCAGCGTCCTGCTGGTCATCCACGCGCCGCAGGAAAAGGAAGTGACATCACTGCAGGAGCTGACGGTGAAGCTCCTGGAGCCGGGTAAAGACGCAGAAAAACCCGAGTTATTATCAGTTTTGGGCCATTTAAAGCTGCACTGTGGAACTTTTCTTTTCTCCATGGAGATACTATTGCTTTGCGAGAAATGTTCCACAGTTTGGCATTAAATCTGTCCTATTGAGCTTGTGTCTCTATGGTTCTCATCTCTGTGGATCGTTTTTAAATCACAATATTCAACTAAAACCACTTCAGAAAAGAAACAGTCCAAGTTTATTCACTTTTTTGTTTGTTTTTTGGCTCAAATACCTTGAATAACAGAGTCTGTGAGCAGGGTCGCCACTCCACAGATCTGATCCATAACTCGGCCTGGTAGTGGCACCTGCTTGTCTCCATGGAGATAGAGAAGTTTAATGCCATACTGTGGACCAAACAATAACATCTCCATGGAGATAAGTACAGAGTTTATCCTATACCAGAAAAGTGACATAGTCCAGCTTTATGAACAGTCAGCACAAGGAGCTGCAGTGCCCTCTGGTGGTGGACTGGTGTCTCAGCACAAACCTGATCAAAAATCTGAAGTCCCATGATGCCTCTCTCCTCCCTCTGACCTGCAGGGTTCCTGGTCTACGCCCTCCTCGTGTTCCTGGCGTCGTTCGTTCTCATCGTGATCTTTGCTCCTCGGTTTGGACAGACTCACATCCTGGTTTATATCTCCATCTGCTCTCTGCTCGGAGCCTTCACCGTCGCCTCGGCCAAAGGACTGATCCTGGTCCTGCAGACGTGTGAGGAAGCGACGCACAAATGCACACACATACACAGATATACACAGATATACACAGATAAACACATATATACACAGATATACACACAGATACACACAGATATATACAGATATATACAGATATACACAGATACACACAGATACACACAGATACACACAGATACACACAGATACACACAGATACACACAGATACACACAGATACACACATATACACACAGAGATACACAGATACACACAGATACACACAGATACACACAGATACACACAGATACACACAGATATACACAGATACACACAGATACACACAGATATACACAGATACACACAGATACACAACAGAGATACACAGATACACACAGATACACACAGATACACACAGATACACACAGATACACACAGATACACACAGATATACACAGATACACACAGATACACACAGATACACACATATACACACAGATACACACAGATACACACAGATACACACAGATACACACAGATACACACAGATACACACAGATACACAGATACACACAGATACACACAGATACACACAGATACACACAGATACACACAGATATACACAGATACACACAGATACACACAGATACACACAGAGATACACAGATACACACAGATACACACAGATACACACAGATACACACAGATACACAGATACACACAGATACACACAGATACACACAGATACACACACACACAGATACACACAGATACACACAGATATACACAGATACACACAGATACACACAGATACACACAGATACACACAGATACACACAGAGATACACAGATACACACAGATACACACAGATACACACAGATACACACAGATACACACAGATATACACAGATACACACAGATACACACAGATACACACAGATACACACAGATACACACAGATACACACAGATACACACAGATACACACAGATACACACAGATACACACAGATACACACAGATACACACAGATATACACAGATACACACAGATACACACAGATACACACATATAAACACATATACTCCTCTGCTCCACTGTGAGACACTGATCATCTGTTGGGGCCTTGTCCTGGATGTACTTGTGGATCTTGGATGTTTCATCCTGGACTGTGGCTCTCACACTCACTAGTCCTCGGCCTCCTTCCTTACGGCTCGTACAGTCTCAGGGAGCTGGATTTGGGGTGGTCCCTCCATGCAGGTCAGGAGCTTTCAGGAGCTGACTCCTTAGGACTTGTCTTACTCGTCTGAGGTATTTGGCCGTGGCTGCTTTCCTTGTTTCCTCTTGTTGTACAGCTCCATGTAGAGGAGGTGACTGACGGTGGCTCCATTCCTGAGTCGTATCCATAGCCAGTGTTATTGATGATTTGGCTGAGGGGGTTCAGACCTGTGCAGAACAGCAGTGGGGACAGTGCATCTCCTTGGTATATGTCACATTTGATGGTCACTTGTGCAAGTGTCTTTCCATTGGCCTCAAGGCTGGTTTTCCACAACCTCCTTGAGTTTGCAGTGAAGGCTCTTAGAGTCCTGATGTTGTACAGCTCCATTCAGTGATCCATGTGTGTGGCATTGAGTCGTAGACTTTCTTGTGATCAATCCAGGCAGTGCACAGGTTGGTCTTACGGGTTCTTCAGTCTCGGGAGACTGTTCGGTCGACCAGGAGCTGGTGTTTGGCTCCCCTGGTTTCTGGTGGCGAACAGACGGTTTATTCGTCTGGATTCATTATCTCGTGTGTACCTCTTTAGGCGGCTGGCCAAGGCTTGGAGCCTTTGTTTGTTTCCAGTGCTTCAGGTCTGGGCATCTGGCTGTACCTCCGGGGTACTTGTTTTTTCACCTCTCTGGGCCTCTGACAGTTGGCTCACTTCTCTCCGCACTGCCTTGATTTTAGCCTCTAACTGTCGTTTCCATGGTGGGTATTGTTTCTCATGGCTCCCATGGTTGCTCTTATATCCAAGCATCTCTAGGATCACTGCTGCTGAAGTGTATATCAGCTCATTGGTTTCTGTGATGGTTGAGGTAGGGATCGCTGCATTCACATCTTCTAGGAGACTTTCAGATGGTACTTCACTTAGTCTCTGCAGGTGGTGTCGGGGGTTGCCTTGTGTTCATTCGGGCCATGATCTTATCTTTCAGGTCAGTCGCTGCCTCGCTCAGCGTAATGCTCATTGGGGCTTCGTACCCAATCTCCGGATGGGAGACTCCACCCTAACTCCACCCTAACTCCACCCTAACTCCACCCTAACCCCACCCTAACCCCACCCTAACCCACCCTAACCCCACCCTAACTCCACCCTAACTCCACCCTAACTCCACCCTAACCCCACCTAACTCCACCCTAACTCCACCCTAACCCACCCTAACCCCACCCTAACTCCACCCTAACTCCACCCTAACTCCACCCTAACCCCACCCTAACCCACCCTAACTCCACCCTAACCCTCCACCCTAACCCCACCCTAACCCCACCCTAACTCCACCCTAACCCCACCCTAACTCCACCCTAACTCCACCCTAACTCCACCCTAACTCCACCCTAACTCGACCCTAACCCCACCCTAACCCCACCCTAACTCGACCCTAACTCCACCCTAACTCCCCTACCCTAACCCTCCACCCTAACTCCACCCTAACTCCACCCTACTCCACCCTAACCCACCCTAACTCCACCCTAACCCCACCCTAACTCCACCCTACCCAAACATTCGGACACTTCATATTGATGATCTGTGTTTTTGTACAGGTTGGTTTGACTCCACAGTGTTAACGAATCCTCTGACCTACATCCTGCTCCTGACTCTCATCCTCTCCATCCTGGCTCAGGTAAAGTCCTCCTCATGACTCCTCCTCATGACTCCTCCTCATGACACCTCCTCATGACACCTCCTCATGACACCTCCTCATGACTCCTCCTCATAACTCCTCCTCATGACTCCTCCTCATGACTCCTCATGACTCCTCCTCATGACTCCTCCTCATGACACCTCCTCATGACACCTCCTCATGACTCCTCTCATGACACCTCCTCATGACACCTCCTCATGACTCCTCCTCCTCATGACACCTCCTCATGACACCTCCTCATAACTCCTCCTCATGACTCCTCCTCATGACTCCTCCTCATGAGTCCTCCTCATGAGTCCTCCTCATGACTCCTCCTCATGACTCCTCATGACTCCTCCTCATGACTCCTCATCATGACTCCTCCTCATGACTCCTCATCATGACTCCTCCTCATGACTCCTCTTCATGAGTCCTCATCATGACTCCTCCTCATGAGGCCTCCTCATGACTCCTCCTCATGAGTCCTCCTCACAACACCTCCTCACGACTCCTTCTCTAGACTCCTCCTCACGACACCTCCTCATGACTCCTCCTCATGACATCCTCATGACTCCTCCTCATGACTCCTCCTCATGACACCTCCTCATGAGTCCTCCTCATGAGTCCTCCTCATGAGTCCTCCTCATGAGTCCTCATCATGACTCCTCATGACTCCTCCTCACGACTCCTCCTCACGAGTCCTCCTCACGAGTCCTCCTCACGAGTCCTCCTCATGACACCTCCTCATGACACCTCCTCATGAGTCCTCCTCCTCATGACTCATGAGTCCTCCTCATGAGTCCTCCTCATGACTCCTCACGACTCCTCCTCACGACTCCTCCTCACGACTCCTCCTCACGACTCCTCCTCATGACTCCTCCTCACGACTCCTCCTCATGACACCTCATGACTCCTCCTCATGACTCCTCCTCATGACACCTCCTCATGACACCTCCTCATGACTCCTCCTCATGACACCTCCTCATGACACCTCCTCATGACTCCTCCTCATGACACCTCCTCATGACACCTCCTCATAACTCCTCCTCATGACTCCTCCTCATGACTCCTCCTCATGAGTCCTCCTCATGAGTCCTCCTCATGACTCCTCCTCATGACTCCTCCTCATGACTCCTCATCATGACTCCTCCTCATGACTCTTCATCATGACTCCTCCTCATGACTCCTCTTCATGAGTCCTCATCATGACTCCTCCTCATGACTCCTCCCTCATGACTCCTCCTCATGAACACCTCCTCACGACTCCTCCTCTAGACTCCTCCTCATGACTCCTCCTCATGACTCCTCCTCATGACTCCTCCTCATGACTCCTCCTCATGACTCCTCCTCATGACTCCTCCTCATGACACCTCCTCATGAGTCCTCCTCATGAGTCCTCCTCATGAGTCCTCATCATGACTCCTCATCATGACTCCTCCTCACGACTCCTCCTCACGACTCCTCCTCACGAGTCCTCCTCACGAGTCCTCCTCACGAGTCCTCCTCATGACACCTCCTCATGACTCCTCCTCATGACACCTCCTCATGAGTCCTCCTCATGAGTCCTCCTCATGAGTCCTCCTCATGAGTCCTCCTCATGACTCTCCTCACGACTCCTCCTCACGACTCCTCCTCACGACTCCTCCTCACGACTTCTCCTCATGACTCCTCCTCATGACACCTCCTCATGACTCCTCCTCATGAATCCTCCTCATGAGTCCTCCTCATGACTCCTCCTCATGAGACCTCCTCATGAGTCCTCCTCATGACTCCTCCTCATGAGTCCTCCTCACAACACCTCCTCACAACACCTCCTCACGACTCCTCCTCACGACTCCTCCTCACGACTCCTCACGACACCTCCTCACGACTCCTCATGACTCCTCCACATGACTCCTCCTCATGTGTCCTCCTCATGTGTCCTCTTCATGTCTCCTCCTCATGACTCCTCCTCATGACTCCTCCTCATGAGTCTTCCTCATGACTCCTCCTCATGACTCCTCCACATGACTCCTCCACATGACTCCTCCTCATGTCTCCTCCTCATGTGTCTTCATTTCTCCTCCTCATGACTCCTCCTCATGACTCCTCCTCACAACACCTCCTCACGACTCCTTCTCACGACTCCTCCTCATGACTCCTCCTCATGACTCCTCCTCATGACTCCTCCTCACGACTCCTCCACGACTCCTCCTCACGACACCCTCCTCATGACTCCTCCTCATGACTCCTGTATGACTCCTCCTCATGACTCCTCCACATGACTCCTCCACATGACTCCTCCTCATGTCTCCTCCTCATGTGTCCTCCTCATGTCTCCTCCTCATGTGTCCTCCTCATGTGTCCTCTTCATGTCTCCTCCTCATGACTCCTCCTCATGACTCCTCCTCATGACTCCTCCACATGACTCCTCCACATGACTCCTCCTCATGTCTCCTCCTCATGTGTCCTCCTCATGTCTCCTCCTCATGACTCCTCCTCATGACTCCTCCTCATGACTCCTCCTCATGACTCCTCCTCATGACTCCTCATGGGGGAGGCGCCGGGGAGGGGCCTTGTCTCGTTTTTACACTGTCACTAGTTCAGCCGATGTTAAAGACTCGCTCCAGAGCGGTGCTGGGTCGGTGTGAACGTGACGTTCTGGACCACAGTAAATGGCCCGTCCAAGAGCGCTTGAAACAGGAGGCCTCCCGCGGCTCCTCCCGCGGCTCCTCCCGCGGCTCCTCCCGCGGCTCCTCCTCTAGCTTCACCCATGCTCCGAAGCTCCACTCGCCCCACGACCCCGATGTCTCAGACTCGTGACTTAAACAGGATTTTGTTTCATATTTTCAGGTGAACTATTTGAACAAGTCCCTGGACATCTTCAACACTCAGATGGTTTATCCCATTTACTACGTGTTCTTCACCTCCGTGGTCCTCTGCACCTCCATCATTCTGTTCCAGGAGTGGAGGTCCATGTCCCCCATCGACGTGACCACCACGCTGGGGTCGTTCATGGTCATCGTGGTGGGAGTCGCTCTGCTCAACCTCTTCAGGGACAGAGCCGTATGTATACACACACAACATCTACACAACATGTGTACAACACACAACATCTACACAACATGTGTACAACACACAACTACACAACATGTGTACAACACACAACATCTACACAACATGTGTACAACACACAACATCTACACAACATGTGTACAACACACATCTACACAACATGTGTACAACACACAACATCTACACAACATGTGTACAACACACAACATGTGTACAACACACAACATGTGTACAACAACACACAACATGTGTACAACACACAACATCTACACAACATGTGTACAACACACAACATGTGTACAACACACAACATGTGTACAACACACAACATCTACACAACATATGTACAACACACAACATGTGTACAACACACAACATCTACACAACATGTGTACAACACACAACATCTACACAACATGTGTACAACACCACAACATGTGTACAACACACAACAACACTACACAACATGTGTAACAACACACAACATGTGTACAACAACACACAACATCTACACAACATGTGTACAACAACACACAACATCTACACAACATGTGTACAACAACACACAACATCTACACAACATGTGTACAACAACACACAACATCTGTACAACACACAACATGTGTACAACAACACACAACATCTGTACAACACACAACATGTGTACAACAACACACAACATCTACACAACATGTGTACAACACACAACATGTGTACAACACACAACATCTACACAACATGTGTACAACACACAACATGTGTACAACAACACACAACATCTACACAACATGTGTACAACAACACACAACATCTACACAACATGTGTACAACAACACACAACATGTGTACAACAACACACAACATGTGTACAACAACACAACACATCTGTACAAACACACAACATGTGTACAACAACACACAACACTACACAACATGTGTACAACACACAACATGTGTACAACACACAACATCTGTACAACAACACACAACATCTACACAACATGTGTACAACACACAACATGTGTACAACACACAACATGTGTACAACAACACACAACATCTACACAACATGTGTACAACACACAACATCTACACAACATGTGTACAACACACAACATGTGTACAACACACAACATCTACACAACATGTGTACAACACACAACATCTACACAACATGTGTACAACAACACACAACATCTGTACAACACACAACATGTGTACAACAACACACAACATGTGTACAACATGTGTACAACACACAACATCTACACAACATGTGTACAACAACACACATCTGTACAACACACAACATCTGTACAACATGTGTACAACACACATGTGTACAACACACAACATGTGTACAACACACCACAACATGTGTACAACAACACACAACATGTGTACAACAACACACAACATGTGTACAACAACACACAACATGTGTACAACAACACACATCTGAACAAACATCTGCAGTGCAGACTGTTCTCTCGTTGTTGTGTCTCTCGTTGTTGTGTCTCTGTTCTCTCGTTGTTGTGTCTCTGTTCTCTCGTTGTGTCTCTGTTCTCTCGTTGTTGTGTCTCTGTTCTCTCGTTGTTGTGTCTCTGTTCTCTCGTTGTTGTGTCTCTGTTCTCTCGTGTCTCTGTTCTCTCGTTGTTGTGTCTCTCGTTGTTGTGTCTCTGTTCTCTCGTTGTGTCTCTGTTCTCTCGTTGTGTCTCTGTTCTCTCGTTGTTGTGTCTCTCGTTGTGTCTCTGTTCTCTCGTGTCTCTGTTCTCTCGTTGTGTCTCTGTTCTCTCGTTGTTGTGTCTCTCGTTGTGTCTCTGTTCTCTCGTTGTGTCTCTGTTCTCTCGTTGTTGTGTCTCTCGTTGTGTCTCTGTTCTCTCGTTGTGTGTCTCTGTTCTCTCGTGTTGTGTTCTCTCGTTGTGTCTGTTCTCTCGTCTCTCGTTGTTGTGTCTCTGTTCTCTCGTTGTTGTGTCTCTGTTCTCTCGTTGTCTCTGTTCTCTCGTTGTGTCTCTGTTCTCTCGTTGTTGTGTCTCTCGTGTGTCTCTGTTCTCGTTGTTGTGTCTGTCTCTCGTTGTTGTGTCTCTGTTCTCTCGTGTCTTGTGTTCTCTGTTCTCTCGTTGTGTCTCTGTTCTCTCGTTGTTGTGTCTCTGTTCTTGTGTTGTTGTGTCTCTGTTCTCTCGTTGTGTCTCTGTTCTCTCGTTGTTGTCTGTGTCTCTCGTTGTTGTGTGTCTCTGTTCTCTCGTTGTTGTTGTGTCTCTCGTTGTTGTGTCTCTGTTCTCTCGTTGTGTCTCTGTTCTCTCGTTGTGTCTCTGTTCTCTCGTTGTGTCTCTGTTCTCTCGTTGTTGTGTCTCTGTTCTCTCGTTGTTGTGTCTCTGTTCTCTCGTTGTGTCTCTGTTCTCTCGTTGTTGTGTCTCTGTTCTCTCGTTGTTGTGTCTCTCGTTGTTGTGTCTCTGTTCTCTCGTTGTGTCTCTGTTCTCTCGTTGTGTCTCTGTTCTCTCGTTGTTGTGTCTCTGTTCTCTCGTTGTGTCTCTGTTCTCTCGTTGTGTCTCTGTTCTCTCAATGTTGTGTCTCTGTTCTCTCGTTGTTTGTGTCTCTGTTCTCTCGTTTGTGTCTCTGTTCTCTCGTTGTTGTGTCTCTGTTCTCTCGTTGTTGTGTGTCTCTGTTCTCTCGTTGTGTCTCTGTTCTCTCTCGTTGTGTCTCTGTTCTCTCGTTGTTGTGTCTCTGTTCTCTCGTTGTTGTGTCTGTGTCTCTGTTCTCTCGTTGTGTCTCTGTTCTCTCGTGTGTCTCTGTTCTCTCGTTGTGTCTCTGTTGTCTCTCGTTGTGTCTCTGTTCTCTCTGTTGTTGTCTCTGTTCTCTCTGTTGTCTCTGTTTCTCGTGTGTGTCTCTGTTCTCTCGTTGTGTCTCTGTTCTCTCGTTGTTGTGTCTCTGTTCTCTCGTTGTTGTGTCTCTGTTCTCTCGTTGTTGTCTCTCTGTTCTCTCGTTGTGTCTCTGTTCTCTCGTTGTTGTCTCTCTTTCTCTCGTTGTGTCTCTGTTCTCTCGTTGTGTCTGTTCTCGTTGTGTCTCTGTTCTCTCGTTGTGTCTCTGTTCTCTGTCTCTGTCTCTCGTTGTTGTGTCTCTGTTCTCTCGTTGTTGTGTCTCTGTTCTCTCGTTGTTGTGTCTCTGTTCTCTCGTTGTGTGTCTCTCTCTCTTGTTGTGTCTCTGTTCTCTCGTTGTGTCTCTGTTCTCTCGTTGTTGTGTCTCTGTTCTCTCGTTGTGTCTCTGTTCTCTCGTTGTGTCTCTGTTCTCTCGTTGTGTCTCTGTTCTCTCGTTGTGTCTCTGTTCTCTCGTTGTGTCTCTGTTCTCTCGTTGTTTCTCTGTTCTCTCGTTGTTGTCTCTGTTCTCTCGTTGTTGTGTCTCTGTTCTCTCGTTGTTGTGTCTCTGTTCTCTCGTTGTTGTGTCTCTGTTCTCTCGTTGTTGTGTCTCTGTTCTCTTGTTGTGTCTCTGTTCTCTTGTCTCTGTTCTCTCGTTGTGTCTCTGTTCTCTCGTTCTCTGTCTCTGTGTCTCTTCTCGTTGTCTCTGTTCTCTCGTTGTGTCTCTGTTCTCTCGTTGTGTGTCTCTGTTCTCTCGTTGTGTCTCTGTTCTCTCGTTGTGTCTCTGTTCTCTCGTTGTGTCTCTGTTCTCTCGTTTGTGTATTTGACTCTCTCTTAAATGTGATTGACAGGTTGTAGGCTTTAGTCTGAGCTGTTCTCAGAGCAGAAGTACGTCTCACACTCAAACTGTTTAAGTCTGATTCTGTGGTGCTGATTTTCTGTTGAGACTTTGCAGTTGATGTTCACATTTACTGGGGGGAAGTTAACTTGAGTATCAACGATTAAGAAAAGAAAAACTGGAGAAGGAAGTGCGGACGTCGCAGGGGGCGTGTCGCAGGGGGACTGTCGCAGGAGGCGTGTCGCAGGAGGCGTGTCGCAGGGGGCGTGTCGCAGGGGGGCGTGTCGCAGGGGGGCGTGTCGCAGGGGGCGTGTCGCAGGGGGGGTGTCGCAGGGGGCGTGTCGCAGGGGGCGTGTCGCAGGGGGGCGTGTCGCCTCCTGCGTGTCGCAGGGGGCGTGTCGCAGGGGGGCGTGTCGCAGGGGGCGTGTCGCAGGGGCGTGTCGCAGGGGGCGTGTCGCAGGGGGCGTGTCGCAGGGGGCGTGTCGCAGGGGGCGTGTCGCAGGGGGCGTGTCGCAGGGGGCGTGTCGCAGGGGGCGTGTCGCAGGGGGCGTGTCGCAGGGGGCGTGTCTGTCACAGTGGCCTTGTCGCAGTGGGCGTGTCTGTCGCAGTGGCCTTGTCGCAGGGGGCGTGTCAGTGGGCGTGTCACCGTGAAGGTTAAACGGGGAGACGAGTAGAACATGGTTCAACATCTGAACAGTTTGAAGAACAGATTTAACAGACCACAACAAACATGTGAGCTGATCTGTGCTGTTAAACAAGTCTCTCAAATAAGTTTACAGTCACAAGCTAGCATTAGCATTAGCATTAGCATTAGCATTAGCATTAGCGAACAGTTTTTCAGTCACTCACCTTTTAGTGTAAAATCAAACTCTTAGACAGAACCATGAACTCGTGTTGATCTCAGGCTCCTGAAAACGTATCTGGCTGTTTGCTAATGTGGATGTTCTATCACCATGGTAACCGCTGAATCTCCCACCATAGTTGTACATGCAGACGCCCCCAGCATGATGTCACTGCAAAGGATCAACAGTTTTGTTTTATCATGTTGTTTAGTGACGTCCTGTTCTGTCTGTGGGCTGTGGAGAGGAAACAAAAAACATATTTAAATGTTCAGGTGTGAAATACGAGAGGCTGAGTCCTGCCACAGCTCCCCCTGCAGGTTTAATCATGTTACTACAGTCACATGAGTCCTGCACCGAGTGGCGCCACAGCTCCCCTGCAGGTTTAATCATGTTACTACAGTGACACATCTGAGTCACGCACCGAGCGGCGCCACAGCTCCCCCTGCAGGTTTAATCATGTTACTACAGTCACATCTGAGTTCTGGCTCCTTCTGATTCAGTTTGGCTTATTTTATTTTTATTTTTTTTCATGTTTTGTCACATTGACCAAAATTACAAATCAGATGCTACGACAGTTACTCTTTAAGTTACTCTTACTCGAGTAGTACTTTCCCCAAATACTTTTTACTCTTACTCGAGTATTATCTTGGACCACTACTTTGTACTTCGAGTTGAGTGTATTATTTTGAAGTAACTTTACTATAATCTCTGGCTGCTGCCTCTAGGTGTCACTGAGGAGATGTGTATTTTAAATGAATTCTCATGGGTGCATGACTCCGCCCCTCTGAGTGCAGGACTCCGCCCCTCTGAGTGCAGGACTCCGCCCCTCTGAGTGCAGGACTCCGCCTCTCTCTGGTTTAAGGCTCTTGTTCATATTGTCTGTATTTTATGGTTGGTTTGTTTTCAGTGTAGAGGTTTCAGCTCTGGTCTTCTGGACGTTTCAGCTCCGTCCAGAAGTTTCTCGTCTGATGGAACAGACCTGAGGCCCCGGGACTCGTCTTCACTCGGCCTCAGAGGGTTTTAAGACTGAATATGATCATTAAGAACATTATTTCCCCTGGTGATTGACAGCTCTGCTAAACCAGGAGGGAGGGGCGTTACCTTCAACAGCCTGGCTCCTGATTGGCTCTTTGGTTGCTATGATACTCACAGTTCCTAATATGGAGCTGGGCTCAGATCGGCTCCTGTAAAAGCTCGAGCTTCACGTGGAGCTTCAGAGTCTGTGGTTTAATCTGTTTACAGCAGCTCAGCTCCTGCACTTAAGTAAATAATAATAATAATAAATAAAGCAAATATTAAATAGTATTTCATTGGTTCATTTGTCCAAAGATCTCAGCAGAACGAGTCGCTGGATCGATATCGGCTTCCACATAAGTCCCCAGTATCGGCACCGATATGTGATACCAGTATCGGTTCTACACTGATCCAAATTATTCTGCAAATTGTGTTTGTGTCATAAAGGTAAAATGTTTAGTTTTCCAGTGAAACTCATGGATGGTTTTGTGGTGTTTGGGTCAAATCAGACACTAGGGCCAAAGAGTTTATCAGGTCCAACTGAAGGAAAAAGTTCTGAAGGACGCTCCACATGATTAAACACACCTGCATTTTCAAACCGCCTGGGAAACAAAAGCATCTAGAGCCGAAATGTGTGAAATAGTTGAGAAATATCTAAGGTTTTCAAACTTGAGCGTGATCCTCGTACTATTCAGAGATTTGTGTCTGATTCAGACTCACAGACTCGTGCAGATAAAGGCTCAATGAGGAAGGTTTCTGCCAGACAAACAGAGCAGGTGTTAAAATGCCACATCACAAAGCAGCAAACGGGTGTTTGAAGCTGCTGGTGCCTCTGGAGTCGAACATCAGCGTGTAAGATCCTCCAGAGGCAGCGACACATAAACCTTCTATTCGGTCTTTAAAGATCAGAGCAGAAACGACTCCAGTGTGTCCAGGAAAACACGAAGACTCATTTTCAAACTGTCTTCACTGAAGAGCACCTGCAGTCCTGGATGGTTCACGTCCAAACAGCAGTTCTGGATCCTGCAGAGAAACTCTCCACAAACTTCAGTGATGTAAGAAGCTCCTCAGATGTAACTCGACCTGTTCAGATGTTTGGACTGAAAGTTTTTGATTTAAGTGACATGTTCATGCCTCTAATGGAAAAATAAACAAATGACCATTTCTAGTTCTTTACAAAAATAACATGAAGTTTTTATTTTGGAAAAATACTGTTGGGAGGTTTGTTCACAAACTTCTGAATCGTCGTCTAAAGGACTTGAACATTATGACGCCATTTATATTGACAATTTGAGAAAAATCTGTTGTATAATAATTTGGAGGCAGTGTCAGTCTCGGGCCGGTTGTTTTCTGGATGGAGCTGAAACGTTCAGATGATCTGCTGAAACCTGGATGAAGGTCGTCGGGTTATTTTCAGGTTAAAAATAATAATCATGTTTTTATTGATTCTAATCTGCGCTTGTTTTGTGCAGCTGAGCAACAAAATGGAGCGTCCTCTGGACCCGCTGCCCCCCTGAGCCCCCGACCAGCCCCACGACAACCGCCCCCACGGCCACGGCAACCGGCAAGGGGCGGAGCAGCGAGGAGGACAAGTACGGGCTCATAGAGAACATGGTGATCGAGAGTCTGCCCCCTATGGGAGAGGAGGGGCCTCGCGTCTTCATCATCAGCTGAAACACTGACGGGATTTTATACTAAAATCTGATCGAATCTTTAGTTTTGTACATTTCAGAAGCAGCCGTCTAAAGACGTTAAGTCGACCACAACGTTCAGAATTTCAGTGTTGAGTAAAGATGTTTTCTCTTTCTGTAAAAACTCAAAGCTCTAAAATGTGACAGTGCCGCAGTTTTATAAAGAACTTAGAGTTTTTTTAATCAAACTCGTCATGTCAGATCCACTCAGACTCGTTCTAAACCATTTCAACTGTTTTAACTTTAAAATGTCTTTTGTTTGGTCATTTCAACCTTTTTAAGTTTGTTTAGAGTTGTACATAGTGATGATACTTTATATTTTGCACTGATTTGTTCAATATTAGATTTTATAAATGGAAACGTTTCAACTGAACAAAGTCATTTTTTCATCTGTAAACTACCTTGATTATTATTTTTTTTTGTTTAGAACAACATGCAATAATTAAGAGGATATTCTGCTAAATCATTTCTGTCCCTCGTCACGTTCAGGACGAGTCTGGACGAAGCTCCGCCTCAAACACAAATGTTCAGATGGTTTCACACGGCGCAGTTACATAAAGCTCCAGTCACTCATAAATGTGACTCAAGTCGGAGCAAAACTTTACAGCTGGAAACGTAAAGTTACATTTACTTGAGTAACAGTTTAAAGAATTTGTACTCGAGTACTATCCTCTGTTCATTATTGCAGATTATTTTCACCTGACTTCCCATGAGGCCTTGGGGCAGATTCCAGATGTTACAGGTTATTGTTTTACTGTCTTAAACATGCAGTTCTGCCCTCGTCCACAAGGTGTCACTGTTACACCATGTGCCTCCCATAAACGGACAGATCTTTCTCCTTTAAACTCAAACACTTTAGAACAACTTAGACTGAGCCGCGTCGTGAAACAGCCTCAGTCCGACTCAGAAAAACATGAACGAACGAGGAGTCACCATGGCAACGGCGACCGGAGACGGCGTCCATCTTAGAGTCATGTGACCGGACGGTTCACTTCAGGCTCGACATTAAAACTCGATTTAAAACGTGATAAAGTGAAATAAAGGTGAGGTCCAGGCTGAGCACCTACATCAGCGTTTAATCTGTGAAAATACAAAATGAAACTTTGTACAGTTTGTACAGCCTTTTGTATCGATGGTGATTAGATTATTGATAATTACAGACATCACTGATTCTATTCACAAACCATGTGCCAAAAAAGCACGAAATACTCGACCCAAACCCCTCGATTCACAGGAAACACTTAAAAAATTAAACTTTACACATTCGAGACATAAAATTCTCTATTGATGACACCATAAAAATATATTAAGACTTTATATAGTTAATCTCCTCCAGAATAAACCTGTTTTACATAAACAGTTATAACGATAAACATGAGTAAAGTGAGTTTCACACTGAAGCTGGAGCCACGTTTCGCAGAAGTGGGTCTTTAAAAATCCTGTAACTTTAGCACTGCCTGGCACAACACGGACAGAACCTGACGCTCCTGCTCCACCAAAAACACCAAAAACGTGAGGAGCTGGAGGAGGTGCAGGAGCTGGAGGAGGTGAAGGAGCTGGAGGAGGTGAAGGAGCTGGAGGAGGTGAAGGAGCTGGAGGAGGTGCAGGAGCTGAAGGAGCTGAGGCTGGAGGAGCTGGAGGAGGTGAAGGAGCTGGAGGAGGTGCAGGAGCTGAAGGAGCTGAGGCTGGAGGAGCTGGAGGAGCTGAAGGAGCTGGAGGAGCTGCAGGAGCTGAAGGAGCTGAAGGAGGTGCAGGAGCCGAGGAGCCGGAGGAGCTGAAGGAGCTGGAGGAGCTGGAGGAGCTGAAGGAGCTGAGGCTGGAGGAGCTGGAGGAGCTGCAGGAGCTGGAGGAGCTGCAGGAGGTGGAGGAGCTGGAGGAGGTGAAGGAGCTGGAGGAGCTGGAGGAGGTGCAGGAGCTGGAGGAGCTGCAGGAGCTGAAGGAGCTGGAGGAGGTGAAGGAGCTGGAGGAGCTGGAGGAGCTGCAGGAGCTGGAGGAGGTGCAGGAGCTGAAGGAGCTGAGGCTGGAGGTCTGAGTCTGACTGAAGTCTCCCCAAATGACAGAGTTTTAAAGTGAAATGATTAAATGGGTCAAATGCAGCGAATTCTGTTTATGTGAGTCTGAAGTTTAACTCAAACAGGAGCATTTGGCTGATTTTGGTTGATTTTGGTTGATTTTGGTTGATTTTGGTTGATTTTGGTTGATTTTGGTTGATTTTGGTGAAACAGGAGTTTGTCAGGTTGAACCTCGTCATTAAAAGGATCATGGATCATTTTCTGAACATTAAACAAAAATCAATATTAGTCAAAATGAAACTGCACATAAAATAAATCTGGAAAACAAGATTTAACAAGATTTAACATTTAGGCAAAAACCAACAAAAACACATGAGATCGACAGCGGAGCCTCTCGATATGATGGAGCTGTTTGTCTAGAGTTTTTAGATCGATCATGAAGAACGAGCGACTCCAGGTCGACCCTGTGTCAGGCAGTGCTCAGCCAATGGAGGAAAGGGACACGCCCACTTTATGCGATTTGTGGCTTAAACGGTTCAAGATTAATATTGAAATATGGCGATTTAGCTTCAGGTTTGGCTCGAGGAGAGAACAGCTCCATCATATCAGAGTTTAACATTCACAAAAGATCAAAGTTTGCATGGCTGCCCCAAAAGTACCAGGATGTCAACCACAGGTTTGATTGACAGCTGTTGCTAAGTGGGCGGGACCTTCATCATCCTCGCTCCTGATTGGCTCTTTGGTCGTGCGTTGAGATCAAAGACGGACCCTGTTTGCAGATTAGCTGCTGTAGCCATTAGCCTCGATTAGCTTCAGTCGATTAGCCGTTAGCCTCGATTAGCTTCAGTCGATTAGCCGTTAGCCTCGATTAGCTTCAGTCGATTAGCCGTTAGCCTCGATTAGCTTCAGTTGAGTCGCTCTGGGTGACGTCTCAGACACGTCCACAAAAAGCACAAAGAAAATAACTAATAGATTAAAGACGCTGTACCTGTTAGCATGCTACAACTAGCATGCTAACTGCACACTTCAATAAATAAAACACTCATAATTAGATACAGACGGTGCTTATTCTGATACAGTAGAGCTGCTCTTGAGCAAGACACTTTTTGCTCAAATGAATCTGAAAAATGAGGCACAACGTCTTTAATCTCAGCGATATGACTGTGTGTCGTGTGTGTATGTTGTGTGTGTTATGTGTGTGTGTTGTGTGTGTTGTGTTGTGTTACGTGTGTGTGTGTGTTGTGTGTTTGTTCTTATCAGTGTATCATGTTCAGTTTTAATGAGGCTCCACAGTTTCGAGTTTCTGTTTTAAATTCTTGGGTTTTAAAGTTGCACATTTGGATCATACATTAAATAAACTTTTGATCTATTTTGACGTTAAATGTAATAATTTAGATTAAAGGAGAAAATCTGCAGATGAAACGTGTGAAACTCTCCATGTTTCTGCTGAAAAACATCAAACGACGTAAATACGACTTAAAAGGAGAAAAACATTTGGTTTGGTCCCATTTTTGTTTCACTGTGAAAAAATACACTTTATAACTGTACAAGTGTGTACTGTGTGTACTGTGTGTACTGTGTACTGTGTGTACTGTGTGTACTGTGTGTACTGTGTACTGTGTACTGTGTACTGTGTGTACTGTGTACTGTGTGTACTGTGTGTACTGTGGTTACTGTGTGTACTGTGTACTGTGTGTACTGTACTGTGTACTGTGTGTACTGTGTACTGTGTGTACTGTGTGTACTGTGTGTACTGTGTACTGTGTGTACTGTGTGTACTGTGTGTACTGTGTGTACTGTGTGTACTGTGTACTGTGTGTACTGTGTGTACTGTGTACTGTGTGTACTGTGTGTACTGTGTACTGTGTGTACTGTGTACTGTGTGTACTGTGTACTGTGTGTACTGTGTGTACTGTGTGTACTGTGTACTGTGTGTACTGTGTGTACTGTGTGTACTGTGTGTACTGTGTGTACTGTGTGTACTGTGTGTACTGTGTGTACTGTGTACTGTGTGTACTGTGTGTACTGTGTGTACTGTGTACTGTGTGTACTGTGTACTGTGTGTACTGTGTGTACTGTGTACCGTGTGTGTACTGTGTGTGTGTGTGTGTACTGTGTGTACTGTGTACTGTGTGTACTGTGTGTACTGTGTACTGTGTGTGTACTGTGTGTACTGTGTGTACTGTGTGTACTGTGTACTGTGTGTACTGTGTACTGTGTGTACTGTGTACTGTGTGTACTGTGTGTACTGTGTACTGTGTGTACTGTGTACTGTGTGTACTGTGTACTGTGTACTGTGTGTACTGTGTACTGTGTGTACTGTGTGTACTGTGTGTACTGTGTACTGTATGTACTGTGTGTACTGTGTACCGTGTGTACTGTGTACTGTGTGTACTGTGTGTGTGTACTGTGTACTGTATGTACTGTGTGTACTGTGTACCGTGTGTACTGTGTACTGTGTGTACTGTGTACTGTGTGTACTGTGTACCGTGTGTACTGTGTACTGTGTGTACTGTATACTGTATGTACTGTATACTGTATAAGTAAACAGTGTAAGTACACAGTATAAGTACACAGTACAAGTACACAGTATAAGTACACAGTACAAGTACACAGTATAAGTACACAGTATAAGTACACAGTACAAGTACACAGTATATGTACACAGTATAAGTACACAGTACAAGTACACAGTATAAGTACACAGTATAAGTACACAGTACAAGTACACAGTATAAGTACACAGTATAAGTACACAGTATAAGTACACAGTACATGTACACAGTACATGTACACAGTATATGTACACAGTATATGTACACAGTATATGTACACAGTATATGTACACAGTATATGTACACAGTATATGTACACAGTATGTACACAGTATATGTACACAGTATATGTACACAGTACACAGTATAAGTACACAGTACACAGTACACACAGTACAGTACACAGTACAAGTACACCGAGTACCTGTTTTGGGGACACTTTCTAACTTCTCATTGGCTCCGTGTTTGGGACGTTTCAGCTCAAACTGTGACATAAAAGTACATTTAAAGTACATTTAAAGTACATTTAAAGTACATTTAAAGTACATTTAAAGTACATTTAAAGTACATTTAAAGTACATTTCTGAAGGCAGATTTCTAAGACAAATAAAAACACATCTGTAGATATAAGGCTGGAGCCAGGCGCCATTTTAGGGACTCTGACTCTAACTGTCACAAATGTTGTGAATAAATGTTTAGAGCGGTACGAACGGTACGAACGGTACGAACGGTACGAACGGTACGAACGGTACGAACGGTACGAACGGTACGTGCCATTTTTGGTTCAGAGCCGAGCCGCAGAATCACCGACGAGTTTAAAAGGCAACGCTTAAAAAACAAGTCCACGACTCAGGCTCCGAGTCACGAGTCCTGGAGCCTCTGATTGTCACCAAGAATCAATCAAGTACATGCTGTGGAGGCCATTTTGAGGACCGTGTTGAGGGCCGTGTCGAGGGCCGTGTTGATGGTCGTGTCGAGGGCCGTGTTGAGGGTTGATTGTCTGCTCTGATTGGTGGGTTGAGGATGTTCCTGGATTTTGATTGGCTGATGCATCTTTCACCAAAACATATTAAAAAATAAAAAAAAAAAGCTGAAGAGTAAACTTTCTTGGAGGCCATTTTGAGGACTGTTTTGAATGCCGTCAGCATTCCTCTCGGGCCTCTCTGATTGGTGGGATCTGGGAGCTGCTGGATGTTGATTGGCTGCTGTTTGTTGGATGTCTGGGGGTGATTCTCAGGTGGGACGTCTCCGGTTCATCTGTAAACCACGTCTTTTCTGCACAAAGAAGAAAAACAGTTACACTGAAATGGTTTAATGTGCGGCACAGGGACGTGGGGACGTGGGACGGGACGTGGACGTGGACGTGGGACGGGGACGGGACGACAGGGACGTGGGACGGGACGTGACGTGGGACGGGACGTGGGACGGGGACGTGGGACGTGGGACGGGGACGTGGACAGGGACGTGGGACAGGGACGTGGGACGGGGACGGGACGTGGGACGGGGACGTGGGACGGGGACGTGGGGACGGGACGTGGGACGGGGACGGGGACGTGGGGACGGGGACGGGGACGTGGGACGGGGACGGGGGACGGGGACGGGGACGTGGGACGGGGACGTGGGACGGGGACGTGGGACGGGGACGTGGGACAGGGACGTGGGACGGGGACGTGGGACGGGGATGTGGGACGGGGACGTGGGACAGGGACGTGGGACGGGGGACATGGGACGGGGACGTGGGACGGGGACGTGGGACGGGGACGTGGGACGGGGACGTGGGACGGGGACGGGGGGGACGGGGATGTGGGACGGGGACGTGGGACGGGGACGTGGGACGGGACGTGGGACGGGGACGTGGACGGGGATGTGGGACGGGGACGTGGGACGGGGACGTGGATGTGGGACGGGGGACGTGGGGACGTGGGACGGGGACGGGACGGGGGACGTGGACGTGGGGCGGGGACGGGTGGGACGGGGGACGTGGGACGTGGGACGGGGACGTGGGACGTGATGTGGGACGGGGACGTGGGACGTGGGACGGGGACGTGGGACGGGGGATGTGGGACGTGGACGTGGGACGGGGGACAGGGATGTGGGACGGGGATGTGGGACGTGGGTGTGGACGGGGACGTGGATGTGGGACGGGGACGTGGGACGGGGACGGGGATGGGGGACGGGGACGTGTTTGGCTGAACGTTGATGTTAAAATGTTTGGGTCAAACTTCAAATGTGAATCTGCACGACTCAAAAACAACAAACCCAAAAACTCTGAGCTGAAAACACCAGTGGTGGAAGTAAAAGGAGTGAAGTACTTGAGTACACAGGTCTGTACTTTACTCTAGTACACAGTGTGTACTGTGTACTTGAGTACATGTGAGAGCAGTATCTGTACTTTATATATGAACATGACTGAAAAGTAAAAGTATTTTTATTACTTTGTGATCTGCTGAAAAGACTGAGGTTTATTTTTCACACGTTCAGAATCTGGACAAACAAAACATCTACACCTCCACCTACACCTCCACCTATCTACACCTCCACCTACACCTCCATCCATCTACACCTCCACCTACACCTCCATCCACCTACACCTCCACCTCCACCTCCACCCACCTACACCTACACCTCCATCCACCACCTGACCTGAACCTCCACCTCCATCCATCTACACCTCCCACCTACACTCCATCACTCTACACCTCCACCTACACCTCCATCCACCTACACCTCCACCTCCACCTCCATCCACCTACACCTCCACCTCCATCCACCTACACCTCCACCTCCATCCATCTACACCTCCACCTACACCTCCATCCATCTACACCTCCACCTACACCTCCATCCACCTACACCTCCACCTCCATCCATCTACACCTCCATCCACCTACACCTCCACCTCCATCCATCTACACCTCCACCTCCACCCATCTACACCTCCACCCACACCTCCGTCTACACCTCCACCTACACCCATCTACACCTCCACCCACACCTCCACCCATCTACACCTCCACCCACACCTCCATCTACACCTCCACCTCCACCCATCTACACCTCCATCCACACCTCCATCCACCTACACCTCCACCTACACCTCCATCCATCTACACCTCCACCCATCTACACCTCCACCCACACCTCCGTCTACACCTCCACCTACACCCATCTACACCTCCACCCACACCTCCACCCATCTACACCTCCACCTACACCTCCACCTACACCTCCACCCATCTACACCTCCATCCACACCTCCATCCACCTACACCTCCTCCTACACCTACACCTCCATCCATCTACACCTCCACCTACACCTCCATCCATCTACACCTCCACCTACACCTCCATCCATCTACACCTCCACCTACACCTCCATCCATCTACACCTCCACCTCCATCCATCTACACCTCCACCTACACCTCCATCCATCTACACCTCCACCTACACCTCCATCTACACCTCCATCTCTACACCTCCATCCATCTACACCTCCACCCTCCATCCCTCTACCCTCCACCTACACCTCCATCCTACACCTCCATCCATCTACACCTCCACCTACACCTCCATCCATCTACACCTCCATCCACACCTCCATCTACACCTCCATCTATCTACACCTCCACCTACACCTACACCTCCATCCATCTACACCTCCACCTACACCTCCATCTACACCTCCACCTACACCTCCATCCATCTACACCTCCACCTACACCTCCATCTACACCTCCACCTCCACCTCCACCTCCATCCACACCTCCATCTACACCCTCCACCTACACCTCCACACCACCTCCATCCATCTACACCTCCACCTACACTACACACCATCTACACCTCCATCTACACCTCCATCTACACCTCCATCCATCCACACCACCTCCACCTACACCTCCATCCTCCCTCCATCTACACCTCCACCTACACCTCCACCTACACCTCCATCTCCACCTCACCTCCACCTCCACCTCCACCTACACCTCCATCTACACCTCCATCTATCTCCACTCCATCTACACCTCCACCTACACCTCCATCTACACCTCCACCCATCATACCATCTCCACCTCCATCTATCTACACCTCCATCCATCTACACCTCATCTACACCTACCACCCATCTCCACCTCATCTACACCTACACATCCATCTACACCTCCATCTACACATCTACACACCATCCATCTACACCTCCATCCACTACACCTCCATCTACTACCCTCCATCTGCACACCTCCATCTCTACACCCTCCATCTACACCTTCATCTACACCTCCATCTATCTACACCTCCATCCATCTACACCTCCATCTACACCTCCATCTGCACCTCCATCCATCTACACCTCCATCTACACCTCCATCTATCTACCACACTGCACCTCCATCTGCACCTCCATCTATCTACACCTCCATCTGCACCTCCATCCACACCTCCATCTACACCTCCATCCATCTACACCTCCATCCACACCTCCATCCATCTACACCTCCATCTACACCTCCATCTACACCTCCATCCATCTACACCTCCATCTACACCTCCATCCATCTACACCTCCATCCATCTACACCTCCATCTATCTACACCTCCATCTATCTACACCTCCATCCATCTACACCTCCATCTATCTACACCTCCATCCATCTACACCTCCATCTACACCTCCATCTGCACCTCCATCTACACCTCCATCTATCTACACCTCCATCTATCTGCACCTCCATCCACACCTCCATCTACACCTCCATCTACACCTCCATCCATCTACACATCCATCCATCTACACCTCCATCTATCTACACCTCCATCCACACCTCCATCTACACCTCCATCCATCTACACCTCCATCCATCTACACATCCATCTACACATCTTTCCATCTATCCATCTACACCTCCATACATCTACCCTTAGTAAAGGACCCCGGACCCCGTACTCCCAGAGCGCCCCCCAAAGGACACCACGAGGGACACGGTGCCTTCTCCAGATCCACAAAACACATGTGGACTGTGGCAAACTCCCATGAGCCTCGAGGACCTGATGGAGAGTGTAGAGCTGGTCCAGTGTTCCACGATCAGGACGAAAACCGAAAACCTTCTCTCCAGTCCCTGGAATAGACCTTAAGACTGAGGAGTGTGATTCCCCTGAACACACCCTCAGGTCCCCCTTCTTAAACAGAGGGACCACCCCTGGTCTGTCAGTCGAGAGGTACTGTCCCCGACCGCCACACGATGTTGCAGAGACGTGTCAGACAACATCCAGAGACTTAAGGTACTCAGGAGGGATCTCATCCACCCCCGGGGCCTTGCCACAGTGGAGCTTTAACCACCTCAGTTACTTCAGTCAGGGTGATGGACGAGTCCGCCTCCGGGTCCCCAGTCTCTGCTTCCTCCTCGGAAGACGTGACAGTGGGATTGAGGAGATCCTCAAAGTTTTCCTTCCACCGTCCGACAACGTCCCCAGTCGAGGTCAGCAGCTCTCCACCCGCACTGTGAACAGTGTTGGTGAAGCACTGCTTCCTCCTGCTGTTTGGCCTGTGGGCCAGAACAACAGTGAGAGACTCTCTCTTTCACCGGGGTGAACCACCAGGCGGCTGAGCTGTGGGGCAATAAGCCCACACCAGCTCACCGCCGCTCCCCACAGGCAACGCCAGAGACATGGAGAGTCCAGCCCCTCTCAAAGAGTTTGGTTCCAGAGCCCAAACTGTGCGTGGTGAGGTTGACTGTAGCCGGTGACACTCAACCTCCTGCACAACCTCAGGCTCCTCCCCCCAGCGAGGTGACACGCCCCCAGAGCCAGTCTCCATGTCTGGAGATCCGGTCGTTGAGGCCCCGCCTTCCACTGGCGCCCAGATGTCTGCACTGGCCCCTCATGGATCCTCCACAGGTGGTGGATCCTCCACAGGTGGTGGATCCTCCACAGGTGGTGGATCCACCACAGGTGGAGGATCCACAGGAGGACGGCCCCACGCTCCTCCTCAAATCTTTATCAAAATCACAGTTGAAGCTTTATAAGACTCAAAGTCAAGATGAAATACTTTTACTTTATAATCTTTAAGTACATTTTTAAACAGGTCCTTGAATACTTTTACTTGAGTACATTTTTTCATGTGATCATTTTACTTTGTATTAGTAGTATTTAGTATTAGTATGAGTATTACTTTTAGTATTAGTATTTTTTTTCTTCTATTTTATCTGTACTTTTACTTAAAAAGTTGTACTTCCACCACTGGTAAATGTTCTGAGCTAAAGCCAATGTGTCTGGACCAGGGACACAAGTCTTTAACAACCTGTTAGTCTGTCTGTATTAGTATCACGAGAAGGAGGTGAACGAGAAGGAGGTGAACATGAGGGAGGTGAACGTGAGAGAGGTGAACGAGAAGGAAGTGAACATGAGGGAGGTGAACGAGAAGGAGGTGAACATGAGGGAGGTGAACATAAAGGAGGTGAACAAGAAGGAGGTGAATGTGAGAGAGGTGAACATGAAGGAGGTGAACGTGAAGGAGGTGAATGTGAGGGAGGTGAACATGAAGGAGGTGAACGAGAAGGAGGTGAATGTGAGAGAGGTGAACATGAAGGAGGTGAACGTGAAGGAGGTGAATGTGAGGGAGGTGAACATGATGAACGTGAAAACGAGGTGAACGTGGAGGTGAAACATGAGGAGGTGAACATGAAGGAGGTGAACATGAAGGAGGTGAACATGAAGGAGGTGAACATGTGGGATAGGAGGCAGCCAAAAAAAAACCCAAACAAGAGGCAGCCATTTTGAATCCATGCACAAGAAGGACGTCAAATGAAACTGGCCCAACAAGAGAAGGTGCAGCAACCGGTAATACTGTCCTACAGGTGAACTACACCTGTGAATCCTACACCTGAACTCTAAGGAGTCTCCTACACCTGTCCTCTACCTGTCTCCTGACACATGAAGGAGGTGAACGTGTCCTCTGAATGTGTCTCCTACACCTGTCCTCTACCTGTCATCTACCTGTCCTACACCTGTCCTCTACCTGTCCTACACCTGTCCTCTACCTGTCTCCTACACCTGTCCTCTACCTGTCCTCTACCTGTCATCTACCTGTCCTGAACACACTGTCCTCTACACCTGTCCTACACCTGTCCTCTACCCTGTCCAAACCTGTCCTCTACCTGTCTCCTACACCTGTCCTCTACCTGTCATCTACCTGTCCTCTACCTGTCCTCTACCTGTCTCCTACACCTGTCCTCTACCTGTCATCTACCTGTCCTACACCTGTCCTCTACCTGTCCTACACCTGTCCTACACCTGTCCTCTACCTGTCTCCTACACCTGTCCTCTACCTGTCCTCTACCTGTCATCTACCTGTCCTACACCTGTCCTCTACCTGTCCTACACCTGTCCTCTACCTGTCCTACACCTGTCCTCTACCTGTCTCCTACACCTGTCCTCTACCTGTCCTACACCTGTCCTACACCTGTCCTCTACCTGTCTCCTACACCTGTCCTCTACCTGTCATCTACCTGTCATCTACCTGTCCTACACCTGTCCTCTACTTGTCCTACACCTGCCCTATCCTGTCCTCTACACAGGTGGGAGTTTGATTGGACAAACATGAACATTCATCCATGTCACAAAATGTGCTCAGAGTCGTCTTAGATACAGATATATAAATATTTGTTCACAAATGATATTTTCTCTTAAATATTTTACTGTAACAGCTCAGCTCTACGTCTGCTCCAGGTCGAGAAGTAAAACTTTCCCATCGACGTAAAATATTAAGAGTTCAAAGGCGTCGTCGAGGCTAACTGGCTACGTACTAACCAGCGTCGTGCTAACCAGCGACGTGCTGACCAGCGTCGTGCTGACCAGCGACGTGCTGACCAGCGACGTGCTAACCAGCGACGTGCTAACCAGCGACGTGCTGACCAGCGACGTGCTAAACCTGACGTGCTAACCAGCGACGTGCTAACCAGCGTCGTGCTAACCAGCGACGTGCTAACCAGCGACGTGCTAACCAGCGACGTGCTAACCAGCGACGTGCTAACCAGCGACGTGCTAACCAGCGTCGTGCTAACCAGCGACGTGCTGACCAGCGTCGTGCTGACCAGCGTCGTGCTAACCAGCGTCGTGCTAACCAGCGTCGTGCTAACTAGCGACGTGCTGACCAGCGTCGTGCTGACCAGCGTCGTGCTGACCAGCGACGTGCTGACCAGCGCGTGCTGACCAGCGTCGTGCTAACTAGCGACGTGTTAACCAGCGTTGTGCTGACCAGCGACGTGCTAACTAGCGACGTGCTGACCAGCGTCGTGCTGACCAGCGTCGTGCTGACCAGCGTCGTGCTAACCAGCGTCGTGCTAACCAGCGTCGTGCTAACTAGCGACGTGCTGACCAGCGTCGTGCTGACCAGCGTCGTGCTGACCAGCGACGTGCTGACCAGCGTCGTGCTGACCAGCGTCGTGCTAACCAGCGACGTGTTAACCAGCGTTGTGCTGACCAGCGTCGTGCTGACCAGCGTCGTGCTGACCAGCTACATACTAAGTCATATCCATAACAGCAGTTTTAAGTCCCAAAAGCACATTTAAAACATGATTCTGTGAAATGTTTTAATAACTCGGTGGTTTCTAAAGTTTCAGAGACAGATTTTAAATAAATTCTGTGTTTTCTTGTGGTCATTTCTAACAGCTGATCAGCCCTGAGCTTTCAAACCTTTAATATTTTTTATTATTTGAAAAGTCTATGGGAAAATGAATGAACTTTACTTCTGACCCTCCATTTTTGAGCCACAGCGCCATCTGGTGGTTTGTATTTTAGTAGTCTACAGTCTTAAATATAGAAACATGTTTTATTTCTGAGACTGGGTCACATTTGATGAAAAACTCTTTTGTTTTGTTGCCAAATTTAAATCCATCAGTGCCGTAGTTTATTCTGTTACTGACCATGATCCTTCAGCTGAACCATCAGCAGCTGCAAAAACGTCAGAGTTACACAAATATGAAATTATTAAAGCACAACTAAGAGCGCCCCCTGCAGCTCAGACAACTGACCCAAAAGATTTAGTTTTTTGTTTTGAGGGAATAGGATAAAACGATTCATCTTTTAAATTACACACAGAAACATATAAAGTTGCCAAATATCTTACAAAAACATTTAAAAACGGTAAAACTCTCACTTAGTTCAGCTTTAAGATTGTAAAGAATTTCATAATTTTACAAAGGTTTTTATTTTGTTTTTTATGTGAAACTGTGACTAGTGAAGAGCCTAAAGGAGAACGACCTTGTTTTAGCTCAAAGTTAAAAACACATTACCCTTATTTACATGTACATGTATTTACCTGTATTTGCTTGTATTTACCTATATTTACTTGTATTTACCCATATTTACTTGTATTTACATGTATTTACCCATATTTACTTGTATTTACATGTATTTACCCATATTTACTTGTATTTACATGTATTTACCCATATTTACTTGTATTTACCCATATTTACATGTATTTACCCATATTTACTTGTATTTAAATGTATTTACCCATATTTACTTGTATTTACATGTATTTACCCATATTTACTTGTAGTTACATGTATTTCCTACTTGTTCACACAGTTACAGCTCAGATATCGCAGAGTCGTACTTTTGTTTGTCGCGGCTCTTGTTGCGGTTGATGCGGTTGACCGCGGGGATGGAGTGAACAGACGAGCTCTTTTTGGACGAGTGGGAGGAGTGAGAGGAGTGAGACAGGCTGCAGCGCGACTGTCCGGCGTTATGGTCAAACTGCATCAGGCAGAAGATCAGGTCCGACGGCACCAGCTCGAACGAGTACGGAGGGTTTGTGATCACGTACCTGCAGCAGAGTGTAGAAGAAGAAGTGCAGAAGAAGTGTAGAAGAAGAGTAGAAGAACAAGTGTAGAAGAAGAGTAGAAGAAGAAGTGCAGAAGAAGAAGAATAGAAGAAGTGTAGAAGAAGAAGAATAGAAGAAGTGTAGAAGAAGTGTAGAAGAAGAAGAATAGAAGAAGTGTAGAAGAAGAAGTGCAGAAGAAGAAGAGTAGAAGAAGAAGTGTAGAAGTGTAGAAGAAGAAGAATAGAAGAAGAGTAGAAGAACAAGTGTAGAAGAAGAGTAGAAGAAGTGCAGAAGAAGAAGAATAGAAGAAGTGTAGAAGAAGAAGAATAGAAGAAGTGTAGAAGAAGTGTAGAAGAAGGAGAATAGAAGAAGTGTAGAAGAAGAAGTTTAGAAGAAGAAGTGTAGAAGAAGAAGAAGTGTTCAGGAGTCAGTACATGTACACACCACGTTTAAAATATCACACAAAACTGAACCTGTGAGATTTAATCCATTTTCTAATGTTTCCTCCTCAAAAACAGACATTCACATGTTTGAGTCACACTTTATTATTCGTCTGTAACATCTGTAAAGCTCAAAACGCTCTGTTCCACCTTGTGATGTCATCAAGTGGTAGTTTTCATGTGACCAGCTCCTTTTACCTTTAGTTCAGTCGAGATAAGTGGAAACTCCACGACTGAAATGATCCAGATGATTCTAGTGAAGGTGGAGTTTAAAAACACAGTGGAGCACTTCCTGTATCACCACATGATGACATCACAAGGTGGAACAGAGGGTTTTCAGTTTGAGAGAAGATAATATTTGGTACTCTCACCGTTTGGTACTCTCACCCTTTGGTACTCTCACTCTTAGGTACTCACCGTTTGGTACTCTCACTCTTTGGTACTCTCACCCTTAGGTACTCTCACTCTTTGGTACTCACCCTTTGGTACTCTCACTCTTTGGTACTCTCACCCTTAGGTACTCTTATGTACTCACCCTTTGGTACTCTCACCCTTTGGTACTCTCACTCTTTGGTACTCTCACCCTTTGGTACTCTCACTCTTTGGTACTCTCACTCTTTGGTACTCTCACCCTTTGGTACTCTCACTCTTAGGTACTCACCGTTTGGTACTCTCACCCTTTGGTACTCTCACCCTTAGGTACTCTCACTCTTTGGTACTCACCCTTTGGTACTCTCACTCTTTGGTACTTTCACCCTTAGGTACTCTTATGTACTCACCCTTTGGTACTCTCACCCTTTGGTACTCTCACTCTTTGGTACTCTCACCCTTTGGTACGCTCACTCTTTGGTACTCTCACCCTTTGGTACTCTCACTCTTTGGTACGCTCACTCTTTGGTACTCTCACCTTTTGGTACTCTCACCCTTTGGTACTCTTACCCTTTGGTACTCTCACCCTTTGGTACTCTCACTCTTTGGTACGCTCACTCTTTGGTACTCTCACCCTTTGGTACTCTCACTCTTTGGTACTCTCACCCTTTGGTACTCTCTCTCTTTGGTACTCACTCTTTGGTACTCTCACTCTTTGGTACTCTCACTTTTTGGTACTCTCACTCTTTGGTACTCTCACCCTTTGGTACTCTCACCCTTTGGTACTCTCACTCTTTGGTACTCTCACCCTTTGGTACTCTCTCTTTGGTACTCACCCTTGGTACTCTCACTCTTTTGGTACTCTCACTCTTTGGTACTCACCCCTTTGGTACTCTCACTCTTTGGTACTCTCACCCTTTGGTACTCTCACCTCTTTGGTACTCTCACTCTTTGGTACTCTTTGGTACTCTCACCCTTTGGTACTCTCACTCTTTGGTACTCTCACTCTTTGGTACTCACCCTTTGGTACTCTCACTCATTGATACTCTCACCCTTTGGTACTCTCACCCTTTGGTACTCTCTCTCTTTGGTACTCACCCTTTGGTACTCTCACTCTTTGATACTCTCACCCTTTGGTACTCACCCTTTGGTACTCTCACTCTTTGGTACTCTCACCCTTAGGTACTCTCACTCTTTGGTACTCTCACCCTTAGGTACTCTTATGTACTCACCCTTTGGTACTTTCACCCTTGGTACTCTCACTCTTTGGTACTCTCACCCTTGGTACTCTCACTCTTTGGTACGCTCACTCTTTGGTACTCTCACTCTTTGGTACTCTCACTCTTTGGTACTCTCACTCTTTGGTACGCTCACTCTTTGGTACTCTCACTCTTTGGTACTCACCCTTTGGTACGCTCACTCTTTGGTACTCACCCTTTGGTACTCTCACCCTTTGGTACGCTCACTCTTTGGTACTCTCACTCTTTGGTACTCTCACCCTTTGGTACTCTCACTCTTTGGTACTCTCACTCTTTGGTACTCTCACTCTTTGGTACTCTCACTCTTTGGTACTCTCACTCTTTGGTACTCTCACTCTTTGGTACTCTTTTTGGTACTCTCACCCTTTGGTACTCTCACTCTTTGGTACTCTCACTCTTTGGTACTCACCCTTTGGTACTCTCACCCCTTTGGTACTCTCACTCTTTGTACTCACCCTTTGGTACTCTCACTCTTGATACTCTCACCCTTTGTACTCTCACCTTTTGGTACTCTCTCTCTTTGGTACTCTCACCCTTTGGTACTCTCACTCTTTGGTACTCACCCTTTGGTACTCTCTCTCACTCTTTGGTACTCTCACCCTTAGGTACTCTCACTCTTTGGTACTCTCACCCTTAGGTACTCTTATGTACTCACCCTTTGGTACTCTCACCCTTTGGTACTCTCACTCTTTGGTACTCTCACCCTTTGGTACTCTCACTCTTTGGTACTCTCACTCTTTGGTACGCTCACTCTTTGGTACTCTCACTCTTTGGTACTCTCACTCTTTGGTACTCTCACTCTTTGGTACGCTCACTCTTTGGTACTCTCACTCTTTGGTACTCACCCTTTTTGTACGCTCACTCTTTGGTACTCACCCTTTGGTACTCTCACCCCTTTGGTACGCTCACTCTTTGGTACTCTCACTCTTTGGTACTCTCACCCTTTGGTACTCTCACTCTTTGGTACTCTCACTCTTTGGTACGCTCACTCTTTGGTACGCTCACTCTTTGGTACTCTCACCCTTTGGTACTCTCACTCTTTGGTACTCACCCTTTGGTACTCTCACCCTTAGGTACTCTTATGTACTCACCCTTTGGTACTCTCTCTCGTTGGTACTCACTCTTTGGTACTCACCCTTTGGTACTCTCACTCTTTGGTACTCACCCTTTGGTACTCTCACTCTTTGATACTCTCACCCTTTGGTACTCTCACTCTTTGGTACTCATCCTTTGGTACTCTCACTCTTTGGTACGCTCACTCTTTGGTACGCTCACCCTTTTGTACTCTCTCTCTTTGGTACTCACTCTTTGGTACTCTCTCTCTTTGGTACTCTCACTCTTTGGTACTCACCCTTTGGTACTCTCACTCTTTGGTACGCTCACTCTTTGGTACTCTCACCTTTGGTACTCTCACTCTTTGGTACTCTCACCCTTTGGTACTCTCACTCTTTGGTACTCTCACTCTTTGATACTCTCACCCTTTGGTACTCTGAGGTACTCACCGTTTGGTGCACTGGCTCTGTGTGGTGAGGTGGGCGTCTCGGAGGCGGTAGATCCCGAAGCAGAGCATGTTGTACGTCTTTAGAGCTTTACAAAACAAGTCGCCATAGCAACCACCATCCTGGAAACAGGACACAGGCTTTGTCCATGTGACACTTTAAAACATAAAATGTGTTTATAAAATAACACTTTTCTCTTTAGTCTGAATGAAATTCAAAGGCAAATCAAGGAAAGTTTATTTGAACAGCACAATTCAAACATAAAGTAATTCAACGTGTTTTAGAGAATAAGAAAGACATTAAAATATTATCAAGGTGACACATCCGCCTGAGACTGACAAAGTCTCAGTGTTGATCCTGTTAGATCTGAGTCTTTGACTCTGTGGATCATGATCCTCTTACAGAGACTAGAGGACTGGGAGGGCATCTGAGCTACTGCACTAAACTGGGTCAAGTCCATCTAGAAAACAGGAAGTTCTTTGTTGAAATTGGAAAATGTGTCTCAGATAAAATGTCCCTGAGCTGTGGGGTGCCCCAGGGGTCAATTTTGGGACCCCTCCTGTTCAATCTGTACATGCTGCCCCCTACAGGCCAGTTAATACACAGCATTAATGTGTAACACCTCTGCAGAGACTCAGATCTATGTGTCACTGCAGCAGGTGAATCTGGACCAGTGGATTCACTCTGACACTGATCAGATCAGTGTGTGGATGAAAACTACTTTCTCCAGATAAACTCAGACAAGACTGAAGTCATAGTCTTTGGCCACATATAGATTCTATATATAGAAACATAGAGAAAGTGTCAGAGTCACCTCCAGTCTCTCTCTCTAAAACCTTCAAATCAGTCTGAAATCTAGAGGTAATAATGGACTCAGACTTGAACTTTAACAGTCACATCAAATCAAGAACATCTGAAGCTTTTTACCATCTAAAAAACATTGCAAAAATCAAATGTAAACTGTCAAAACCAGACTTGGAGAGACTTATCCTGCATTTGTCTCCAGTAGGTTAGACTACTGTAACGGCCTGCTCACTGGCCTCTCCAAACGGGCCTTGAAACAGCTGCAGTACATCCAGAACGCTGCTGCTCGGGTCCTGACCAGAACCAGGAAGTACTTCACACATGTGTCCTGTGTCAGGTCTCTGGCTCCTGTAGCTCAAAGAATAGACTTTGAAGCAGCTCTGTGTGTACAAGTCTCTTCATGGCTTAGGTCCAAAGTACATCTCTGACATGTTAGAGCCACATGAACATCTCACACTCTGAGGACTTCAGGGACTGACTCCTGCTGGTCCAGAGTCAGGACTAAACCTGGAGAATCAGCGTTTCAGTTTTATGCAGCTAAAACCTGGAACATTCTTAATGAAGATGTGAGACAGACTCGACTTTGACAATGTTTAAAGGCTCAAAACGGTTCTGTTTATCTGAGCATATGACTGAAAGGTTTTTATTCTGCTTCTTTTGTTTTAATGTTTTAATGTCAGTTTTATGATGATTATTTGTGATTATTCATGTTTGATTTGTGTGATTTTAATGTCTTTCTTATTCTGTAAAGCACTTTGAATTACCTTGTGTACGAATTGTGCTGTACAAATAAACTTGCCTTGCCTAAAATCACAACACAACAAATAATTATCATAAAAGTAACATTGAAAGAAAAAAGGCAGAATAAAACTCTTCAGTCACAGATAAACAGAAAGAGCCTGAATTTAAACATCGTCAAAGTCGAGACTGAGTCACGTCTTCAGGAAGAAAGACAGATTTAAACTGAACAGAACTAAACACTGATTCTACTGGTTTAGTCCTGACTCTGGACCAGGACTAAACTGGGACTAAACCAGGACTAAACCGGGACTAAACCAGGAGTCGGTCCCTGAAGTCCTCAGAGTGTGAGATGTTCTTGAGGTTCTCACATGTGGGAGATGTTCTTTGGTTCATGGAGAGACTTGTTCACAATGAGACACAGGACACATGTGTGAAGTACTTCACCTGACACAGGACACATGTGTGAAGTACTTCACCTGACACAGGACACATGTGTGAAGTACTTCACCTGACACAGGACACATGTGTGAAGTACTTCACCTGACACAGGACACATTAGTCTGGTTTGGACAGTTTACCTTTGATTTTTGACGTGTTTTTAGATGTAAAAAGCTGCAGATGTTATTGATTTGATGTGACTGTTAAAGTTCAAGTCTGAGTCCATTATTACCTCTAGATTTCAGACTGATTTGAAGGTTTTAGAGAGAGAGACTGGAGGTGACTCTGACACTTTCTCTATGTTTCTGTGGGTCTGTGACTTTCATCTTGTCTGAGTTTATCTGGAGAAAGTAGTTTTCATCCACACACTGATCTGATCAGTGTCAGAGTGAATCCACTGGTCCAGATTCACCTGCTGCAGTGACACATAGATCTGAGTCTCTGCAGAGGTGTGACACATTATTGCTGTGGATTAACTGGCCTGTAGGGGGCAGCATGTAGAGACTGAACAACAGGGGTCCCAGGATTGACCCCTGGGGCACCCCACAGCTCAAGGACATTTTATCTGAGACACATTTTCCAGTTTCAACAAAGTTCTCCCTGTTTTCTAGATGGACTTGACCCAGTTTAGTGCAGTAGCTCAGATGCCCTCCCAGTCCTCTAGTCTCTGTAAGAGGATCATGATCCACAGAGTCAAAGACTCAGATCTAACAGGATCAACACTGAGACTTCATCAGTGTCAGGAGGATGTGTCGCCTTGATCAGAGCATCTCAGTCTGTGGTGGGTCGGTAATTGTTCCATATTGTGGCATCAGGACTGTTCTTGTTCTTCTTCAGGAGAGACGTGATAACTGCAGTTTTCAAAGCTCTTGGGAATGTTCCAGACAGAAGTGACATATTAACTTTACAAACGAGTGACACAAACTGAGCTCAGACTTTATAAATGTGACACATGGAGGCAGCATGTAGATGAACTCAGACTGTGACCATCTCTGGGACAGTTTTGTCAGTTACAGGAGCAGAGTGAGTCGGAGAGTCTCGGTGGTGCTGGATTGATATTTGCATTATGGAATTGATATGAACTGTATTTACTGAAAATAAAAATATCACTTTGTAAGGAGTGTTCAAAACGATTAAACCTGGGTTTTATCTCTCAGAGAAAGCAGGAAAAGAACGTGACAGATATTTGTTTTGTTTTTTTACAGACAATAATCTGTATTTTCAAACACACTGAAGTACGGCTGATGGCCAGTTTGTCAAGTTTAGATGTTTGTTTGTTTTTTTCGTAAATCTGTCGTAACTTTCAGATAATCTTTTTGATCAGTCAGTTTTATAATCAGTAATATCATTTATTTCATCGTGCAAACCAAGGCAAAAGTATATTTTCTTTTTTGTACTTTTACCTCAGTAAATGTCTATTCTTTTACCTAAATAAATAAGAGTTTGGTGTGTGTAAGTCGACTGTCTCACCCCCAGATCAGCGAACGGCCCGTCGTACAGGGCCAGTTGGGCCACTCTGCACCTGTCCCTGTTGGCCAGGGTTTGGGGGGTGCTGTACCCGCCCTTCAGAGCGTTCTCTTCAGCCAAAAGTCCCTCGAGCTCCGGGGTGGCTCCTCCGGTCACCAGGGTCCGGATCAGAGTCAGGATGTTGTCGTTGAAGTAAGTCTGAGGGAGGAGTGAGGGGAAATTCAAGGTCTGCTCAAAGAAAAATGCGTTTTGTTTTATGCTTGAGACTAAACAGCAAAGATTTACTATGTTTACAATTATGACACATCCTCGTTCGTCTGTAACAAGTAAAACAAAACTGTACGAGATTCACTGCTTCAAACTGGACTAACTCTATATAAATATAAATATACTCTGCTCAAAACAATGAGGAACACTCTGAAAACACATTAGATCTAAATCACAGAAAAAAATCATCTAGAATTTCTTTAGGGAGAATGAGAAAGTAATTTATTAGTAACAAAAGGAGGCCACATGATTTTATGTAAATAAAATGATCTCCTACAGAGAGCAGCTCCTGGAGGATGAAGTGTTGATGCCACTGATCCTCACGTTCATCTAAACCCAACAGAACACCTCTGGGACTTTATGTTTCATCTGGTGCCTCCAGGTTTCTCCTCAGACTGTCCAGGAGCTCAGTGATGTCCTGGTCCAAATCTGGGAGGAGATCCTCCAAGAACCATCCGCCTCATGAGGAGCCCCGCCGTCGTCAGGCACAAGGTCGAGGGCCACACTCACGAGGGCCACACTCACGAGGGCCACACTCACGAGGGCCACACTCTCGAGGGCCACACTCACGAGGGCCACACATCACGAGGGCCACACTCTCGAGGGCCACACTCACGAGGGCCACACTCACGAGGGCCACACTCACGAGGGCCACACTCTCGAGGGCCACACTCTCGAGGGCCACACTCACGAGGGCCACACTCACGAGGGCCACACTCACGAGGGCCACACTCTCGAGGGCCACACTCTCGAGGGCCACACTCACGAGGGCCACACTCACGAGGGCCACACTCACGAGGGCCACACTCACGAGGGCCACACTCACGAGGGC
>JAIEZT010000034.1:177500-255000 GCA_019594935.1 Periophthalmus modestus | reverse complement strand
GTTGAGCGAGGCGAGGATACACTCTTTGTCCTGCAGAGACGCGTCGTCGATGTTGTTCTGATTGGCCGACAGAATCACACACATGTCACACAGGTTTATGTTCACCGCTCTGAGGTCGGCACGACTCAGCGGAGTGCCCTGGAGAAAGAGGAGGAGAGAGGAGGAGAGGAGGAGGAGGAGAGGCAGGTGAGGGACAAAGAAGAGACGGAGGAGAAGAGGAGAGACAGAGAGAGATGAGGGACAAAGAAGAGACGGAGCAAGACAGAGGAGAGAGGGAGAAAGAACAAGGAAGGAGGGAGTGAGGAGAGAAAGGAGAGAGGGGGAGAGAAAGAAGAGGAAGAGAAGGAGAGGGATAAGAAAGTGATGCGAGAGAAGAGACGGAAGATAATTATTTAATTTCCCCGTCGCTAAAATTTAAATATCATGACAACAAAGAACATTTTTTGTCCAAAAACCCTGCAGTACACCTCGTGGACCACTAGGTGTCCCCAGACCCCAGGTTAGGAAACACTGCTGTAAAGTGACCCAGCAAAACAATAACATCCAGAGAGCAGTAAAGTTACACAGTGCAGCTTTAATCACCACACACTGCTCCCACTGTTCTGAACAAACTTGAACCTTGTTAAAGCCATTACACTATATACCACTATTTAAAAAGTACATGCAGTACTTTTGTGTACATGCAGTACTTTTGTGTACATGCAGTACTTGTATGTACTCACAGGCAGGATGGAGACTTTGGGGAAGTTGTGCAGTGTGTCCCACTCTCGGCGGAGGTACTCCAGAGACCCCACGAACACGATGTGCTTGAGCTCGTGGTAGTGGAAGTTACTCGCTCTCAGCGGCATCACGAAGTTCCTCACCCCGATCAGAGCCGACTTCGCATCTCCGAAAATACACACGACCACGTGACCGCTCAGGACCGTCATGGCCGCCTCGCTGCGGGTCTGACGAGGGAGAGACATCAACATCAAACATTTTAACACATTTAATATAATGAATTTAACCTCATAATGGGGTTAGAGCGTGAAGGACAGAGCAGTTTTGGAGAGAAAACTCACAAACCGGAGAAAGTGTGAGCTCAGTGTGATAAGACCAGAGCAGACGCACGAGGCTCCGAGAGAAGACCACCGCAACCTCCCTGAATCCAGGCACCATCACAGTGACATCCAGGAAAGAGTCTCATAAGAAAAACTGGACCAGGCCTGGACATGATCCAGCCTAAAGAAACTCACATCAGATGGTGGTACACACAAGGAGACACACTGTCCCCACTGCTGTTCTGCACAGGTCTGAACCCCCTCAGCCCAATCATCACTGGATATGGATACGACTCAGGAATGAGGCCACCGTCAGTCACCTCCTCTACATGGACGACACCAAACTGTACGATAAGAGGAAACAAGGAAAGACTGGGGAGCCATAAGGAAGGAGGCCGAGGACTAGTGAGTGTGAGAGCCACAGTCCAGGATGAAACATCCAAGATCCACAAGTACATCCAGGACAAGGCCCCAACAGATGATCAGTGTCTCAGACAGTGGAGCAGAGGAAGAGGAGCTGGAGGAACCATCATGGAAGGACAAGCCCCTGCATGGGATGTACCACCGGAACAAAACTGAAGTGGATCATATCAAGAAATCCACCAATGGCTTGAGACGAGCTGGACTGAAGGACAGAGGCTCATCCTGGAGCACAGGAGCCTTGAGCACCAGAGCGATAGAGGCTCAGATCTACCACCAGACAAGACCCAAGACAAAGAGGCTCCTGAGACAATCCAGCTCATAACTGCAGGTGTAAGATGCAGAAAACAAACTTGGAGCCACATAACAAAGTGGAGCCATAGTGACAGAAACATCTGTGCAGAGAACGGACTGGAAACAACCCAGGTCAAGAAACTAGAGAAATACCAGGGGCTCAAAGAAGAGCTGGAGAAGGTCTGGAAGGTGAAGGCCTCAGTGGTGCCCGTGGTCATCGGACTCGGGGCAGTGACCCCCAAACTGGAGGAGAGACTACAGCAGATCCCAGGAGAAACATCAGACATCTCAGTCCAGAAAAGGAACAGCAAAGATACTGAAGAACCATCAAGCTCCAGGCCTCTGGGAGAGGACCCGAGTGGAAACAAGGATGAGATTTATATAAAATATATTTGACATTTTTATATAAATAGATTTGACATTTTTTTGTAACGTTCCCTGGTTTATCCCTGGTTTTAAATTTAGACACTAAGTTCAGATTTTATCCTTAACTAGATTTGGGTCTAAGCAGCAGAAAAAACAGGTAAGAATTTGACCTGTTTGGTAATTGTTCTGACCTGGTTTAGTCCTGGTTTAATCCTGGTTTAGTCCTGGTTTAGTCCTGGTTTTTAGACCTGGTTTAGTCCTGGTTTTTAGTCCTGGTTTAGTCCTGGTTTAGTCCTGGGTTAGACCTGGTTTAGTCCTGGTTTAGTCCTGGTTTAGTCCTGGTTTAGACCTGGTTTAGACCTGGTTTAGTCCTGGTTTAGTCCTGGTTTAGACCTGGTTTAGACCTGGTTTAGACCTGGTTTAGTCCTGGTTTAGTCCTGGTTTAGACCTGGTTTAGACCTGGTTTAGTCCTGGTTTAGTCCTGGTTTCTGCCTCCACAGTTTAAGACACTTTTACAAACATGAAACTGTAAAAAAATACATTTATAATGAATAAACATAAAAGACTGACCAGAATGACCTTCTCGATGTCTTTAGACGGACACCAGTGGAACATTCCGGTGGAGTCGTACTTTTTCACGTTTTCGTCCATGCTCTCGATCGGCTCAGTCCCGGGAATCAGCAGAGGATCATGTCTGAAAATACAACATAAACAGAAAAATACAACATGAACATCTCCCTCTACTGCAGGATCCTAGCTGTCACTGGACCAAATCTACAAACTGCTGTAAATTTGTTTAAATTCAACATATTTCCAGTTTAGAGGAAACTTCTACAGACAAATCCACGGCTGAGCCCTGGGCTCTCCGCTCTCTCTCTTATGTCCAACTTATACATGAACGTTTTGAACAGGAGGCTCTGGCCTCATTTCCAGGCTCCGCCCACAGGTATCGGCATGTGGACGACAACTGGACTAAAGTCAAAACTCAAGATCTGGAGCCTTTACTGCTCATGTTAATGCTGTGGATCCAAACATCAGGTTCACACAGAAGAGGACGAGGACAAACTGTCCTTCTCAGACTGTGCAGTAACAACAGGACCGACGTCTCCAGGTAGAAGTTCTCAGGAAACACACACGGACCAACACCTGCTGTTTGATTCACACCATCCAGGAAAAACTCAGAGTCATCTGTCTCTACAGCACAGAGCTCAAGAACTCAGAGGGAAAAGTGAAGGAGCAGCACGTGGAGAAAGTCTCAGCCTGAGGAGATCCAAAATGGACCTTCAACAGATCTAAGAGAGACAAAAAACAGGACAACAGGGAATCTGAACCCAGAAGGAAAAGTGTAACTGTTCCTCACAGTGTCTGAAAAACTTCAGAGAATTTTCAGACAGTTTGAGATTCTGTCTATTTCAAACCTACAAACACTTTAAGACAAAAACTGGTTCAACCAAAAGACAAAACCCAGTGAAATAAAAAGTGTCGACTCCATCAGTGAAGAGTGAGCGTCACACTGGAGAAACTAAACAGACATAAGAGAAAGAACCAACACGAGACAGAGCAGCTCAGGACCACAGTCTGATGTTCATCTCAAAACACACTCACCTCCTCTGAAGAGACTGAGCTTCAGATCTGAGCCAGAGAAAAGAAATGGTTTGAGAGAAGAGTTAAAGAAGATACTTTTTGTTATAAAAGAGAATCCATTCTTAAACAGGAATGGAGCCTGAGACATAATCTCTCCTCCATCTACACCTCCATCCTCAGACCCAAAGCAAACAACAGAAACAAAGAGAACAATAGGTTAACAAAAGCTGTTTACAATTTCATTGTAGTTAGCTCCTCTTCAGACAGATATAAAGCAGTGTCCAGCTTTAATCTGACCAGAACTGAAGAAGAGACTTGGCCCAGAAGCCAAATGTCTTCACTCCTACAACTTTTGGTCCAGTGACAGATTTGACTTTGGCTTTTACTCTGGATCAGACGTGGACGACTGAGGGACACAGACTTCTCCCTCTTCTCCTGATGTGTTTGTAAAGTTCAATTATTGTCACATCCAGAGTCGCTCCATTAGTGAAGGAGATGAGTGTCTGTGTTCAGTCTTTATCTGGTTTTGGCTAAAGCTGCTCTGACTTTAGCCTGAGCTTCTTCAGTTTGATGAAAATCTTGATAAAATAACAGTGTTTTATATCTCAGCTAATTATGTTATCTGTGTCACTTTCCTGAACCTGAGAGGACGGCTAATGCTAACTGTCACCACACAGGCTAATGCTAACTGTCAGCACACAGGCTAATGCTAACTGTCACCACACAGGCTAATGCTAACTGTCAGCACACAGGCTAATGCTAACTGTCACCACACAGGCTAATGCTAACTGTCACACACAGGCTAATGCTGTCACCACACAGGCTAATGCTAACTGTCACCACACAGGCTAATGCTAACTGTCACCACACAGGCTAATGCTAACTGTCAGCACACAGGCTAATGCTGTCACCACACAGGCTAATGCTGTCACCACACAGGCTAATGCTAACTGTCACCACACAGGCTAATGCTAACTGTCACCACACAGGCTAATGCTAACTGTCACCACACAGGCTAATGCTAACAGTCACCATACAGGCTAATGCTAACTGTCACCACACAGGCTAATGCTGTCACCACACAGGCTAATGCTGTCACCACACAGGCTAATGCTGTCACCACACAGGCTAATGCTAACTGTCACCACACAGGCTAATGCTGTCACCACACAGGCTAATGCTGTCACCACACAGGCTAATGCTAACTGTCGTCGTGGCGACAGCGGTGCAGAAGTGTGTGACTGTGACGTCCCTGAGTGTGACAGGTCTCAGGGCTCTTCACATCAGTGAGTCAGATCACATTATGATCCATGTGACACTGATTCTACTGAACTCACACATTTATATCGTGTGTTTTTATATAAATATATAAATCATCTGAACCATTTCACCCACGATGTTCTTGAAGTCACATTTTGAACATTCTTGTTATGATCTTGTGTTGCACTTTTGGAGCTCGATGAGCCTCACAAAGCCCTACACTTTACTCCATGTGGTAAACTGCTCCTGTAGCCACAGCTGCCCTGGGGCAGACTCACAGTAACAGTAGGTGCATTGTGTGAAGTGTCTATAAACACTGAGACTCACATCTGTAGCACTAAAGTGACAGACATGTTCTAAACGCTCCTGTGTTTGAGCTCTACACAAACTGGACGTTTGTCTTGAGTCAAAATAAGTCGGCTGTGAGCTGTTTGCATCTGATGAAAAAGCATTTTATTGTTCCATAAGCAGGAAGTGTGCGTTAGCATGCTAGTAGTGGTTAGCTTTCCCCTCAGGGTCAAACCTCAGGTCTCAGATGTTCTGGACCCACAGCTCGACACAGGGTTCGATCACACGCCTCTTCAAAACACAGATCTGTCCGTGATTATTTATTTAGCGCAGCCTGAGGTGTGTCTCTAAAAAACACTGATCTCTGCACAGATGTTCACTCCTCTGCTCGTTCTGGGCCGTTTTCCTCAGGATAACTTAGCCGTTTAGTTGTGGTGTGACTGTCGTGTCACTTTGAAGCCGCACAGTCCACGTGTTCACGAGAGAACGACTGACTTATGAAAGGAAAAGTCTGAGCCGGGGTCACGCTCTGCAGTGTGATCGTGTCCAAACACTACGTCTCCCATGATCCCACACTGCACTTCTCCAGAAATATACAAAAAAACATGATACAAAAAACAACACTACGACTTCACAAACCTGACACGATGTGCAGGACTTTCATGATGCAGCTGATGTGATGTGATAATAGTCATTTTAAAATACATATTTATTGAACATTAGTTCAAATCGTGTCTCACTAAATCTTCCCTCCACTTCAGAGACAAACACAGATTTCATGAAGAAAAACTTGAAGAACCTGCAGTAACAAAGTATTTGTACTGTGGTACACAGTCCACTCAGAGTACTCTGAATACTTCAAATACTTTTCCCAGCTGCATGTACATTCTAGAGTAAGGACATTAAAAACAGCTCTGTCGCTGGATTCAGTTACTTCCAAACGCTGCCTGTCGATCTTCCACTGTCACACAAACTAAAAGGAGCCTTTGGCTTCAGCGCCGGGCGGATGTGACTCTATCTCCTCAAATACAAGAGCGTTTAGGGAATGAACCTGTTTTATCTCGTCAACATGAGGCCGTGTTGTCATATTAAATAAAGAGCGTGTGAAGCTTTGAGACAGCTGTCAGCGGCGTTCAGTCGTCTCCATAGAAACGCACTAATGTTAGCTTAGCCCTTAATGGCCGTCAGCGTCCTCTCCTTTAATAACCTTGTATTGTCATGTGCAGTCAAACTCAAGAGGCGCTAAGCTAATGCTACGTGACAAGATAAAAGCCAGGTACTGTTTAAATGCCTTTGTAGTGTAGATATGTTAGCGCGCGGATGTTAGCGGCGAGAGAGAGCTAGCTAGAACACAGCCTGGGGCCATCCATCCACGCGCCGTCATTACTGCCAGTCCAGTTTAAGAGCCGCTCCGTCACTGAGACTGATCCGGCTCTCTACTCGGGATCCGGCTCTCTACTCGGGATCCGTCTCTCTACACGGGATCCGGCTCTCTACACGGGATCCGGCTCTCTACACGGGATCCGGCTCTCTACTCGGGATCCGGCTCTCTACACGGGATCCGGCTCTCTACACGGGATCCGGCTCTCTACACAGGATCCGGCTCTCTACACAGGATCCGGCTCTCTACGGGATCCGGGGATCCGGCTCTCTACACAGGATCCGGCTCTCTACACAGGATCCGGCTCTCTACACAGGATCCGGCTCCACACCTGCCCTGGGACGGACTGAGACGTGGCTGCCAATCTGTGCCTCAACCTCCCACATCTACATAAACCATTTCAGATAAATATAAATATAAATATACATATAAATATAAATATACTGAAGCAGAACTGTTCCACCGGGTTCAGTCTAAACTTCAATGCAGCATAAAATATGAAGTTATTTCTATAATAAAACGACATAATATGAATATTTTTCTATAATAAAACGAAATTTTTCTATAATAAAACGACATTTTTCTATAATAAAACGACATTTTTCTATAATAAAACGACCTTCTCACATGAATATTTCGTTGTCGTCGGCGTCACTCACCTCATGATTTTGGGCGAAGAGTTCGGCGAGTTCCTCGTGTTTCCGTTGCGTTGTTTTTTCTTTGGTGACAGAGCAGACTGTTGGTTGTCTTCAACTGCAAAAATAATAATAATAATAATAATATATAAGTTTCAGAGTAAAATAATGCAATTTAAAATATTAGATCAAATAAAACAGTGAGTTTCTGGACAGTTAGAAAAAGGAATAAAAACATGTTAATATAAAAACAGTTTTATTCACACAAACTGGAGTCATTCTACTTGTTTTACACTTCAGATTTATTATCCTTTGTCCTTCAGAAACTCATTTGTTATTTTCTAATTTTTAATTAGAAAATAACAAATGACAATTAAGATTTTAAATTTCAAAAAAATTTTTTTTTTTTTTTTTTTAAGTTTTTTTTTTGTTTGTTTATTTAATGAAGGGACAGTGCATATTAAGAACAGAGGCCTGTTCTTAATATGCACAGTTTTACACCAACTTTGATATAGATCTAATTGACTCATGTTTAGATCAGTTTTATCACTCTACATGGAGAAAAAAAATCACCCTAAAACAAAAGAATATAAAAGAAAAAATATATATTTTGCCTGTGAAAAAAACTAAATGTCTTTTGTTGTTTTTTTGCACATCACTCTCCAGGGGCTTTGATTATTTACAATTAGAATCAAGGACGTGTTATTAAAATATTTTTCTAAAGACAAAATAATATGAACTTTTAAAGGGAGTACCACAAGGTTGTGCTTTAGGACCATTAGTGTTTGTGAGTCAAATCCGTGTTAGAGGTTAAACTTTCTAGAATCGTCCAAACGGGCTCAAAACTCGGTTAAGGCCTTTCCCGTGTGAGCATGCAGTCCCTTACACTGCCTCTGGGTGGCGTTACTGGGGTGGTATCTGTATTTGACGGGCAGACTCTGAGCTCTCTGCAGCTTCTTGCCGTCCTCTGATTGGACCGTGTGCCGTTTTCGGGGCGGGGGCAGCAGACTCCCCTTTCGGTTATTCACCAGTGGGACTAGACCTGGTCCACTCTGCTGCCCCCTACTGGGCTCCAGGAGGTGGTTCAGGTGATTGTTCTGGAGCAGGGGAGGGCCAGGGGCTGGAGAGGGTCATTTAAACTCAGTTTGACATTTATGAAATTCAACTATTTCTTTAAACAGCTGTTTCAAAATCACAATTATATGTTTGAATTTATTGTATAATTATGTCACTTTCTGATGGAGGGTCCATCACCTGCTTGACCTGGAGATGTTATTGCTTTGCCCAGAATAATAAAAGACTAAATTTAAATTTTTCAACTGGACAGATTTTGTGTTTCTCTGTGGATCAGACCTGGACGACAGATGGATTTCACGTCTTTGTCTAAAATGTTTCAGAGTGCAGCATTAATCTATCTCCACAGACGAAGAAGCAGTGACACATTTGGCTCTAAAACCATCGTGGGGCGTTTTATTTATTTTCTGGTCAATTTTAAAACGGACTTTGTGCTCCCTCTGGTGGTTGTTTAAGAAGATGCAGTCCTGACATTAGAATCGTTTGGACGACATCGACGAACAGAAATGATCCTGAAGAATCCCTGAACAAGTATAAATAAATAAAAGTCAGATAGAAGTTTAATGCCACACGCTGGAGCAATAACATCTCCATGGAAACAGGCTGAAACATCACAGAGTGGAGCTTTAAGTCATTTATTGAAGAGGTTATAAGATAAGGTCATAAATCCTGTGTTGAAACAGTTTGGTTCCATGTGTAAATGTTTTATTGTTTTACTATGGAAGCTGAGAAAGTCCAAACCTGCAGAGGCTCAAACATGAAGCTCACATGAGTTTTTTTCATTTATAATAAGACCAAACTTAACCTACTTCACAGACCTGTCCCTTTAAACTCTGAGCCTTAATCTACAGTGACATAAAAAGCCCCGCATTACACCTTTAATAAAACATCTCACCTGCACATTCTCTGGGCTGATTCCACGTGGCACAGAAACATTAATATGTGAATAATGAATGTTCCTCATTTGTATTAAAGAGCACTTAAGCACGTGCAGCTCAGTCAAACGCTCCACATTTACAATAGAAATAAATCGACTCCAGGTTTTCAGATTTGTTACGTCACAGGAACAAGAATGTGACACATGAGCAGCACCGAGACGTTTTCACACCACAAACTCTGACACTTCTATTTGAGAAATAAAACAAACTCTAATGTTCAACTCTGCCCCATTTGGACTGAATCACGACATTTTCTCTCTTTGAAAAGCAGAATCATTTTGTTGTAGGTTTGATTAGGCTGAGCTTTCACACATTTCCATTTAAACTTTACTCCAAAAAGTAGAACTTCTGTAAAGAGCTGATTTATGTGGCTGATTTTGTCTCAACTTTACATTTTTCTTCACAAAGTTTCATTTCATAAATCAGTTTCAGAACATTTTGTTTTCAGCCTTATGACACAAACAAACTCAAAAAGTGAGACTTACTTGATTTGATGTATCCGTTATAAGTGTTTTTAGCTGAGGAGAAGCAGAAACAGACACAGGTCAGAACAGAAGCTTCAGTCCAACTGTAAATGTGACAGAAACATGAGCGTTTAAGGCACTTCGACACCGACGTGACACAAGCAAAAGTCACATTCTGTTAGTTTGACAAATGAAAGTGTCATTTTGGACTTTGTTGGTTGTTTTGGGGGTAAATAATAAAGTGCTTCTTACTACTGAACGAAACACAAAATAGTTCATATTTTTGGAACTTTAAAAATTTGCTGTGATTATTTTTTTTTGCAATCTCACAAGGTACAAACAAATTTAAAAGTACTAGCTGTATTAAGTTATAATTGGTGGTGGTGCTGGTGCATAGTAACTTTAAAAAAATGATGATAATAATAATAATAGAACATGAGTCTAGTCTTGAATGTGTGTCGTCCTTCAGCAGATTTGTCCAAATTTACAACATAAAATAAAAAAATCTTCATATCCTCCATAAAACAAAACCATATTTAAGGTGAAGACCAGCTCATGTTCATATTACGACTTATTTCATCTCAATGTAACATGAAGGTCACAGACGCTGAGGCTCTGACAAATAAAACACTGATCAGACTTTGACGCTCCAGGAGCCTCAGGGGCCCAGCCGCTGCACACGCCCCACAGACAGAGCTCTGTGCTGGGGCAGAGCGGGGCAGAGCGGCCTGGAGAAGCACCGCACAGTCTACAGGATCTACTACGCCCGGGGAGGAGTGAGACCATCCAGAGGAGGAGTGAGGACATCCAGAGGAGGAGTGAGACCATCCGGAGGAGTGAGAACATCCAGAGGAGGAGTGAGAGCATCCGGAGGAGGAGTGAGACCATCCAGAGGAGGAGTGAGACCATCCGGAGGAGTGAGACCATCCGGAGGAGGAGTGAGACCATCCGGAGGAGTGAGACCATCCGGAGGAGTGAGAACATCCAGAGGAGGAGTGAGAGCATCCGGAGGAGTGAGAGCATCCGGAGGAGTGAGACAATCCGGAGGAGGAGTGAGACCATCCGGAGGACTGAGACCATCCGGAGGAGGAGTGAGACCATCCAGAGGAGGAGTGAGACCATCCGAGGAGGAGTGAGGACATCCGGAGGAGTGAGACCATCAGAGGACCATCCAGAGGAGTGAGACATCCATCCGGAGGAGGAGTGAGACCATCCGGAGGAGTGAGAACCATCCGGAGGAGGAGTGAGAGACATCCGGAGGAGGAGAGTGAGAGTGAGACATCCAGAGGAGGAGAGAGGAGAGACATCCGAGGAGGAGTGAGAACATCCGGAGGAGTGAGACCATCCGGAGGAGTGAGAACATCCAGAGGAGGAGTGAGAACATCCAGAGGAGTGAGATCCAGAGAGGAGTGAGTGAGAACATCCGGAGGAGTGAGACCATCCGGAGGAGGAGAGACCATCCGGAGGAGTGAGAACATCCGGAGGAGGAGTGAGAACATCCGGAGGAGGAGTGAGACCATCCGGAGGAGTGAGAACATCCGAGAGTGAGACCATCCGGAGAGGAGTGAGAGTGAGACCATCCGGAGGAGAGGAGGAGGAGTGAGACCATCCGGAGAGTGAGACCATCCGGAGGAGGAGTGAGAACATCCGGAGGAGGAGAGAACATCATCCGGAGGAGGAGTGAGAACATCCAGAGGAGGAGTGAGACCATCCGGAGGAGTGAGAACATCCAGAGGAGTGAGAACATCCAGAGGAGGAGTGAGGACATCCAGAGGAGGAGTGAGAACATCCGGAGGAGTGAGAACATCCGGAGGAGTGAGAACATCCGGAGGAGGAGTGAGAACCCGGGAGGAGTGAGAACCGGAGGAGTGAGAACATCCAGAGGAGGAGTGAGAGTGAGAACATCCAGAGAGGAGTGAGACCATCCAGGAGGAGTGTGAGACATCCGGAGAGTGAGAACATCCAGAGGAGGAGTGAGAACATCCAGAGGAGTGAGAACATCCAGAGTGAGACCATCCGGAGGAGGAGTGAGAACATCCAGAGAGGAGGAGGAGTGAGAACATCCGGAGGAGTGAGAACATCCGACAGAACATCCGGAGGAGGAGTGAGAACATCCGGAGGAGTGAGAACATCCGGAGGAGTGAGACATCCGGAGGAGTGAGAATCCATCGGAGGAGTGAGACCATCCGGAGGAGTGAGAACATCCGGGAGGAGTGAGAACATGAGAAGACATCCAGAGGAGTGAGTGAGAGTGAGAATCCAGAGGAGGAGTGAGACATCCGGAGGAGGAGTGAGAACATCCGGAGAGGAGGTGAGACCATCCAGAGGAGGAGGAGTGAGAACATCCAGGAGGAGGAGTGAGAACATCCGGAGGAGGAGGAGTGAGAACATCCGGAGGAGGAGAGAACATCCGAGGAGGAGTGAGAACATCCGGAGGAGGAGTGAGAACATCCGGAGGAGTGAGAACATCCGGAGGAGGAGTGAGAACATCCGGAGGAGTGAGAACATCCGGAGGAGGAGTGAGAACATCCGGAGGAGTGAGAACATCCGGAGGAGTGAGAACATCCGGAGGAGTGAGAACATCCGGAGGAGGAGTGAGAACATCCGGAGGAGGAGTGAGAACATCCGGGGGAGTTAAACCAAATATTAGGCTAAAAATGTGACAGAATTTAAAGTTTTGAAACAAACTGCATCAAGGTTGACACTGTTTCTGTCTGATGCACCGTGTCAGCTCCATGTTTGATTCCTGCTCTTCATAAAAACTGTATTTGGACTGAGATCGAGGCTCTTTTAGTCAATCACTGACGATTAGACAAAACTGAATCAGGATCGTCGTCTTAATCCAAATATAGAACTTAGCTCCAGATAGTCCCTACTCCTGCTCCAGCCTCGATGAGCTTCACCTGGAGCTTCACCTGGAGCTTCACCTGGAGCTGAAGCTGTGGTGAGTTTATAGTTTTATTTAGATCCAGTGTAGCTGCAGGTGACATGTGGATCGTCTTTTATGAATCAATAATTCTTAATAAACATAGTGTAGGTGTGAGTGTCGGGTTAGTAGCAGATTTGTTGAAGCCAAACATTAAAATCCCACGAGCATGCACCAGACAGAGCCTCGAACCCAAAGTCCACAGGTAAATAAGCCACGACAGGTAAAAGAAGCACAGACACACAGCAGCTAAACCCACAGGCCAGAGACAGGACACTGAGGCAGAGGTCGAAGGTCAAAGGCAGGTCAGGTGACCACTTACGGGCCGAGCTAACAGTGACAGCGGAGAGCGGGACGTCCGAGCTACTACGGTCACTAAGAGACATGCACCCTGAGCCAAAGCAACAGGCCAGGCGCTCGGACGGGGAGGCGGCCATCTTAGCTACAGGTGCATCGGGGACAAACAGGTTAATCATGAACACGTCAGTTTCACATCAGCACAACTCAACATTAAAGAGAAAAAAACCTGCTCCACAGAACGATTCTTGTGCCTTGTTCTAGTAAATCCACATATCCATATTTTAAATAATTCATCGCTGTGTCCACGGCCCTAATCTTTCATTATTTTGTGCCCACAGATGGTTGAGATTATGAGGAGACACACACATTGACTTGTTCATTACTCCAGGTGTTTTTGAGGAGGACACAGTCTCACAAACTCTCTGGTGTTTTTCTGAGCATTTACAGAACCACGGCCCGATCACAGAGAGTCTGTGAAATCTCACATCTCCTCCTTTAATCCTTGTGTTTTGTTTTTTGTGGTATTTCTCTCGTGTGGTACTATAACTCCTTACTCTTCTTTCTGCTGTTTTTCTGAGGTCTGCACTGACACCTGGTGGTGAAGTTGGGTGTGACAGTCTAATGCATGAATCAAAGTGTTATTTATCTCACAATAATCATCTCAGATCATTCAAACATTAGCATTCAAACGTTAGCATTCAAACATTAGCATTCAAACGTTAGCATTCAAACGTTAGCATTCAAACATTAGCATTCAAACGTTAGCATGCTAGGAGGTTTCTTGTAGTATTTTTTTTTTTTTTTTGTTTTTCGTGCAGATGAACTGGGTCCTCAGGCTTCACACATGCAACATGAGTCAGAAGAGTCAGGAAACTCACAATAAACCACTAGAGTAAAGAGTCCACAGCAGCAGAGGGAAAAAGTACAGACGCTCACCAGAGGTACTTCAATATGTACTTCTATATGTACTTCTGCATGTACTTCTGTATATTTCTGTACAAACACGAGCAGCTCACAGCTTCTCATCATTTTCTACATTTTATAAACACAGAAAACTTTAAATATATGAAACAAGAAATAAGTGAATTATGTTGCAAAAAAAAAGGTAAATAACTTTACTGAGAACTGAATATTTGAAGTAAAAGTCAGAGGTGACGGACACTGTGTGTTTTCTTTTTTACATAAATCCATTTTTCATAAATCTGTGTTTTCTGTGAAAATAAAATGTAGAAAGTCGTAAAAATAAAACAAAAAAACACTGAGGCTGTGACTTTGGTCGAGTCGATTTGAGAATCATTTTAGGGCGAAAATAAGACACATTTTAGAAAATATTCATATGAACATGTTAATTTATCAACTTTTAAAATAAATCAAATATTTCATCTAAAATGTTATCATTTATGACATTTTTAAATGATTATAATATTTAAAGGGGCACTGTGTAACTTTTCTGCTTGTGGAGATGTTATTGCTTCGCCTGAATGTTCCACAGTTTGGCATTAAACTGACACCCAGGCCGAGTTACAGGTCAGATCTGTGGAGAGGCGAGCTTCATGTTTTTCTTGGTGCTGGATAAAATAAAGCCTCACTGTGGAACATTCACGGCAAAGTAATAACATCTCCATGGAGACAAGCAGGTGGCAGACCTCCACAAAAAGTTCCACAGTGTAACTTTAAATGACGACGCAGTAAAATAAGAGTAAATATAAAAACAAACGTACTTTTCTTGCATCCACATTTCTTGATGCGTTTTGGGTCAGTGATGTCGTCGTGACACGCTTTACAGTAAAACAGAGCCCTGGGGAGAAAAAGTACAAAGTATTACACTTTATATAACAGTACTGATACATGAACACAGTAAAAACAGAGCACAAGTTATATAAAAGTACATGAAGTACACTTTATATAACAGTAATGATACACCCTGAACACAGTAAAACAGAGCCCTGGGGAGAAAAGTACAAGTATTTATATAAAAGTACATGAAGTACACTTTATATAACAGTGACACCCTGAACACAGTAAAACAGAGCGCTGAGGAGAAAAGTACAAGTATTTATATAAAAGTACATGAAGTACACTTTATATAACAGTACTGATACACCCTGAACACAGTAAAACAGAGCGCTGGGGAGAAAAGTACAAGTATTTATATAAAAGTACATGAAGTACACTTTATATAACAGTGACACCCTGAACACTCTTAAAGACACTTACAGTAGAACAGAGAACACACATGATCACACAGACTTTATATAAACTTCATCCTGACTGTGTTTTTAAACTGGTCTTTACCTTTTCACTTCTTTGGCGTCGCTGGCGATGAAAAATCCCAGAGTTCCCTCCGTCATCTTCACGTGGTTCCCAGGGTTGATCAAAGTGCTTCAAATATTCAGAAACAGATGATAAAACAGAAGATGTGAAGCACATGAGCCTCACACCAGAGAATCAAACTTTAACAATAAAACCCACATTCTACTAAAGACGTGTAACGGGAATCGAATCTCACACCTGCCGGTTGGAGGGTGAGTGTACCTGCTCTCTCTGGTCAGACTTGTATTTAAATAAACCCAAGTACCTGCTCTCTCTCTGGTCAGACTTGTATTTAAATAAACCCAAGTACCTGCTCTCTCTCTGGTCAGACTTGTATTTAAATAAACCCAAGTACCTGCTCTCTCTGGTCAGACTTGTATTTAAATAAACCCAAGTACCTGCTCTCTCTCTGGTCAGACTTGTATTTAAATAAACCCAAGTACCTGCTCTCTCTCTGGTCAGACTTGTATTTAAATAAACCCAAGTACCTGCTCTCTCTCTGGTCAGACTTGTATTTAAATAAACCCAAGTACCTGCTCTCTTTGGTCAGACTTGTATTTAAATAAACCCAAGTACCTGCTCTCTCTCTGGTCAGACTTGTATTTAAATAAACCCAAGTACCTGCTCTCTCTGGTCAGACTTGTATTTAAATAAACCCAAGTACCTGCTCTCTCTGGTCAGACTTGTATTTAAATAAACCCAAGTACCTGCTCTCTCTCTGGTCAGACTTGTATTTAAATAAAACCCAGTACCTGCTCTCTCTCTGGTCAGACTTGTATTTAAATAAACCCAAGTACCTGCTCTCTCTCTGGTCAGACTTGTATTTAAATAAACCCAAGTACCTGCTCTCTCTCTGGTCAGACTTGTATTTAAATAAACCCAAGTACCTGCTCTCTCTGGTCAGACTTGTATTTAAATAAACCCAAGTACCTGCTCTCTCTGGTCAGACTTGTATTTAAAAAAAACCCAAGTACCTGCTCTCTCTCTCTGGTCAGATTCTATTTAAATAAAAAGACCTGCTCTCTCTGGTCAGACTTGTATTTAAATAAACCCACAACCTGAGACTCTGGTCAGATCCTGGTCCACACCTGCTCTCTCTGGTCCAGACTTGGTCCAAATAAACCCAAGTCCACACGCTGGTCAGACTTATACTCGATGGCGATGAGCAGCAGCTTCAGCTTCACGTACTGGTCCCTGATAAAAAAAAAACTGGTCCAATAAAAGACGTCTGGTCCAGTCACTGAGACAAACGAGACACTGGTCCAGATACTGGTCCACACGCTGGTCCAGATACTGGTCCACACGCTGGTCCAGATACTGGTCCAAACGCTGGTCCAGATACTGGTCCAGATACTGGTCCAGATACTGGTCCAGATACTGGTCCAAACGCTGGTCCAGATACTGGTCCAGATGCTGGTCCAGACACTGGTCCAAACGCTGGTCCAGATACTGGTCCAGACGCTGGTCCAGATACTGGTCCAGACGCTGGTCCAGACACTGGTCCAGACGCTGGTCCAAACGCTGGTCCAAACGCTGGTCCAGACGCTGGTCCAGATACTGGTCCAGACGCTGGTCCAGATACTGGTGCAGACGCTGGTCCAGATACTGGTCCAGATACTGGTGCAGACGCTGGTCCAGACAGACTATTTGTCCACATCAAAAGCAGATTCCTCACTCGCAGATGACGGGGAAGGACAGTCCCACGAAGGCACTGGACAGATACTCCGTGTACATCTCATTGGCCACGCCCTCCAGGTAGTACTTCTGCCAGGTGTCCTCCTCAATCTACAGACGCACAAAGAGGTCACTCTGTGTCCAGAGGTTTGTCTCATAAAAGTCCAGAGGTTTGTCTCACAGAGGTCCAGAGGTTTGTCTCATAAAAGTCCAGAGGTTTGTCTCATAAAAGTCCAGAGGTTTGTCTCATAAAAGTCCAGAGGTTTGTCTCATAAAAGTGAGGGACAGTCCAGGGTTTTGCGGGACAGTCCAGAGGCGGGACAGTCCAGAGGTTTGTGGGACAGTCCAGGGGATTGTGGGACAGTCCAGAGACGGGACAGTCCAGAGGTTTGTGGGACAGTCCAGGGGTTTGAGGGACAGTCCAGAGGCGGGACAGTCCAGAGGTTTGTGGGACAGTCCAGGGGTTTGTGGGACAGTCCAGGGGTTTGTGGGACAGTCCAGAGACGGGACAGTCCAGACAGTCCAGGGGTTTGCAGGACAGTCCAGGGGTTTGAGGGACAGTCCAGGGGTTTGTGGGACAGTCCAGAGGCGGTACAGTCCAGAGGTTTGTGGGACAGTCCAGAGGCGGGACAGTCCAGGGGTTTGTGGGACAGTCCAGGGGTTTGTGGGACAGTCCAGAGGCGGGACAGTCCAGGGGTTTGTGGGACAGTCCAGAGGCGGGACACACCTTGATGAAGGACCTCATGGAGAACAGGTTGGCCAACATGGTGGACAGGCCCTGAGCCAAACAGCTCTGAGCGATGAAGCCGAGCTTCAGCTCCGCCAGGCAGATGGCGTCGTCCCCCTCCTTCCAGGCCCAGCTCGGGATGTTCAGCAGATGCGCCTACAGGGGGCACAAGAGAGCGCAGAATAATACACACTTTAGATCAGAGTTTTGCTGCTTTCAAATTCTTTCTGTGAGATATTTTAGAGACTCGAGCTCAAATCTGAGACGAGAAGAACAAAGAGCAAAAAAGTGACAGTTTACGTTTGAATAAATGACTGAATCACTTATGTAAAGCTGCACTATGGAACTTTACTGGTGTGGGGTCCACCACCTGCTGACATGTTATTGCTGTGCTGGGAAAGTTCCACAGTGTGGCATTTAACCAGCCTTTCCAAGTGTTTTTATGGCTCAAATACACGCTGAAAAACATTCTCACTGTAGCGGTCACCTCTCCACAGATCTGACATGTAACTTAGCAAAGTCAGCATCACCTGCTTGTTTCCATGGAGACAGACATGCTTAATGCCAGACAGTGGAACATTGTAATCACAGTCTGACCTTGTTGTGGTACTGCAGCATCTGGGTGATGATTCTGATCTTTGGATGGTAGTTTTTTATGGAGATCACTCTGGGTCAGAAAACACGTTTTATTAACAACTGTAACATGAAAATGAATTATTCATATTATTTCATTCAGTTTCCATTAAATCCAAAGCCCGGGGTTTTTGTTTTTGTGATTAAAATAAAAGTTCACCTCATGATGTTGGAGGCGTCCTCGGCGTCGGGGTCGGCGCAGTATTTATTTGCCAAAATCAAACAGGCGTCGGCCGACTCGATCTGGAAACACAAACCAAACGTTCATGGAATCTGAGACACAAATTCACCAAACATTAAAGTTGTAAAATAATAAATGACCTTGACGCGGGCGAGGTCGTGAGGGTTCAGCACCGAGCCCTGGTAAAACTCCACCTGAGTGAAGTGACGCTTGAACAAGGCTTCCAGCTCAAGATTAGGGGAAATACTGGAAACAAAAACATCATTTTGTCTTAGTCTGGTTCAAACGTGATTCACTTTAAAGTCAAACTGTATAAATCTGCAGCAGTGACACAGGATCTGATCAAACATCTGAGCTGGACCAGTTCAAATGTGACTCTGATGATTGTGAAAGATCCACTACATGTTCTACTTAAACCACCGAGACAAACAAGACTCAAACAAACAAACAAAAACAACAAACAAACTCACTTATGGAGAAAAACGATTTCTACATTGACATCGTCCCTGTCCTTGTGGAGGAAGTCTTTGAGGAAGTTGGAGACACTTTCCAGAGTGATGTGTCCGCAGACGACGATGTGCCTGGAGGACAAAGATCAGGGACAAAAACTAGTACAGAATTATTTATAAAAAATAACCAAATATTCTTCTTCTTTTCTGGTCTAGAAAGAAACACAAGATGAATGTTTTTAGTCTAGTTTGTTTTTTTGTTTTGGTTGCTTGTTTTTCTCTGTTGGACTGACCAGAATGAGCCTGAAAGACAAACATCAGGGCAACAAAACTAATTCAAAAATGATTTGACTAGAAACATTCAATTCTTCTTTTTTTTTTCTGACCTCTATTCAAAAACAAGAGATTATTGAACGGAAGTGTTCGGTTTTCCTGTGAGTGGAGCTGTGTCTCAGATTGAGAAGGTCAGAGCTGCTGCAGATTATAAACCCGGATTAGAGCAGGATTATAAATATGATTAGATCAAAAACACATGAATGAGTCACAGTCAAATACATTATGTAGATTTATCTCTATTTATACAGCGAGACCTGCCACATCAACGAACCTCTGAGGAACCTCAGAGGAGCCTCTGAGGAACCTCAGAGGAGCCTCTGAGGAACCTCAGAGGAGCCTCTGAGGAACCTCTCAGGAGCCTCAGAGGAAACTATGTGGAGCCTCAGAGGAACCTCTGAGGAACCTCTGAGGAGCCTCTGAGGAACCTCAGAGGAACCTCTGAGGAACCTCAGAGGAACCTCTGAGGAGCCTCTGAGGAGCCTCTGAGGAACCTCAGAGGAAACTATGTGGAGCCTCAGAGGAACCTCTGAGGAACCTCTGAGGAGCCTCTGAGGAACCTCTGAGGAACCTCAGAGGAGCCTCTGAGGAACCTCAGAGGAGCCTTTGTGGAACCTCTCTGGAACCTCCAGAGGAACCTGTGAGAGACCTCTGTGAACCTTTGTGCCACGATTCACTGTGGTTTATTAAAGTGGAGGTACTGTGTGTAGTTTCTTAAAGGGGAGGTACTGTGTGTAGTTTATTGTTTTTCCTCATGTGTATGTGGCATGTCTGGTTTTGTATTTGTAAAATGTGCGTTTCCCCCTACCCCCTGTCCCCGCCCTCTCTGCTCACTCACTGGATTATGATCATTAAAGACTAGATCAATGTTGCGTTTTACAATGGAAAATGATCATCTACATTAAAGACTTCACAAAATAAAATTAAAACTCATAATAATCTTCTGCAGGGTGGCTGGACGCTCCCTTAGAGAGAGAGAGAGGAGCTCGGAGTAGAGCCGCTGCTCCTCCACATGAAGAGGAGCAGCTGAGGCTCATCTGCTCATCTGCCTCCTGAAGGCCTCCCACCGGGAGGAGGCTCCAGGGAAGACCCAGGACACACTGGAGGGACTATGTCTCTGGCCTGGGAACACCTCGGGGTCCCATCGGAGGAGCTGGAGGAGGTGTCTGGGGTGAGGGAAGTCTGGGAGTCTCTGTTCAGACTGTCGCGGCCCCGGAGAAGAGGAAGAACATGGATGGAATAATTTTCTGAACATTCTCCATGTTGTTGTGGAGTTTTTACGCTGCTGTTTTTATCCCAGACACATGTGCAGGTCGACATTAAGTTTGAGTTTCTCTTTTTCTCTAAAAACACTGAACTGACCTGAACTTTTTTATATATTTACAACATAAACATGCATCTGTAGTTTGGATCAATGTGGTTCTATATAATGTGTTTTTATCATGATTTCATCATGTGTTTATCATGTTTTTAAGTGTTTTATGTGTTTTTTGTTTTTATCATGTGTTTTTAAGTGTTTTTATGTGTTTTTTATGTTTTTATCACGTGTTTTTAAGTGTTTTTAAGTGTTTTTTTTATGTGTTTTTCTATTGGAGTTAATATGAGGTTAGTGTCACATGAAACAAGAGAAACTGAAGTTAGTGAGGGTCAGTCAGGTTTACCAGAACAGATGCTGAAAGGAAAAGAAAGGGTTAAACTAAAGGGCCAGTATCGTGAAAACGGACCACAGCACCTCATGACATCATCAGGTGGTAGGCCAGAAATGCCCCTTTGTGTTTTTAAAGTCCATACACCTCTAGAACACAGTCTGACCCTATCAGCCATCACCATCTCTTCACTGAACAGTTAAACAACGTCACCAACTGCAGCTCATAATATTTACAGATTGTTGTGAGGCTTTAGAGACGTTTTATAAAACAAACACATTTTATACAAAATTCAGAAGAAAAACGACGTTCTCCCCCAGAGTCTGCAAATGAACAGCTCAACATTTAAATAAAAACAATAAAGATCTTACCTCCGTTTCACCTTTGACCTCCATATTCACACATTAGCATTAGCACACATTAGCATTAGCACACACTAGCATTAGCGCACATTAACATCACCCGTCAGAGACCCACCACCCGACAGAGACCCCGAAGCCGCTGCGTTTCAGACGTCGAGGAAGTTTTAGAACACTTTTTTTCATAATCAACGATATTTTTAGTCTATAAACACTCGTGTATTTCAGGACCAGAGCTCAAACTGGTCACTCTTTTCATGATAAATGCATTTGTTCATTTTTATTATTTAAAAATTACACTCTGGATCCACTTAGTCCTGGTTTAAAGCTTCACTGTGGAACTTTCTGGAGGTGGAACGGCGCCCGATTCCATAGAAACAAGAAGTTAAAACCATTTTCTTTGGAGGTGGTTTAATGTCAAACTGTGGAGGATTATAAAAGAACAACATCTCCATGGAAACAAGCCTCCAGGCCAAACACGAGTCAGGTCTGTGGAGATGCGAGCTCACAGTCAAGACGCATGTTTTTCAGTGTAATCAAAACATACTGAAAAAGTGCACTCTGGGGGTAAAAAGTTACACGGTGGGGCTTTAAAGTTCTGCATTTATACTTGAGAATGTTTGGTCCCTGATTCTGAAGGTGTTGGACTGAAGAGAGGCCGAAGCAGCAGAGACAGAGTCAAAGAAGAAACAGAGGAACAGAAATGAGTTTAATGAAGTGATGAAGTGATGATGAAGTGATGATGAAGTGATGATGTAACGATGGACGAGTCTGAAGAGCTTCACTCAAACACTTCAGAACAGGAACATCATGTTTTATTTAAAATGTGTCTGATCCGTGACTTTGAAATGATGTGTTTGATTTGTGAAACACAAAGTGAAAATGATACAAAATCAAACATAATATAATGTGTAAATATATATATATATGTGTATATACTTATATACTGTGTGTATATACTGTGTGTATATATATATATATATATATATATATATATATATATATATATATATATATATATATATATATATATGTGTGTGTGTGTTTGTGTAAATAAACAGTCACATGAAGGATTTTCAAACACTTTTCATTCAACATTTATCCATCAGGTTCAATGCAACACCACAAAATAATGCTGCTTTCTGGACCTGATGGAATAAATAAATAAATAAAATCTGAAAATAGATTTGAATAATTCAAATTGTCTGAAGAAATATTGAATTAACTGGTTTACACTTGACACAATGTCACATTTATCAAATACAGCGAAAATCCTCCATGTCCCACCACCAAGACACGTGACACGGGAAAAACCTCAACAATCTGTCCCTTTAAACCTGTTTCAACCCTTTAAACCCATCTGAACCCGACCCTTTAAACCCTTTTAAACCCATCTGAACCCGACCCTTTAAACCCTTTAAACCCATCTGAACCCGACCCTTTAAACCCTTTAAACCCAGCCCTTTAAACCCTTTAAACCCATCTGAACCCGACCCTTTAAACCCTTTAAACCCAGCCCTTTAAACCCTTTAAATCCATCTGAACCCCTTTAAACCCTTTAAACCCAGCCCTCTGAAACCCATCTTTAACCCATCTGACCCTTTAAAACCCTTTAAACCCAGCCCTTTAAACCCTTTAAACCCATCTGAACCCGACCCTTTAAACCCTTTAAACCCAGCCCTTTAAACCCTTTAAACCTGTTTCAACCCTTTAAACCCGTTTGGACCCGAGCCTTTACCCCTGCCATCGTCCCATTCACAGTGGGGAATGTGGGTGAAGTGTCTTGCTCAGAGACACAACAGTCGTCTGCTGGTCTGAGAATAAAACTAAAACATTGAGATTTTTCCAGTGTAAAAATGAAGCAGCGACACAAGAACAAACGGCCTTTTCTTCAGCCAGTGTGACTTTATCAAACAAACCTGGACCTTCAGCTCAATCTGTGTCTCCAGGTTTAAAGGCCCATTTAAACGGCCCATATTACCCTACAGTTTAAAGGCCCAGATGACACTCTTCTGGTTAAAGTCCCATGATGCACTGCTCTGATCTGTTTAATGTTTCCTCGTCTCAAACAGACCTGGAGTTGTGTTTTGTTTGATTCTCACATGTTTAACTCACAAACCTGCAGATTTAGGCTGAGTTCTTCTCTCAAACTGAAAACACTCTGTTCCACCTTGTGATGTCATCATGTGGTGATACAGGAAGTGCTCCACTGTGTTTTTAAACTCCACACACCTTCATTTCTAGAATCATTTGGATCATTTCAGTCCTGGAGTTGCAACTTATCTCGACTGAACTAAAGGTAAAAGGAGCTGTTAATGTGAAAACTACCACTTGATGACATCACAAGGTGGAACAGAGCATTTTGATCTTTGGAGATATTACAGACGAATAATAAAGTGTGACTCAAACATGTGAATGAAACAAAACACAACTCCAGGTCTGTTTTTGAGGATTTGGATTTAGTTTTGTGTGATATTGGACCTTTAAACTAAAGTCACACACACCACACCATGATGTCACCGTGACGTCACCGTGACATCATCATGACACCACCGCGACGTCACCGTGACGATCTCTCAGGACTTACTTTCTCCCTCGAGTCGAGTTATAGCTCCCTCCGTACTTCTTCCGATTTAAGATGAGAGCTGCAATTTCGGGGACGTAGCGAGCAAACATGGCCTACATGCATAAACAGAGAGAACAAAAGCATGCACAAGCTCTCCAGACGGGGGCGCCAAAATACTTACTTTCGACCATTTACGGCACTATACGAACCGCCGTATTTCTTGCGGTTTCCTATTAACTCTATGATTTCAGGGACGTAGCTGGCAAACATGGCCTAAGGAGGAGACAGAGAACAGACTAAAGCTCGAGCACAGAGAGTTTTAGAGGTTCAGACGCAACCCAGCTCTGAGTAAAACATAAAGATACACTACGGAACTTTCTGCATGAATCCATGCACAAAGCCATACTCTGGGACATTCTCCATGGAGATAGTTTTACACCATAATGTGGAAGATGTCACTCAGAGCAGGTCCATGTTTGTCTATGTTCTTCAATCAAATAAAGATAAACTTTTAAAAGCTTTTATTTTACTGTAAAAGTTACATACTGTGGCTTTTTGTATTGATTTTATTACAGTAAAATATCATCATCATCATCATGATATTCTTATTGTTGTTCTTGTTGTTTTAAAATTGTTAAATATTCAACAACAACAAACAAAAAACAAAAGTTTGAATAAACTTTGGTCGAGCCTGAGTGAAAATAAACATGAGAAGTTTATTTGTATTAAAGTTCACTCTGTCACATGAGTTTATGTTTATATTAAAGTTCACTCTGTCACATGAGTTTATGTTTATATTAAAGTTCACTCTGTCACATGAGTTTGTTTATATTAAAGTTCACTCTGTCACATGAGTTTGTTTATATTAAAGTTCACTCTGTCACATGAGTTTATTTATATTAAAGTTCACTCTGTCACATGAGTTTATGTTTATATTAAAGTTCACTCTGTCACATGAGTTTATGTTTAGTATATAAAGTTCACTCTGTCACATGAGTTTATTTGTTTATATTAAAGTTCACTCTGTCACATGAGTTTATGTTTACATGAGTTATTAAAGTTCACTCTGTCACATGAGTTTATGTTTATATTAAAGTTCACTCTGTCACATGAGTTTATGTTTATATTAAAGTTCACTCTGTCACATGAGTTTATGTTTATATTAAAGTTCACTCTGTCACATGAGTTTTATGTTTATATTAAAGTTCACTCTGTCACATGAGTTTATTTATGTTTATATTATATTAAAGTTCACTCTGTCACATGAGTTTGTGTTTATATTAAAGTTCACTCTGTCACATGAGTTTATGTTTATATTAAAGTTCACTCTGTCACATGAGTTTATGTTTATATTAAAGTTCACTCTGTCACATGAGTTTATGTTTATATTAAAGTTCACTCTGTCACATGAGTTTATGTTTATATTAAAGTTCACTCTGTCACATGAGTTTTGTTTATATTAAAGTTCACTCTGTCACATGAGTTTGTTTTATATTAAAGTTCACTCTGTCACATGAGTTTGTTTATATTAAAGTTCACTCTGTCACATGAGTTTGTTTATATTAAAGTTCACTCTGTCACATGAGTTTATGTTTATATTAAAGTTCACTCTGTCACATGAGTTTATTAAAGTTATATTAAAGTTCACTCTGTCACATGAGTTTATTTATATATTAAAGTTCACTCTGTCACATGAGTCACTCTGTCACATGAGTTTATGTTTATATTAAAGTTCACTCTGTCACATGAGTTTATGTTTATATTAAAGTTCACTCTGTCACATGAGTTTATGTTTATTTTAAAGTTCACTCTGTCACATGAGTTTATGTTTATATTAAAGTTCACTCTGTCACATGAGTTTATGTTTATATTAAAGTTCACTCTGTCACATGAGTTTGTTTATATTAAAGTTCACTCTGTCACATAAGTTTGTTTATATTAAAGTTCACTCTGTCACATGAGTTTGTTTATATTAAAGTTCACTCTGTCACATGAGTTTATGTTTATATTAAAGTTCACTCTGTCACATGAGTTTGTTTATATTAAAGTTCACTCTGTCACATGAGTTTGTTTATATTAAAGTTCACTCTGTCACATGAGTTTGTTTATATTAAAGTTCACTCTGTCACATGAGTTTATTTATATTAAAGTTCACTCTGTCACATGAGTTTATGTTTATATTAAAGTTCACTCTGTCACATGAGTTTATGTTTATATTAAATTTCACTCTGTCACAAACACTCGAGTTTGTGTTTATTTTACAGAGAGACTGGGTTGCCAAACGATTTCAGAAATTGAGTTAAAAATTGAGTAAAGTTTATTATAAAATATTATGAATGTAGAAGAAAAAATGTGGAATTGGTTAAAAAAGAAAATGGAACTTAGGAAATGTTTGAATAGATCTGGAAAATAATAAATCAATTTAAAAAAAGATAGAAAATCCTTTTGTGCCATGTTTAGTCCAACAAACACATGAGCAGTTCATTTGGAGAGAGGAGGAGAAAGAGGAGCAGTGGAGAGGGAAGAGAGGAGGAGAGGAAGAGGAGGAAAGGAGGAGGAGAGAGGAGACCAGGAAAGGAGGAGAGGAGGAGACCTAGGAGGAGAGATTATACTGAAGAATTCTGACGTTTGCACATTGGACATAGAGACATGAACTTTCCAAAAATAATATTATTCGAAGATTTATACTAAACTTATACTATACTACTGCCATACTACTACTATACTACTGCCATACTACTTCTACTATATTACTACTATACTACTGCCATACTACTTCTACTATATTACTACTATACTACTGCCATACTACTACTATACTACTGCCATACTACTACTATACTACTGCCATACTACTACTATACTACTGCCATACTACTTCTACTATATTACTACTATACTACTGCCATACTACTACTATACTGCCATACTACTACTATATTACTACTATACTACTACTATACTACTACTATGCCATACCAGTGCTATATTACTACTATACTACTGCCATACTACTACTATATTACTACTTTACTAGTACTATACTTCTGCCATACTACTACTACTATATTACTACTATACTACTATATTACTACTATACTACTACTATATTACTGCCATACTAATACTATATTACTACTATACTTCTGCCATACTACTACTACTATTTTACTACAATACTACTACTATACTTCTGTAGTGTTCAGTCCCGTTATAGTCCTGATTTAGTCCTGGTTTAGTCCTGGTTTAGACCTGGTTTAGACCTGGTTTAGTCCTGGTTTAGACCTGGTTTAGACCTGGTTTAGACCTGGTTTAGTCCTGGTTTAGTCCTGGTTTAGTCCTGGTTTAGACCTGGTTTAGACCTGGTTTAGTCCTGGTTTAGTCCTGGTTTAGACCTGGTTTAGTCCTGGTTTAGACCTGGTTTAGACCTGGTTTAGTCTCGGTTTAGTCCTGGTTTAGACCTGGTTTAGTCCTGGTTTAGACCTGATTTAGACCTGGTTTAGACCTGGTTTAGTCCTGGTTTAGTCCTGGTTTAGTCCTGGTTTAGACCTGGTTTAGTCCTGGTTTAGACCTGGTTTAGTTCTGGTTTAGTCCTGGTTTAGACCTGGTTTAGACCTGGTTTAGACCTGGTTTAGTCCTGGTTTAGTCCTGGTTAGTCCTGGTTTAGTCCTGGTTTAGACCTGGTTTAGTCCTGGTTTAGTCCTGGTTTAGTCCTGGTTTAGTCCTGGTTTTAGTCCTGGTTTAGTCCTGGTTTAGTCCTGGTTTAGTCCTGGTTTAGTCCTGGTTTTAGTCCTGTCCTGGTTTAGTCCTGGTTTAGTCCTGGTTTAGTCCTGGTTTAGTCCTGGTTTAGACCTGGTTTAGTCCTGGTTTAGTCCTGGTTTAGTCCTGGTTTAGACCTGGTTTAGTCCTGGTTTAGACCTGGTTTAGTCCTGGTTTAGACCTGGTTTAGACCTGGTTTAGTCCTGGTTTAGACCTGGTTTAGACCTGGTTTAGTCCTGGTTTAGTCCTGGTTTAGTCCTGGTTTAGATCTGCTCATATTTCCTGTGGTACTTGGTGGAAACAGTTGCTGAATTCCTGGTTTAAAACTCAAATAAGGTTCAATCTGCTGTTTTCAGATTCATCAGGATGGATCAGATCCTCTCCACTTCTCTCACTGTCTCTTTTTTTTTTCTCTCTCTCTCTCTTTTTTTCTCTTTCTCTCTTTTTTCTCTCACGTATCTGACAAAATTAAACTTGTCTCAGCCTAATCCTCTTGTTTAATTCTCACAGATTTGGCCTAAATCTCCAAACGCTCTCGCCTTCACACCAGTGTTTCTTCTTCTTCTTCTTGAGACATGTCGTCTGTATATTTTTATAATTTCATTTTACAGCCGTATATTTTGTAATAAAAATAGATCATTTCCGTGAGAACATGTTTGTAGAGTCTTTATAACGAGCTGTTTGAGGATTTTCTTCTACTTATATTAATATAAATCTGTGCAGCTGTTATATTGTGTTTTTTTTAATGTTTCTCTTAATAAACCGGTTCATATTTTTCATATTAAGCCCATGCTCTTCGTCCTTGTGCAAACTCATAAATCCTTGTTTCCATCGGTTTGTTCAAATAAACCGTCGTCATGGTGTTTGTTGGAAAAGAGAGAAGAGGATGATGGGAGGATGACACCTGAAATTAAAATACTTCCACAAAACTAAGCTTAAAGTGATGGTCACAGTTTGGCTGAGGTGATCAAACGAGGCCATGTTATTAAGGACTTTCATCTGATTTATGCCAGATGCCCTCCCCGAGGAGCCGTTTATTTACAGGCGTCAGGTTTATCCAGCTCCATCAGAAAAAACTTGAATAGTTTTGTTTTTTGAATCTTTTTCCCATGTGCCTGAAACATCCTGAACTTTTCATCTTTAAAGATGCACTATGGAACTTTCCCTGTTTGTCTCTATGGAGAGGTTATTTCTCTGCCTGGAATGTTCCACAGTTTGGCATTCAACTACACTATCTCCATGGAGACAGGGGGCTCTACCAGGCCAAGTTACAGGTCAGACCTGTGGAGAGGCCGCCCCGCTCACAGTGACACAGTGTAATTTCAAGTATAATGCCGTACTGTGGAACATTCTAACAAAGAAATAACTTCTCCATGGAAACAAAGCAAGAAAAACTGCACCTCTAAAAACATGGCCGCCGTCGATCTCACAAACACAAAAATGATCTGGACTCGAGCCCAGTGTGAGTGGAATAAAGTTATGAGGTTTTGAACATGAGTTTGAACTGTATAAATGTGTATAATGTAGATGTGTATATGTAAATATGTATATGTACTTATTTATATAAACACTGCCTGGCCACGCCACCTGGGTTTAACTGGATACAACTAGAGTCACCCATGGCAAACAGGTCCAGGGGGACGAGTCGGACTGAGAGCAGAAGCCCCTTATGAAGAAAAAAAGACCAAGGCCAGTTACGTTGCCCGGACTGGGGTAGGTGCTTGAGAGTTCAGCCCCTTCGTGTTGGAGTTCACCCCGGTGAACGAGAGGGTCGCGTCCTTGCTCCTTCGGGGACAGGTCTCTCACTGTTGTGTCGCCTACGGGCCAAACAGCAGTGCAGAGTACCCGGACTTCTTGGAGTCCCTGGGAGGAGTACTAGACAGTGCACCGACCGGGGACTCCGTTGTTCTCCTGGGGGACTTCAACGCCCACGTGGGTAACGACAGTGACACCTGGAGGGGCGTGATCGGGAAGAACGTCCTCCCTGATCTGAACCCGAGCGGTGTTTTGTTATTGGACTTCTGTGTCACAGTTTGTCCATAACCGTGTTGGAGCACAAGGTCCATCAGTGCACGTGGCAACAGGACACCCTAAGTCGGAGGTCGATGATCGACTTTGTAGTCGTGTCATCTGACCTCCGGGCGCGTGTCTTGGACACTCGGGTGAAGAGAGGGGCAGAGCTGCAGAGCACCACCTGGTGGTGAGTTAGATCCCCTGACGGAGGAGGAAGCCGGACAGACCTCACAGACCCAAGCGTATCGTGAGGGTCTGCTGGGAACGTCTGGTGGAGCCTTCTGTCAGGGGGGTCTTCAGCTCACACCTCTGGGAGAGCTTCTCTCTGATCCAGGGGGAGGCTGGGGACATGGACTCCGAGTGGACCATGTTCTCCACTTCTATTGTCGATGCGGCTGCTCGTAGCTGTGGTCGTAAGGTCTGTGGTGCTTGTTGCGACGGCAACCCCCGAACCCGGTGGTGGACACCGGAAGTAAGGGATGCCGTCAGGCTGAAGGAGTCCTACCGAGCCTTGTTGGCTTGTGGGACTCCTGAGGCAGCTGACAGGTACCGGCGGGCCAAGTGTGCCGTGGCTCATGCGGTCGAGGAGGCAAAAACTCAGGGTTGGGAGGAGTTTAGGGAGGCCATGGAGGAGGATTATAGGACGGCCTCAAAGAAATTCTGGCAAACCGTCCGGCGCCTCAGGAGGGGGAAGCAGTGCTTCACCAACACTGTTTACAGTGCGGGTGGAGACCTGCTGACCTCGACTGGGGATGTTGTCGGACGGTGGAAGGAATACTTTGAGGATCTCCTCAATCCCACTGTCACGTCTTCTGAGGAGGAAGCAGAGACTGGGAACCTGGAGGTCCATCACCCTGACTGAAGTCACTGAGGTGGTTAAAGCACCGTGTCCCTCGTGGTGTCCTTTGGGGGGCGCGCTGGGAGTCTGGGGTCCGGGGCCCTTTGCTCAGGTCTGTCCGGTCCCTGTGTGACCGGAGCAGGAGCTGTGTTCTCTGCAGTGAGTGAGACTTGTTCCCGGTGCATGTTGGACTCCACCAGGGCTGCACTTTGTCACCGGTTCTGTTCATTATATTTATGGACAGAACTTCTAGGCGCAGCCAGAGGTTGGAGGGGGTCCGATTCAGAGGCTGGAGGGGGTCTGGTTCTGGGGTTGGAGGGGGTCTGGTTCAGGAACCACAGGATCTCATCTCTGCTGTTTGCAGAGATGTTGTCCTGATGCTTCTTGGAGCCTGGACCTGCAGCACTGGGGCCGTTTGAGCCGAGTGTGAAGCGGCTGAGATGAGAATCAGCTCCTCCAAATCAGAGGCCATGAGTCTCCATAGGAAAAAGGCGGGGTCCTCTGCAGGTGGAGAATCCTGCCTCAAGTGGAGGAGTTCAAATATCTCGGGGTCTGAGGGGAGGATGGAGCGTGAGATTGACAGGTGGTGAAAAAGGAGCTGAGTCCAAAGGCAAAGCTCTCGATTTATCTCAGTCTATGTTCACCTCACCTATGGTCATGACTCTGGGCCATGACCGAAAGGACAGGATCACGGATACAAACGGCAGAAATGAGTTTCCTCCTCAGGGTGGCTGGGCGCTCCTTTAGAGACAGAGTGAGGAGCTCAGTCACATGAGACTGCAGCCCCCGCGACCCGACCCCGGATAAGAGGAAGAACATGGATCAATGGTTCGGGCATATTCCAGGATGACCAGGATTCATGAGGCTCAGACAGTGACGGAGCTTCAGGAGAATCATTTTCACACATGGAGCCACCAGAGTCCAGACTTTAACTCCACTGAGAATCTTTGTGCTGCAGAAGCTTTGTGCAGCATCATAAATCTGTGACATTGTAGAAGCGAAACTGAAACAATGTCACAGTGAATGTGCCGTAGTCAAAGAACAATCAAATATTACAGAGTGTGACCTTTTTTTGTCCAGGCAGTGTAATATTTATATATGCATTTGTACATATTTATATACATATATGTACATATAAATGTGCATATACACGCACACATGTGCATGTATCTGATGGTTATGTAGCTGTAGATACAGACGTATATAAACACGTGTTTGTACCAGTCCTCCGAGGATGAAGAAGACCATGAAGAGTCGTCCGAGCGTGGTCTTGGCGTACACGTCGCCGTAGCCCACCGTGGACATGGTGACCATCAGGAGGTACACACACTCCCAGTACGACAGCGACTGAGAGTTCTGGAAGTTCTCCCATGGATCCCCAGAATTCTCCACCTGGAAACAAAATGGACGATTAAACGAGGAAGAAAAAGCTGCGGTTAAAGGAGCAGTGTGTAACTTTTATAAGAGGGTTAGTCATCTGCTCGTCTCCATGGAGATGTCACTGCTTCACCTCGAATGTTCCACAGTATGCTAAGATATAAGGAGACGCAGTCAGGTCGAGTGACGGGTCAGATCTGAGGAGAGGCGAGCTCACTCACAGAAAATACACATCTTTTTCAAGGTATTTTTTAGCCATAAAAATCGTAATTAGATAAATGTAAGATAGATAAGTTATAAGACATACTGTGGAACATTCCAGACAGAGCCATAACATCTCCATGGAAACAAGCAGGAGGTCGTCCCCAAGGGCAAAGGTCGTCCCCAAGGGCAAAGGTCGTCCCCAAGAGCAAAGGTCGTTCCCAAGAGCAAAGGTCGTCCCAAGAGCAAAGGGTCGTCCCCAAGAGCAAAGGTCGTCCCCAGAGCAAAGGTCGTCCCCAAGGGCAAAGGTCGTCCCCAAGAGCAAAGGTCGTCCCCAAGAGCAAAGGTCGTCCCCAAGAGCAAAGGTCGTCCCCAAGAGCAAAGGTCGTCCCCAAGGGCAAAGGTCGTCCCCAAGGGCAAAGGTCGTCCCCAAGAGCAAAGGTCGTTCCCAAGAGCAAAGGTCGTTCCCAAGGGCAAAGGTCGTCCCCAAGGGCAAAGGTCGTTCCCAAGGGCAAAGGTCGTCCCCAAGAGCAAAGGTCGTTCCCAAGGGCAAAGGTCGTTCCCAAGGGCAAAGGTCGTCCCCTCATGTGGCTTTAACTGATTCTATCTGTGGATCTGTCTGTGTTTAAACCGATAAACGGACAAGAAAAAGGTTTAGACTTTAAACGCAGATATGTCAGGTGTGTGGTCTAGTCCTGGTTTAGTCTCAGTTTGGTACTTATATATAACTACCAAAATTATATATATATCCCACGTAGTAATATGAAAAATTAGCTTTAAACGCAATATGTCACGTGTGTGGGCTAGTGCAGTTTTGCATCAGTTTTTTTTACAGTGTATACAAAAATTATAGTGTTCTGCGTCCTGATTGGCTAAAGGAGGTGCGTGTTCTGCGTCCTGATTGGCTAAAGGAGGTGCCGTGTTCTGCGTCCTGATTGGCTAAAGGAGGTGCGTGTTCTGCGTTCTGATTGGCTAAAGGAGGTGCGTGTTCTGCGTCCTGATTGGCTAAAGGAGGTGCCGTGTTCTTCTTCACGTGGACGCACTTTCACTTTTGTTTCTCTTCTGGGATTAATCACAGATGCAGCTGTGGAGCTCGTGCCTTATGTTTTGATAATTTACTAGATTTATATTTTCCTGTGGGGTGAGTGAAGGAGGAGGATTATGGAGCTTTACGTACGCGCTCCACATGGATACACCACATTTACCTGGAATTACACCTTTACCTAAAGAACAAGGAGTTTTTTGCCAGACTTTGGTTCATATTATGTTTCTGCAGTTTCTTCTGTTCCTTGGCACAAACGTTAAACCCAGAGGTAAAACGTGACGGTTCTGTTGTTGGGACAGTTGTGACCTGAGCTGCTCTTTCAGGTGCAGTATTTGTTTTATCTCAGTCTGACTGTCCAGAAGCATCAGTTCAGATGTTGTTCGTATCAGGCGTAAACTCATCGTTTCCTCTGGGCCGTGGCTCATGCGTCTTGTGACTGACGTGAGACGGAGCCTGGTTAAAGTTTTGTAAAGATCTGCTGCTCCTTCTTTTTTATGGTCCCTACAACATTAAGTTATATATGTTCACTCTTCAAAGTCTTTAACATTTGGCGACTCTGACCTAATCTCCTCTGTCCTTTTCTCCTTTTCTCCTCTGTCCTTTTCTCCTCTGTCCTTTTCTCCTTTTCTCCTCTGTCCTTTTCTCCTCTCTCCTTTTCTCCTCTGTCCTTTTCTCCTCTGTCCTTTTCTCCTCTGTCCTTTTCTCCTCTCTCCTTTTCTCCTTTTCTCCTCTGTCCTTTTCTCCTTTTCTCCATGTTTGGACTTTACTGTGACACGTGACGTTTTACATAAAGTAACAAACAGTTTTTCTGAATGACACTGAGACTTTACTGACTTTAGCTAAACATTTTCGCAGATTTTCTGTGTCTTTGGTGCGAAAAATGACACAAATGTTCAGCCTTGGCGCCGCGTTCACGTCGCAGAGCAAAGGATTAAACCAACGTGTGACAGGGAGGATGGACAGATTTCTTATTTTCAGACTTATTTAACGACAGTCACTGTGTGAATACTGTATATATAGTTATGTTTTACTATAATTTACCATTTGTCATAAAGCCTTAATCAGGGGGACAGTAAGAGGGAGAGGGGGACACGGGTCAGCGGGGGGAGTCTGGACTGGACACTGTCAGTGGGAGACGGGCAAGGACCAACATCCACAACATCCACAACATCCACTCTTCACTTTTATGTCCCGGAGTCTGTGGAGGTATTAAACGTGATGGACTCACCAGGTGGATGAAGCCGGCGGCTGTGAGCCATGTGCTGATGAAGATGGAGCAAAGATTCACCAGTTTAATCGAGTTACTGCAAAAACAAGAGAAATAAAACAAGTAAAAGTCAAACACGAGAAATAAAACAAGTAAAAGTCAAACACAAGAGAAATAAAACAAGTAAAAGTCAAACAGATCGTTCAAAATAAAAGATCAAACTCTACATTTCACTTGAACAAATCTCTGCAGGATTAAAGTTTTTATAAAACGTGTTTGAACTTTGAGCTGGTCCTGTCCCTCTGTAAATGTGTCTGATTTTATTTATTACTTAAATGTTCTGTGACTTTTTAAATATGAAATATGTTTTAAATAAAATACATTTATAAAATAATGTTTGATATAAAGATGTGAATTTTCATGGGTTAATTAAAAAAATAAACCTGAGCATTTAAATAATAGTAAATCAAATATAACACAGATATGATTAAAACAGTCAGACTGATGAACCTGACACATAACCAGGAGCTAACCGGGTCAAATCCAGATTCATATTTGGATTAAACTGATAAAATGTGTTTGTTCCACAGACCCGACTCGTAATAACCCAGAGTCAAATACAGAGTCACTCACCTCGTCTTTAAAATGTTCAAAAACTGGAGGATTTCAGAAAACTGGATGAGCCGTAAGGCCCTGAGGAACCTCAGCCCTGCAGAGAAACATTTAACCATCAATAAACTTCAAATTTAAAGTCGACATCTTTAAAAAACTTTTACCTTTAAAAGTCAAAAACTTTTAAACATCAATAAACTTCAAATTTAAAGTAAAAAATCTTTAAAAAACAGTTTTACCTTTAAAAGTTTCACTCATGTTTAAAGTGAACGGAGCCATTTAGTCCAAAAGAAAAGAACCAAATCTACAAAATACAAACCCTCCAAATACAAACACAAAATACATGTGTAAATATGTGTGTATTTGTACTTATATACAAATATTTGTACATATTTATACACAAATATTTACACAGACAGAAGTAAACGTCCTGTTTGAATCTCACATTAAACCTGCTCCACCTGAATCTGAAAAAACACGAGATTAAACCGAGACGACGACGAAATATGACAGAAAAACAGAGAGAACTCTTTCTGCAGAGGGAGGGAGGAGAGAGAGGAGAGAGGGAGGAGAGAGAGGAGACAGAGGAGAGAGAGGGGGGAGGAGAGAGAGGAGAGAGGGAGGGAGGAGAGAGAGAGATGAGAGAGAGGAGAGAGAAGAGAGAGGGAGGAGAGCAGGAGAGAGAGAGGAGAGAGAGGGAGGAGAGAGAGGAGAGAGAGAGGAGAGAGAGAGAGAGAGAGAGAAGAGAGAGGGAGGAGAGAGGAGAGAGAGAGAGGAGAGAGAGGAGAGAGGGAGGAGAGAGAGAGGAGAGAGGGAGGAGAGAGAGGAGAGAGAGAGAGAGAGAGGAGAGAGAGAGGAGAGGAGAGAGAGAGGAGAGAGAGGAGAGAGAGGAGAGAGAGGAGAGAGAGGAGAGAGAGAGAGAGGAGAGGGAGGAGAGAGAGAGGAGAGAGAGAGAGGAGAGAGGGAGGAGGAGGTGAAGGTCAGAGGAAACAGGCTTAAATCTGAGGGACATGAGTCTGATCAGATGAAGAGTCAATGTGGATTTAGACTTTAATACAGAAACAACAACAGCCCCAGTATTTACCCTCCACTCAACCTCTCGCCCCGGCTCTTATCCCCCGGCTCTCGCCCCGGCTCTTATCCCCCGGCTCTCGCCCCGGCTCTTATCCCCCGGCTCTCACCCCGGCTCTTATCCCCCGGCTCTCGCCCCGGCTCTTATCCCCCGGCTCTCACCCGGCTCTTATCCCCCGGCTCCCCCCGGCTCTCGCCCCCGGCTCTCGCCCCGGCTTCTCCCCCGGCTCTCACCCCGGCTCCCGCCCCGGCTCTTATCACCCGGCTCTTATCCCCCGGCTCCCGCCCCGGCTCTCGCCCCCCGGCTCTTATCACCCGGGCTCTTATCCCCCGGCTCTCGCCCCGGCTCTTATCCCCCGGCTCTCGCCCCGGCTCTTACCCCCCGGCTCCCGCCCCGGCTCCCGCCCCGGCTCTTACCCCCCGGCTCTCGCCCCGGCTCCCGCCCCGGCTCTTACCCCAGTAGGAGAGCACATGGAGGCAGGCTGTGAGGCTGTGTCTGGGCCCCTCTAGCTCCTCTTTCTCTGGGTGAAAGGCTCGGACCCTGAATCCTTTTTGGAACAAATCTCCGGTGGATTTCTTCCTTCGTCTCGTGCTGTAAACGGCGTCAGTCTGAGCGCCGCCGTCGGCTCCTCGATAAACCAGCATTTTGGTCGGAATCATCACCAAAAACGTCAAAAAACCTCACAACCCTCGACTTGTAAAGTCCAAAAAACAGGCCAATAAACTGTTGTAAATATCTGGAAAAGGCTGAGCACCATCTGCCCGACTGAAGAGTCTCCAGAAATGTCACAGTGTAGAGCTTTAAGTCTTTTAAACGTTCTGAGGAGGAGACACACAGAACAGTCCTGAACACTCCGGCGTTTGAGACGGAACCAGGACCAAAAACAAAAAAACATCACAGAGACAAACCGTCTCACAGCACGAGCTCGTCTTCACAGCCAACAGGTCGTTAGCAAAAAGATTTGAAGCTGCGTCCGGAGCTTAAATCTGCTCCTTTCCATCAGGATATTGGACTTAAGCTTCTTTAGGAATCATCCAGGAAATAGTCTGTTCCCAACGACCCGACGACGTGAACCCAGCGTCTGATCTCAGACATGTTCAAAAGAATCGTTCAGACGCTGCAGCGAAGAACACGAGGAACACGAGGAACACAAGGAACACGAAGAACACGAAGAACACGAAGAATGAACACGAAGAACACGAAGAACACGAAGAAACACGAGGAACACGAAGAACACGAGGAACACGAAGAACACGAGGAACACGAAGAACACGAAGAACACGAAGAACACGAAGAACACGAGGAACACGCCACCGCCATGTTTCTGTGTGGATTTAATACAATAATCCTACTATAATCACACATGACGTAACAAATCTGGACATTGTGCAGGGGCAAAAAGAGCAACAGGCCGAGCAGAGCAGGGAGGAGTCTAACAGCGTGATGGAGCCACGAGAACAAAACCAACACAAACCAAACATCTCCATGGAGACGAGGCCCTCCACCCGAAAAGTGACACACTGCAGCTTTAAAAGAACTATAAAAGAAAAGTGACACACTGCAGCTTTAAGTGAACTACACCAGAAAAGTGACACACTGCAGCTTTAAAAGAACTATAAAAGAAAAGTGACACACTGCAGCTTTAAGTGAACTATAAAAGAAAAGTGACACACTGCAGCTTTAAAAGAACTATAAAAGAAAAGTGACACACTGCAGCTTTAAGTGAACTACACCAGAAAAGTGACACACTGCAGCTTTAAAAGAACTATAAAAGAAAAGTGACACACTGCAGCTTTAAGTGAACTATAATAGAAAAGTGACACACTGCAGCTTTAAGTGAACTACACCAGAAAAGTGACACACTGCAGCTTTAAGTGAACTATAAAAGAAAAAGTGACACACTGCAGCTTTAAGTGAACTACACCAGAAAAGTGACACACTGCAGCTTTAAGTGAAAACACCAGAAAAGTGACACACTGCAGCTTTAAGTGAACTACACCAGAAAAGTGACACACTGCAGCTTTAAGTGAACTATAATAGAAAAGTGACACACTGCAGCTTTAAGTGAACTATAAAAGAAAAGTGACACACTGCAGCTTTAAAAGAACTATAATAGAAAAGTGACACACTGCAGCTTTAAGTGAACTATAAAAGAAAAGTGACACACTGCAGCTTTAAGTCCTTGTGGTTCTGTTGAGGTGTTTTTTGAGGCGACTGTTGTATATTTTTATACATATTTATCTCTGTGGGCGTCAGGACAGTGAAAAGTGTCGTCATAGTAACAAAGTATTTAAAATTTTAAATAAAATATACTTGGATTGGTGAAAAGTCCTCAAAAGAGCATGTTATGCAATATTAACCAATTGAAAAAAAATTAGGCAAAAAGATGCTTTAAAAGTTTTAAAGTTGTGTTTAAAATATGTAAATGTCTTGTTTAATTAATAAGATTAATCATTTTCAAATTATATGATAAAAAGTTCACCAGCCAAATATAAATGTTCAATTAGGAAAAATAAATAATAAAATATTTCCTAGATATTGCAGAATTCCTTTTCATAATGTGACCTTTTCCAAAACCAGTAAAGTTTAAATCGAAGAATCGAAGTGAGTTTGTTTTTCGTTTGATTCACAGGTTTGACATAAATCACATTTCATTTATATAAATGTCTCTGGGTCTACAAAAAATCCCTTATAAATAATAAATGATCAGATTAAGTCAAATAAACTCGATTTAATCACCACATAAACTAAAAACGCCTTGGGGTCCCACCGGAGGAGCTGGAGGACGTGTCTGGGGTGAGGGAAGTCTGGGAGTCCCTGCTTAGACTGCTGCCCCCGCGACCCGGCCCCGGATAAGCGGAAGAAAATGGATGGATGGATGGATAAACTAAAAACACACGTCGTGTCCACCTTTACCCACTAGAGAGCGCCGTGAGCCTCCTGTAATCCCTCCCCTGGTGCAGCTCTGTGCCACACTGAAAATTCACAAAGATTCACCCGTATAAAACACGGCAACAGCACGCCACGTCCAGCAGGGGGCGTCTGACACGACAAACTAAAACTGTAAAGTGCTTCTGCCAAAATAAAAACTATTTCAAACAGACTCAGACAAAAACAAAGACTCAGAGATTTGAATCATCAGAGTCATGAAGGAAAAACAACCTGCGTTAACCTCTCACTCCACTAGAGGGCAGCAGCACACAGCAGACCTGCTTATGTAACTGTCTGAAGTGGGAGGAAGAAGAGGAAGAGGAGCAGGTGGGAAATCACAAAAAACACCAAACAACAAACTAGAAACAGACAACGATTTATACAAAACTCCTCTGTGCTCTGTTCCTCCTCTGTGCCTCCTCTGTCCCTCCTCTGTCCCTCCTCTGTGCCTCCTCTGTTCCTCCTCTGTCCCTCCTCTGTCCCTCCTCTGTCCCTCCTCTGTTCCTCCTCTGTCCCTCCTCTGTCCCTCCTCTGTCCCTCCTCTGTTCCTCCTCTGTTCCTCCTCTGTGCCTCCTCTGTCCCTCCTCTGTCCCTCCTCTGTCCCTCCTCTGTCCCTCCTCTGTCCCTCCTCTGTGCCTCCTCTGTCCTCCTCTGTCCCTCCTCTGTTCTGTATATTCACTGGATGGAGGGATATGATCAGACTGATATTTCGTTTTCGTAAAAATTCAGGTGTAGAACCGAGTCCCACAGCTCTGGTTAAAAGTGTTTAAAGTGTGTGGTTGTGTTTAAAGTGTGTTTAAAGTGTGTGGTTGTGTTTAAAGTGTGTTTAAAGTGTGTGGTTGTGTTTAAAGTGTGTGGTTGTGTTTAAAGTGTGTTTAAAGTGTGTGGTTGTGTTTAAAGTGTGTGGTTGTGTTTAAAGTGTGTTTAAATCATGTTTAAAGTGTGTTTAAATCATGTTTAAAGTGTGTCTAAATCATGTTTAAAGTGTGTTTAAATCATGTTTAAAGTGTGTTTAAATCATGTTTAAAGTGTGTCTAAATCATGTTTAAAGTGTGTCTAAATCATGTTTAAAGTGTGTTTAAATCATGTTTAAAGTGTTTAAAGTGCCTCTGTTCTTACCGAGCCAGCTCCTGTTCAGATACACTGACACAAAGACGGGAGGAACCGTGAAGAAGTCGACCACAGAGTTCACCTCCAGCCAGAACCACAGTTTGTCATTGGCAGCGATGAACTGGAGACGACAGATTCACTTTATTCAAACCATTAACGTCATTTGAAGAAAAACACCAAAAAAGTTTAGATTTATGAAAATAAAACATGAAACTTAAACAGTTCAGAGTCACATCAAACTGCAGCATCGGCCACTTAATCCTGAGCCACAGCTGTGCCTCCCACTTTAGATGTAAATGTTTGAGATTTAAATTCAATCAGTATCTTGCACATGTATATATGTGTGGTGTGTGTGTGTGTGTGTGTATATATATATATATATATATATATATATAATATATATATATATATATATATAATATATACATATACACACACACACACACACACGCATATATACAGTACACACATGTATGTGGTAAGGTTCATTTCTGTCTCTTTTTCCATTAAACTTAATCTTCTGATCCAATTGACCTTCACACTTGAGAGACATAAGCGTCTCTGTCCAATCACACGGGGCCTATAGATCACATGACCTCCACAGATTAGAGCAGGTGAGTCAGAGCAGGGAGGGCATCTGGGCCAATGTGACCCCAGATTACACCTCAGAGGAAACCAAGAACTAATCACATTTAAATGATGTATGTAACACAGAGACTCATCTGTGTGTCTCCATGTGTCCACCCTGTGGTTTAGACTCTACAAACATGTCCCCGTGTGTCAGATGCCCTCCCTCTGTGTGTCAGATGTCCTCCCTCTGTGTGTCAGATGCCCTCCCTCTGTGTGTCAGATGCCCTCCCTCTGTGTGTCAGATGCCCTCCCTCTGTGTCAGATGCCCTCCCTCTGTGTGTCAGATGCCCTCCTGTGTCTGTGTGTCAGATGTCCTCCCTCTGTGTGTCAGATGCCCTCCCTCTGTGTGTCAGATGCCCTCCCTCTGTGTGTCAGATGCCCTCCCTCTGTGTGTCAGATGCCCTCCCTCTGTGTGCCAGTTCAGTAGTTCACTCCTGAATGTATTAATAGAGTCAAAATTACACCATAAATAATTATATAAAATATTAGAATTTATATAAATCAACAACAGTTTACTGTAGTAGTTTACTGAGTCGGTTTGTTCTGAGTCGGTTCGGTCTGAGTCGGTTCGGTCTGGGTTGGTTCGGTCTGGGTGGGTTCGGTCTGGGTGATCGTCCCTCCCTCTCGTGTGTCAGATGTTCAGTCTGCGTCGGCTCGGTGTGGGTTGGTTCTGGTCGGTCTGGGTGGGTTCGGTCTGTAAAATGGGTTCGGTCTGCGTCGGCTCGGTAGTAGTTTACTGGGTGGGTTCTGAGTTGGATCGGTCTGTGGGTTCGGTCTGGGTGGGCTCGGTCTGGGTGGGTTCGGTCTGGGTGGGTTCGGTCTGCGTCGGCTCGGTCTGGGTTGGTTCGGTCTGGGTGGGTTCGGTCTGGGTGGGTTCGGTCTGGGTGGGTTCGGTCTGGGTTGGTTCGGTCTGCGTCGGCTCGGTCTGGGTCGGTTCGGTCTGAGTCGGTTCGGTCTGAGTCGGTTCGGTCTGAGTCGGTTCGGTCTGGGTCGGTTCGGTCTGGGTCGGTTCGGTCTGGGTCGGTTCGGTCTGAGTCGGTTCGGTCTGGGTCGGTTCGGTCTGGGTCGGATCGGTCTGGGTCGGTTCGGTCTGGGTGGGTTCGGTCTGGGTGGGTTCGGTCTGAGTCGGTTCGGTCTGAGTTGGTTTGGTCTGGGTTGGATCGGTCTGGGTCGGTTCGGTCTGGGTCGGATCGGTCTGGGTGGGTTCGGTCTGGGTGGGATCGGTCTGGGTCGGTTCGGTCTGGGTCGGATCGGTCTGGGTGGGTTCGGTCTGGGTGGGATCGGTCTGGGTCGGTTCGGTCTGGGTCGGTTCGGTCTGGGTCGGTTCAGTTGTTCCTGTGACTTACCCTGAGTCCAAAGTAAAGCAGGAAAAACACATTAAAGGCCATGTCGATCTGCAGAGTGAAGTCTTCGTAGAAGTTCTGACAGGATTCGATGGGGCTGAAACACAAACAGAACTAAATATGAAAAATATAAATGTAAAACTGTCCATCATATTTAAACATAAAGATGCATCTCCTGCTCCTGTAAATGCAAACAGAACTAAAACAAAATAAAAGTCAAAAGTGCAAGATGAGGTTTTGTGTTAAAAACATGCAAAAGTTCAGAATCAAGCAATGTTTTTATTGAGGCTCAGTTAACCCTTAAAATCTGCTGTGTTCAGTGCAACATGCAGAAGTGTCCAAAACGTATTTAAACATCGGAAATAAATCAGTGGGACAAAAACTATTTTGGTCTATAAAATGATGTTTTTATATTAAAATCAAATGCAGTAGAAAGGAATTACAGGCCACCTCAAAACTATCAATCTATGAGATATATATATATATATATATATATATAAAATATATATATATAAAATATATATATATATATATATATATATATATATATATATATATATATATATAAAATATATATATATATATATATATATATATATATATATATATATATATATATATATATATATATATATATATATATAAAAAATATATATATATTTTTTTTAAATCTCCTCCTCCCACCCTCGCGGGGGGGTCTTTATCCTCTTTTTCCTCACTCGGGTCCTCTCCCAGACGCCTGGAGCTTGAGGGTTCTTCAGTATCTTTGCTGTTCCTTTTCTGGACTGAGATGCCTGATGTTTCTCCTGGGATCTGCTGTAGTCTCTCCTCCAGTTTGGGGGGGTCACTGCCCCGAGTCCGATGACCACGGGCACCACTGAGGCCTTCACCTTCCAGACCTTCTCCAGCTCTTCTTTGAGCCTCTGGTATTTCTCTAGTTTCTTGACCTGGGGGTTTCCAGTCCGTTCTCTGCACAGATGTTTCTGTCACTATGGCTCCACTTGGTTATGTGGCTCCATGTTTGTTTTCTGCATCTTACACCTGCAGTTATGAGCTGGATTGTCTCAGGAGCCTCTTTGTCTTGGGTCTTGTCTGGTGGTAGATCTGAGCCTCTATCGCTCTGGTGCTCAAGGCTCCTGTGCTCCAGGATGAGCCTCTGTCCTTCAGTCCGGCTCTTTCTCAAGTCATTGGTGGATTTCTTGATATGATCCACTTCAGTTTTGTTCCGGTGGTACGTCCCATGCAGGGGCTTGTCCTTCCATGATGGTTCCTCCAGCTCCTCTTCCTCGGCTCCACTGTCTGAGACACTGAGCACGTCGTCTGTTGGGGCCTTGTCCTGGATGTACTTGTGGATCTTGGATGTTTCATCCTGGACTGTGGCTCTCACACTCACTAGTCTCCGGCCTCCTTCCTTACGGCTCGTACAGTCTCAGCTGGATTTGGGGTGGTCCCTCCCATGCAGGTCAGGAGCTTTCGGGCCTTAACATCTGTGTCTGTATCTCCTCCTTTGACTTATGATTCCTGTTGTGTATCTGATGACTCTCAGGGTGTAGCTGTTTATTGCCTGGGTCTTGTTCTTGCCTTTGAGTTGACTCCTTAGAAACTTGCCTTACTCGTGAGGGTGTGTGTGTATATATATATATATGTATATATATATATAAGTATTTAAAAGTATCACTCGTACATAGTTAAACCCATTGTCTTTATCGACTGGCTCAGGCTATTTAAAGGAGAACTGTGGAACTTTTCTGCTTGAATCTGCCACCTTGTCGTCTTGAAGTTGTCATGGCTTTGCCTGGATGGAATGTTTCACAGTACGATATTGAACTTATCGCCTTGGAGACAATCACCCACGGGGCCAAGTTACAGCTCAGATCTGTGGAAAGGCGACTCTGCTCAGAGTAAGAATGCAGAGGTATTTTTGAGAGAATAAAAACATCATTAATGAAATAAATGCAGGATGGATGTGTCACACTGTGGAACATTCAAGTCAAAGTTATTACATCTCCATGGAGACGAGCAGGTGGCGCCCCCTACATCAGAAAAGTTACACACTACACCTTTATGATGGCGTGAAAATCACTCGAGAAGTTTTCTGTGGTGATGTTTGGAAGCAGCAGAATTTTAAGGGTTAAGTTCATGCACTTTTCACATCCTCAAGTTTGACTCGTTTTCAGGCAGACGAGAACTTTAAAGTCTCACCATCTCCATCGAATCTGCTCCACCAGTCACAGAGGGAGAGTTAGTCTGTTAGTGAGAGGAGGAGCAGGAGGAGGAGCAGGGGGGGGGGAGGAGGAGGAGGAGGAGCAGGAGGAGGAGGAGGAGGAGAGGAGGAGGAGGAGGAGAGAGAGGAGCCGAGCGGGAGGGGGAGGAGGAGGGGGGAGAGAGAGAGAGAGAGAGAGGAGGAGAGAGAGAGACAAGAGAGAGGAGGGAGGAGGAGCAGGGGGGGGGGAGGAGGACGAGGAGGAGGAGGAGCAGGAGGAGGAGAGAGAGAGGAGGAGGAGGGAGAGAGGAGGAGCGGGAGGGGGGGGAGGAGGGGGAGGGAGAGAGAGAGAGAGAAGAGAGAGGAGGAGGAGAGAGGGAGAGAGGAAGAGTGAGAGGAGGAGGAGGAGCCAGGGGGGGGAGGGAGGGAGGAGGAGGAGGAGGAGCAGGAGGAGCAGGAGGGGGAGAGGGAGGAGAGGGAGAGAGAGAGAAACAGAGGAGAGAGAGAGAAGAGAGAGGAGATGAGGAGGAAGGAAGGAGGAGAGAGCGAGAGAAGAGAGAGGAGGAAGGGAGGGAGGAGAGAGAGAAGAGAGAGGAGAGAGAGAGCGGAGGAGGAGAGAGAGAGAGGGAGAGAGGAGAGAGCGAGTCAGAGAGGAGGAGCAGAGAAGAGGAGCAGGAGGAGGGGAGGGGGAGAGATGGAGGTAGCAGCCGCAAGAGGAGGAGAGAGAGAGGAGGAGCAGGAGGGGGGGAGGAGGAGGGGGAGGAGAGAGAGGGGGAGAGAGAGAAAGAGAGAGGAGGAGGAGAGAGGAAGAGAGAGAGAGGAGAGGAGGAGAGAGAGAGAGAGAAGAGAGGCGGAGGAGGAGGAGGAGAGAGAGAAGAGAGGCGGAGGGAGAGAGGAGAGGAGAGGAGGAGGCAGGAGGAGGAGGAGAGAGAGGAGAGGAGAGAGGAGAGGAGAGGAGGAGGAGGAGAGGAGGAGGAGAGAGGAGGAGGAGAGGCAGAGAGGAGGAGAGAGGAGGGAGAGAAGAGAGGAGAGAGGAGGAGAGGAGGAGGAGGAGGAGGAGAGGAGAGAGAGGAGGAGAGAGAGGAGGAGGGAGGAGGAGAGGAGAGAGAGAGGAGGAGAGAGGAGGAGGAGGAGGAGAGGAGAGAGAGAGGAGGAGGAGGAGAGAGAGAGAGAGAGGAGAGAGAGAGAAGAGGAGCAGGAGGAGGAGAGAGAGGAGGAGGAGAGAAAGAGAGAGGAGGATCAGGAGGAGGAGAGAGAGGAGGAGCAGGAGAAGGAGAGAGAGGAGGAGGAGGAGAGAGAGGAGGAGAGAGGAGGAGGAGAAGGAGAGAGAGAGGAGAAGGAGGAGGGGAGGTGGAGGAGGAGGAGGAGGAGGAGGAGGAGGAGAGAGAGAGAAGAGAGAGGAGGAGGAGGCGGAAAGAGAGAGAGGAGAGGAGGAGGGAGAGAGAGAGGAGGAGAGAGGAGGGGGGAGGAGGAGAGAGAGAGGAGAGAGAGGAGGAGGAGGAGAGAGAGGAGGAGGAGGAGAGGAGGCGAGAGAGAGAGGAGGAGCAGGAGGGGGAGGAGGAGCAGAAGGAGGAGCAGCAGGAGGAGGAGAGAGCGAGAAGCGGAGGAGGAGTAGAGGAGGAGTAGAGGAGGAGGAGCAGGAGGAGCAGGAGGAGAGAGAGAAGGAAGAGGAGGAGGAGGAGAGGAGGAGGGAGTAGAAGAGGAGGAGGAGGAGAGGAGGAGGAGGGAGGGAGGAGGAGAGAGAGAGGAAGGAGGAGGGGAGGAGGAGTAGAAGAGGAGGAGAGAAGGAAGGAAGAGGAGGAGGAGGAGGAGGAGTAGAGGAGGAGGGGGAGGAGGATAGAGGAGTAGAAGCGGAGGAGGAGGAGTAGAGGAGGAGGGGAGGAGGAGTAGAGGAGGAGGTGGAGGAGGAGAGGAGTAGAGGAGGAGCAGGAGGAGGAGCAGGAGGAGGAGGAGAGGAGTAGAGGAGGAGGAGAGGAGTAGAGGAGGAGCAGGAGGAGGATTACTAACATGATGCATTAGTTTCGCTCGGACAGAGGATCCTGAAGTTTTCAGGATCCACCACAACATTCATTTGACATCCCCTAGTGGACACAGCCTGAAACTACATCAGACCCACACAAAAATAAAGAAAACAGGGAGTTCACCGGGGGCGGGGCCACGTACACACAAACATTTGGACACGCCCTCTCAAAGCCTTTTACTTAATACATCCCATAAACACACAGAAGACATCAGATATTTGACACGTGGAGTCATGTGGTACACAACAATAACTTTTCAACAGAGCAAAGACACTTTAAGGATATTTCTTGCTTCATAAATTTGATGTTTTCTGTGTGAATAAAATGAAACACTGAATGAGACGGTGAGTCCAAACGACTGTGTCCGTGTCACAGGCGACGTTCACACCTTAGGGCGGGTCACACACTCCTGACTAAACAGGAGTGTTTCACGGCTCAAAGCGTTTTACATGAAGGAGCCGCTCACACTTCACTGAGGGGAGGCCCAAGGACACAACAGCAGGATTCACCTGTGGAATCACACCACCAACCTCTGTATATACCAGACTAACAAACATCTACAACGTTTATGTGGAGAACCATTTGAACCATCAACCTTCAGTGAACAAACGCTCGATGACAAATAGTCAGAAGGTTTTAGCGAGTCCCAATGAACCTGTGATGTCAAATATAGTTAGAAGAGAAAAATATATAAAATAAAAATAATACAAATGGATAAATGAATGAAGAAAATTATATGTAAAATGCTGAAAAGATACTGGACACTACAGTCACAGTAAGAGCGGCCATCTTTGTACTGTCCGGTGAGTGTGAGCGGCCATCTTTGTACTGTCCGGTGAGTGTCAGCGGCCATCTTTGTACTGTCCGGTGAGTGTGAGCGGCTCTGGGAGACCCTACTCATTCTAAAGGATTAAACTAATGACATTTGAGTCTCAGACAGACACAGTGGGTGTGTACCTCACAGTGTGTGTGTGTACCTCACAGTGTGTGTGTACCTCACAGTGTGTGTGTACCTCACAGTGGGCGTGTACCTCACAGTGGGTGTGTACCTCACAGTGGGCGTGTACCTCACAGTGTGTGTGTACCTCACAGTGTGTGTGTACCTCACAGTGTGTGTGTACCTCACAGTGTGTGTGTGTACCTCACAGTGGGCGTGTACCTCACAGTGGGTGTGTACCTCACAGTGTGTGTGTACCTCACAGTGTGTGTGTGTACCTCACAGAGGGCGTGTACCTCACAGTGGGCGTGTACCTCACAGTGGGTGTGTACCTCACAGTGGGTGTGTACCTCACAGTGTGTGGTGTACCTCACAGTGTGGTGTGTACCTCACAGTGGGTGCGTGTACCACAGTGTGTGTGGGTGTGTACCTCACAGTGGGTGTGTGTACCTCACAGTGGGTGTGTACCTCACAGTGTGTGTGTACCTCACAGTGGGTGTGTACCTCACAGTGGGTGTGTACCTCACAGTGTGTGTGTACCTCACAGTGGGTGTGTACCTCACAGTGGGTGTGTACCTCGCAGTGGGTGTGTACCAGTGGAGGTGAAAACGGCGGTAGATTGGAGCGATGGCGTCTTGAAAACAGGAGAATCAAACATGGACGTTCCATTTGAAACGTCTCCTTTAACAGGCCTGAGGTGCAGTTTTAGAGCAGCTGTTGCAGAAACGCAGTGGAGCTGCGTTCAGAGGCTTATTTAAAGTAGATTTTACATAATAAAGTCTATTTTTAGCCACAAAAGGTCAAACACAGAACCCAGCGCCTGTCACCTGTTAAGTCATTATGTAAGCTCCGCCTCCGCACGCACTTCCAGTGTTTGTGGATCTCGTTTCATGGCGTGGTCAAACACAGGTGTAGCGTTACCTGTTCCCTCTACCACCTGTGTTCTACCGAAAGCGCCTGATCCGTCACACCTGATGACCTGCGACTTTTGACCTTCCTGTTTAATTTAACCTCTTCGCGCTTAACAGAAACCACAGGTAATTACTCCGAGCGCGTCCACACACGGAGTTTGACCCAGTTTTAAACGCACAAGGACAGTCTAGAGTTCAAGAGTTTTCACTGTTTGTCAGGAGAACGACCACGGGGGTCAAAGGTCAAAGGTCAAGACTTCAGCCAGAAAAATGTAATGATCTTTAGTTTTATCGTCACCAAAAGAACAAATATTCCACAGTATAGCATTAGACTTATCTATCTCCATGGAGACACCACTACGCCAAGTTACACCAGTTTTTTTATACACAAAAGTTTTCACAAAATAAGTTTTTTTTCCTAGAGAAAGTACATTTCTGTGGTGTTCACAGGGCACACTGCAGAGGTATAATACTCAACAAATATACATATAATACTCTACAAAAGAAGCATAGGTAGAGTGGACACGCTCAGAGTCTGAGGTCCGTGTCTCTGTGCTCACAGTCTGAGGTCCGTGTCTCTCTGCTCAGAGCCTGAGGTCCGTGTCTCTGTGCTCAGAGCCTGAGGTCCGTGTCTCTGTGCTCAGAGTCTGAGGTCCGTGTCTCTGTGCTCAGAGAGCCTGAGGTCCGTGTCTCTGTGCTCAGAGTCTGAGGTCCGTGTCTCTGTGCTCAGAGCCTGAGGTCCGTGTCTCTGTGCTCAGAGCCTGAGGTCCGTGTCTCTGTGCTCAGAGTCTGAGGTCCGTGTCTCTGTGCTCAGAGTCTGAGGTCCGTGTCTCTGTGCTCAGAGTCTGAGGTCCGTGTCTCTGTGCTCTCTGAGGTCAGAGTCTGAGGTCCGGTCTCTGTGCTCAGAGTCTGAGGTCCGTGTCTCTGTGCTCAGAGTCTGAGGTCCGTGTGTCCGTGCTCAGAGTCTGAGGTCCGAGTCTCTGTGAGTCTGAGTCCGTGTCTCTGTGCTCAGAGTCTGAGGTCCGTGTCTCTGTGCTCAGAGTCTGAGGTCCGTGTCTCTGTGAGGTCAGAGTCTGAGGTCCGTGTCTCTGTGCTCAGAGTCTGAGGTCCGTGTCTCTGTCTCTCTGCTCAGAGTCTGAGGTCCGTGTCTCTGTGCTCAGAGCCTGAGGTCCGTGTCTCTGTGCTCAGAGTCTGAGGTCTGTGTCTCTGTGTCAGAGTCTGAGGTCTCTCTGTGCTCAGAGCCTGAGGTCCGTGTCTCTGTGCTCAGCTCAGAGTCTGAGGTCCGTGTCTCTGTGCTCAGAGTCTGAGGTCCGTGTCTCTGTGCTCAGAGTCAGAGTCTGAGGTCCGTGTCTCTGTGCTCAGAGTCTGAGGTCCGTGTCTCTGTGCTCAGAGTCCTGAGGTCCGTGTCTCTGTGCTCAGAGCCTGAGGTCCGTGTCTCTGTGCTCAGAGTCTGAGGTCCGTGTCTCTCTGCTCAGAGTCTGAGGTCCGTGTCTCTGTGCTCAGAGTCTGAGGTCCGTGTCTCTCTGCTCAGAGTCTGAGGTCCGTGTCTCTGTGCTCAGAGTCTGAGGTCTGTGTCTCTGTGCTCAGAGTCTCAGAGGTCCGTGTCTCTGTGCTCAGAGTCTGAGGTCCGTGTCTCTGTGCTCAGAGTCTGAGGTCCGTGTCTCTGTGCTCAGAGTCTGAGGTCCGTGTCTCTGTGCTCAGAGTCTGTGCTCAGAGTCTGAGGTCCGTGTCTCTGTGCTCAGAGTCTGAGGTCCGTGTCTCTGTGCTCAGAGTCTGAGGTCCGTGTCTCTGTGCTCAGAGTCTGAGGTCCGTGTCTCTGTGCTCAGAGTCTGAGGTCCGTGTCTCTGTGCTCAGAGCCTGAGGTCCGTGTCTCTGTGCTCAGAGTCTGAGGTCCGTGTCTCTGTGCTCAGAGTCTGAGGTCCGTGTCTCTGTGCTCAGAGTCTGAGGTCCGTGTCTCTGTGCTCAGAGCCATGAGGTCCGTGTCTCTGTGCTCAGAGTCTGAGGTCCGTGTCTCTGTGCTCAGAGTCTGAGGTCCGTGTCTCTCTGTGCTCAGAGTGTGCTGAGGTCCGTGTCTCTGTGCTCAGAGTCTGAGGTCCGTGTCTCTGTGCTCAGAGTCTGAGGTCCGTGTCTCTGTGCTCAGAGTCTGAGGTCCGTGTCTCTGTGCTCAGAGCCTGAGGTCCGTGTCTCTGTGCTCAGAGTCTACAGTTTATTCTAAAAGAAGATGATGAAATCAGGACTTTTAAACATCAGAGGATCTGAAAAGAAAAGCAGGTCTGACCCTAAACTTCGCCCGGTGCTGTTGCTGCTCGTCTGCGCCGTTCTTGGCAAATCAATAACATCTCCATGGAGACGAGCAGGTCACAGACTCTCCGTGGGAAAAGTTCCACAGTGCAGCTTTTACATCCAGACTGAGGAGCTGTTGGTGTTTGGCTCTGGGATGATTTATTTTAGATTATTGGATTAAATTAGTGAACATGAAATAAAATGACAAAGTGAGACGAGTCACAGCTTCATCTGAGCCACAGACATGAGCCACAGACGTGAGCCACAGACGTGAGCCACAGACGTGAGCCACAGACAGGAGCCACAGACGTGAGCCACAGATGTGAGCCACAAACGTGAGCCACAGACGTGAGCCACAGACGTGAGCCACAGACATGAGGCAGAGACGTGAGCCACAGACATGAGCCACAGACATGAGCCACAAACGTGAGCCACAGACGTGAGCCACAAACATGAGCCACAGATGTGAGCCACAGAACGTGAGCCACAGACGTGAGCCACAGACGTGAGCCAGAACGTGAGCCACAGACGTGAGCCACAAACGTGAGCCACAGACGTGAGCCACAGACGTGAGCCACAGACGTGAGCCACAGACAGGAGCCACAGACGTGAGCCACAGAAGTGAGCCACAAACGTGAGCCACAGACGTGAGCCACAGACGTGAGCCACAGACATGAGGCAGAGACGTGAGCCACAGACATGAGCCACAGACATGAGCCACAAACGTGAGCCACAGACGTGAGCCACAAACATGAGCCACAGATGTGAGCCACAGACGTGAGCCACAGACGTGAGCCACAGACGTGAGCCAGACGTGAGCCACAGACGTGAGCCACAAACGTGAGCCCACAGACGTGAGCCACAGACGTGAGCCACAGAGTGAGCCACAGACGTGAGCCACAGACGTGAGCCACAGACATGAGGCAGAGACGTGAGTCGCAGACATGAGCCACAAACGTGAGCCACAGACGTGAGCCACAGACGTGAGCCACAGACATGAGCCACAGACGTGAGCCACAGACATGAGGCAGAGACGTGAGCCACAGACACATGAGCCACAGACGGTGAGCCACAAACGTGAGCCACAAACATGAGCCACAGATGTGAGCCACAGACATGAGCCACAGACGTGAGCCACCAGACGTGAGCCACAGACGTGAGCCACAGACGTGAGCCACAAACGTGAGCCACAGACGTGAGCCACAGACGTGAGCCACAGACGTGAGCCACAGACGTGAGCCAGACATGAGCCACAGACGTGAGCCACAGACGTGAGCCACAGACGTGAGCCACAGACATGAGGCAGAGACGTGAGTCGCAGACATGAGCCACACACATCAGACACAGACACATCAGACACAGACACATCAGACACAGACACATCAGACACAGATGCACCTTTTCTTTGCACTACTGCAGTTTTCTTAGTACAAAACTCAAATGGTTTATTGGGATTATCCTGGATTATCAGGGTCAGAGATTATATTTTCAACACTAATTCACGGTGATCGATTTTTTTAGCAATATCGTTCTTCAAATGAAAATGAAATGCTGTAGTAAAGGGCCAAGGTCAGTACAGGGTTGTGGTCAGTACAGGGCTGTGGTCAGTACAGGGCTGTGGTCAGTACAGGGTTTTGTCAATGGCGTTCTAACAGTACAGGTCAGTACAGGGCTGTGGTCAGTACAGGGCTGTGGTCAGTACAGGGTTGTGGTCAGTACAGGGTTGTGGTCAGTACAGGGCTGTGGTCAGTACAGGGTTGTGGTCAGTACAGGGTTGTGGTCAGTACAGGGTTGTGGTCAGTACAGGGCTGTGGTCAGTACAGGGTTGTGGTCAGTACAGGGCTGTGGTCATTGTACTTATACTGAAGTCCCAGAGCGTCACATCCACTGATCCAAGGTTTGGCGGTTCCCACTCCCACAGATGATTGCTGTTGTTGTGTCCTTGGGCAAGACACTTAACCCATCATAAAATAAAGGTGTGTGAGCAGAGGTTCAACCTACAGGCTCAGCCTGCGTCAACTGAAAACTCCTGCAGTTTTTTGCACTTGTACAATGCTGTGACTGTGACACTGCTGCTGTTAACTTCTTAGCATTTTAGCGTGTTAGCTTGTTAGCATTTTAGCGTGTTAGCCTGTTAGCATGCCGTTATGTTGATAGCTGCTCCTGCATGTTAGCTGTGGATCAGAGCTGGAGTAAAGTGCATTCTTCTTCTTCCTCTTGATGAGCGACAGCGATTGTTTCTCCGGGAGCCGCCTGTTTCCGCTGGTTCAGGCTCAGTTCACGGCGAGAGCGACATGAGTATCAGGTCATGCAGCTGATATTTATTTTCTCAAATTAAAAATTGACAAATGTAAATGCTTTAAAGAACAGCTACTGCTTCTGATCTGCCCTAATGTTTCCTCGTCACAAACAGACCTGAAGTTGTGTTTTGTTTCATTCACATGTTTAACAAACAAACTGAGATTTGGGCTGAGTTCTTCTCTCAAACTAAAAACACTTGGTTCCACCTTGTGATGTCATCATGTGGTAATCACAGGAAGTGCTTCACTGTGTTTGTAAACTCCACCTTCACTAGAATCATTTGGATGAACTCTCCTGAACTAAAGGTAAAAGGAGCTGTTCACTGTCTCCCGTCTCCTCCTCTGAACATTCCTCTAAATGTCTCTGTTCTGCTCAACAAATATTAACATTTTTAGCATAATTTTACATTAATTAAAACATGAAAAACCCTCTATCCTCCATCTTCATTTACATATTTGCTAGAAGCTAATTTACTGAAGTAATTATTGCCGTTTCATATCAGCTGAGCACAGAGTCAGATTAAAGGCCCAGCACTGACTTTATGTTAAATGTTTTTACAGTGATTTTCTGCAGAGTCACAAACGTGATAAGAGTTTCCATATTGTGCTGACAGCTTCAGAAATAATAGAGTTTGTCAGAGCTGGGGTGAGTTATGGACTGCCACATCAGCGCTGAGGAAAGCAGTTTGTCAAATGAAAATACTCACTCTGAGGAATCGATGAAGTAAATGACCAGAGCGCCCGATACTGAGGGCGAAAACCAGGACGACCTGCGGAAAAAACACAAATATCAAGTTTGAGTTATGGGTGAAATAAATCAAACATAAACAGAGGATTTCAAAGATAGAGTGTGTGTGTGTGTGTGTGTGTGTGTGTGTGTATATATGTGTGTATATATGTGTATATTATATATATATATATATATATATATATATATATATATATATATATATATATATATATATATATATATATATATATACACATATACACACACACACACACACACGTATCATACACACTGTATATGTGTGTGTCACATCTTGGAGTGTGTATAACTTATGTGAAATCACAACATTTTAGTAAAATTGGGTCAAACATTTGTGAATCTAAATCATCAAAATATCATAAACTCAGGTAATACCAAAAATAGCTCTTTAATTTCCTCATATATCACCTTCTGTCTTCACCTGACAGACCCACAGCGGAGCCGCTCAAAGTGACAGGTGCCGAGAGCCATTTGTCAAACAAACACAGATTACATGAAAAATACAGGAGGAATATGGAGCCCGGGGCCAGAGTCTGCGGGAAATCTGGGCCAGAGGTTTTTAAGGATTTATCTGGGACAAAATGATGACAGGATTTTGTTGGAAATTCCGGTTAATAAAACAACAGATGGGACACGAGTCTGCGAGACGACAGGGATCTAAGTCTGGATCTTGGTCTAGATCTACAGTGGAGCAAAAAAGTATTTATTCAGCCACCAGTTGTTCAAGTTCTCATCTTGAAAACATGGGAGAAGCCTGTAATTTTCATCAGTTTCACTTCAACTATGAGACAGAATGAAGAAAGAATCAGGGAATCACACTGTAGGATTTTTAATGAATTAATTGGTAAATTCCTTTGTAAAATAAGTATTTGTTCACCTACAAACAGCAGGATTTGTCCCTCACAGACGTGTAAGTTGTTCTTTCTCTTCTCCTCTGTCCTCCACTCGTTCCCTGTATTAATGGCTCCTGTTTGACTCGTTCTCAGTATAAAAGACACCTGTCCACAACCCTCAAACAGTCACACTCCAAACTCCACTATGGCCAAGACCAAAGACACGTCAAAGGAACCACAAACAAAACTGTGACCTGCACCAGGCTGAAGACTCAATCTGCAACAGGTGAGCAGCTCGTGTGAACAAATCAACTGTGGAGAATTATTAGAAAATGGAAGAAAGACACTGATAATCTCCCTCCATCTGGGGCTCCACAAGATCTCACCCCGTGTGGGGTCAAAATGACACAAGAACGAGGAGCAAAACTCCCAGAACCACACGGGGGACCTAGTGAACGACCTGCAGAGGGACCAAAGTAACAAAGGCACCATCAGTAACACACTACGACCAGGGACTCAAATCCTGCAGAGACGTGTCCCCCTGATTAAGGACATGTCCAGGCCCGTCTCAAGTTTGGATTTGGATGATCCAGAAGAGACTGGGACAATGTCAGAAGATCAGATCATGGTGTTTGGAGAAAAAGATGCTGAGCTGATCCAAAGACCAGACCTACTGTGGAGCATGAGGAAACATCAGGCTCTGGGGCTGTTTTTCTGGGACCAGGACGACTGATCCGTGTAAAGACAGAATGAAAGAGACATGTATCGTGAGATTCTGAGTGAAAACCTCCTTCCATCAGCGAGGGCAGTGAAGATGAAACGTGTCTGGGTCTTTCAGCGACACAATGATCCAAACACAACGGGCAAATTTTTTCAGTTTTCATTTTCGGGGTGTCTCTGGTTTAACCGTCTGTAGATCATTTTATTTTACATAAAATCATATGGCCTCCTTTTGTTACTGATAAATTACTTTCTCATTATCAGTAAAGAAATTCTGCATTATTTTTCCTTCATTTAGATCTAATGTGTTTTCAAAGTGTTCCTCTCATTTTTTGGAGCAGAGTATATTTAGATATATTTACAGATGTATTTACGGAGCTTAACCTGTGACTGTGTTTGACACATGTCAATCAAACTGCACCATTTAAAGCTCAGTTATTTTCAGACACAGAACAGACGAGTATTTCACTATTTTAGCTATGAGGCAACAATCTGGGGAAACTGTCTTTTGTTAGTGCTCAGAGAGATCCTATGAACAGGATTAAGTAAGGCAGTGTGAATGGAGCAAAATACATCTTCTCTCTAGAAATAACTCTGACTGTTCAGAGTCTAGAGCAGCTCGTGTTCTAGAAGCAGCTTTAAAATCTCCTAAAGTCACGTCGCACAGACAAACGTTCTCTGTAAAAGCAGAACTGGGTCTTTTGAGCAGGGTTAGATTTGTGATTCAGGGACTATGTCTCTCTGGCCTGGGACCACCTCAGGGTCCCACCGGAGGAGACGGAGGACGTGTCTGGGGTGAGGGAAGTCTGGGAGTCCCTGCTCAGACTGCTGCCCCCCGACCCGAGGACGTGTCTGGGGTGAGGGAAGTCAGGGAGTCCCTGCTCAGACTGCTGCCCCTGACCCGGCCCCGGATAAGTGGATGAAGATAGATGAGTTTTAATAAAAGGTTTCAGCTTAAAGTTCACATTTTAAGCCAGAAGAACTGACCAAAAGACTGAAATATGAACCAACTATTCACCTCAGCACATGGTCTAAACCGTTTAAAGAGGATTAAAACAGGAGCCTCCCGTCACAATGTGATTTTGATTTGAAAGTGATTAATCTCAGAGTGAATCCACTTCCTCCTGTTTGAAACTCAGGTCCCACTTTGACTTGGAGCTGACGATAAATGAAATATACTGTTGATCTGTGGCTCTTTATGAGCAGATGTGAGTCCAGGCCCTCGTTTTACTGCCTCAAAGTAATGTTCACACAGGAGCCCTCTGTCCTCTGTCCCTCTGCCTCTCTGTCCTCTGTCCCTCTGTCCTCTGTCCCTCTGCCTCTCTGTCCTCTGTCCCTCTGTCCTCTGTCCCTCTGCCTCTCTGTCCCTCTGTCCCTCTGCCCCTCTGTCCTCTGCTCTCTGTCCCTCTGCTCTCTGTCCTCTGCTCTCTGTCATCTGTCTCTCTGTCCTCTGTCCCTCTGCTCTCTGTCCCTCTGCTCTTTGTCTCTCTGTCCTCTGCTCTCTGTCCCTCTGCTCTTTGTCTCTCTGTCCCTCTGTCCTCTGCTCTCTGTCCTCTGCTCTTTGTTTCTCTGTCTCTCTGCCCTCTGTCCCTCTGCTCTTTGTCTCTCTGTCTCTCTGTCCCTCTGCTCTTTGTCTCTCTCTGTCCTCTGTCCCTCTGTCCTCTGCTCTCTGTCCCTCTGTCCTCTGCTCTCTGTCACTCTGTCTCTCTGTCCCTCTGCTCTCTGTCCCTCTGCTCTTTGTCTCTCTGCCCTCTGTCCCTCTGTCTCTCTGTCCCTCTGTCCCTCTGTCCCTCTGCTCTTTGTCTCTCTGCCCTCTGTCTCTCTGTCTCTCTGTCTCTCTGTCCTCTGTCCCTCTGTCCCGGCCTCTGAGAGTACGACATCATCACAGTCTGAAAAGCTCCATTACAAAAATCTCATCTTAATCAAAAAAACAGTTTTTCTACTGTCCAGTGGTGGAACATGAAGTAAAAGTACTGTACTTAAATACACATCTGAGGTATCTGTACTTTACTTAAGTACACTTTAAAGTGGATACTTTTTACTTTTACTTCACTAGAGCAGTATCTGTACCTTCTACTTCACTATCCCTAACCTTAAAAGGCGACTGCTGTCGTGATTTTGGGCTTTACAAAAATAAATTTAATTGAATTGAACTATATTTTTGAAGTGGACTGAAAAGTAAAAGTATTTTTTTTATTTTTGTGTGAGACTTGCTGAAATGGCTGAGGGTTTATTTTTAACACGTTCAGAATTTGAAAACTAAAATATACAAATAAAAACAGAAGAAAAAAAAACTATTGATTCAGTCGTTTCTGTTTCTGTATCAAAATCACTACATTTGAAGCTTTATTAGATCTCAAAATATTTTCACTTTTTACTATTTAAGTACATTTTTAAACGGGTATTTTAATACTTTTACTTCAGTAGATTATTCCATGTGATACTTTTACTTCACAAAATGGAGTATTTCTTCCGCCGCCTCTGCCCTGATGTGATTTATGCACCAGGCCTGTGTTTGTGGAGCAGAAAAGCCGATAAAATGAAGCAGCCTGAGCTTCAGAAACATCATTATTATAAATGAAAAGTGAACTATGATGTAACAGCATCGTGTTCACAAAGACGAGCAGCGTGTGGTCAAACGAAACAGTGTGGAGTTTAATAATAATAATAATAATACATTTTATTTATAGGGCACCTTTCTGGGCACTCAAGGTCGCCTCACAACAGGGACATCAACACAACACATCAAGACAGTTAGAATATACACATTTAAAATCAAGCATAGAGCATAAAAATGACAGTGCAGCTGTGGTCAGAGTGAGTAGGCGAGTTTGAACAGGTGGTTTTGAGTTTGGTTTTGAAGTGAGTGAGTGTGTTTGTGTTGCGGAGGTCAGGGGGGAGAGTGTTCCAGAGCTGGGGAGCAGAGCGGCTGAAGGCCCTGCTCCCCATGGTGACGAGACGGGCTGAGGGGACAGAGAGATGGAGAGAGGAGGAGGAGCGGAGAGAGCGAACGGGTGTGACAGTATGGAGGAGGTCAGAGAGATATGGAGGTGCAAGGTTGTGGATGGCTTTAAATGTGTGGAGAAGGATTTTGTATTGAATGCGGTGTGTGATGGGGAGTCAGTGGAGCTATTGTAGTACGGGGGTGATGTGGTTGATGGAGGGGGTGATGTGGTTGATGGAGGGGGTGATGTGGTTGATGGAGGGGGTGATGTGGTTGATGGAGGGGGTGACGTGGTTGATGGAGGGGGTGACGTGGTTGATGGAGGGGGGTGATGTGGTTGATGGAGGGGGTGATGTGGTTGATGGAGGGGTGACGTGGTTGATGGAGGGGGTGACGTGGTTGATGGAGGGGGTGATGTGGTTGATGGAGGGTGTGATGTGGTTGATGGAGGGTGTGACGTGGTTGATGGAGGGGGTGATGTGGTTGATGGAGGGTGTGACGTGGTTGATGGAGGGTGTGACGTGTGGTGGATGGAGTGGTGTGATGACGGTGTGATGATGGAGGGTGTGATGTGGTTGATGGAGGGGGGATGTGTGGTGATGGGGGTGTGATGTGGTGATGGAGGGTGTGACGTGGTGATGGAGGGTGTGATGTGGTTGATGGAGGGTGTGATGTTGATGGAGGGGGTGATGTGGTTGATGGAGGGTGTGATGTGGTTGATGGAGGGTGTGTATGTGTTGATGGAGGGGGTGATGACGTGTTGATGGAGGGGGTGATGTGTTGATGGAGGGGGTGATGTGGTTGATGGAGGGGGTGATGTGGTTGATGGAGGGTGGATGTGTGGTGTGACGTGAGTTTGATGGAGGGTGTGATGTGGTTGGGAGGGTGTGACGTAGTTGATGGAGGGTGTGACGTAGTTGATGGAGGGGGTGGGATGTGGTGATGGAGGAGTGTGACGTGGTGAGTGGACGTGGTTGATGGTGTTGGTGGTGTGATGGAGATGGGAGGATGTGACGTGGGTTGATGGAGGGGTGGATGTGGTTGATGGAGGGGTCGGTGTGGTTGATGGAGGGGTGAACTGTGGTTGATGAGGGGGGTGATGGAGGTTTGATGGAGGGTGGTGATGTGGTTGATTGGAGGTGGGTGACGTGGTTGATGGAGGAGTGTGATGTGGTTGATGGAGGGTGTGGGGTGGTTGATGGGTGGGGGTGACGTAGTTGATGGAGGGTGGTGTGTTTTGATGGAGGATAGTGACGTAGGTGATGGAGGGGGTGATGTGGTTGATGGAGGGTGTGATCAGTTGATGGAGGGGGTGATGTGAGTTGAGAGGAGTGTGGTTGATGGAGGGTGTGACGTAGTTGATGGAGGGGGTGATGTGTTGATGGAGTGGTGTGATGTAGTTGATGGAGGGTGTGATGTGGTTGAGAGGGTGTGATGTGGTTGGATGGAGGGTGTGACGTAGTTGATGGAGGGGTGTGATGTGGTTGATGGAGGGGGTGATGTGGTTGATGGAGGGTGTGATGTGGTTGAGAGGGTGATGTGGTTGATGGAGGGTGTGACGTAGTTGATGGAGGGTGTGATGTGGTGGTTGATGGAGGGGTGATGTGGTTGATGAGGAGGGGGTGCACGTGGTTGATGGAGGGTGTGATGTGGTTGATGGAGGGTGTGATGTGGTTGATGGAGGGTGTGTGATGTCCGGGTTGAGAGGGTGATGTGGTTGATGGAGGGTGTGATGTGGTTGATGGAGGGTGGTGACGTGGTTGATGGAGGGTTGTGATGTGGTTGATGGAGGGTGTGATGTGTGTTGAGAAGGTGATGTGGTTGATGGAGGGTGTGATGTGGTTGAGAGGGTGATGTGGTTGATGGAGGGTGTGATGTGGTTGAGGAGGGTGATGTGGTTGATGGCGGGTGTGACGTAGTTGATGGAGGGGGTGATGTGGTTGATGGAGGGTGTGACGTAGTTGATGGAGGGGGTGAGCTGGTTGATGGATGGCAAACCCAATGTGACGTAGTTGATGGAGGGTGTGATGTGGTTGATGGAGGGTGTGTGTGTGTGATGTGTGCGTAGCAGTGGAATTGGATGTGATGTTTCCGGAAACATGTGACTAAGGGGAGGAGGTAGATGATGAAGAGCAGGGGCCCCGAGAACAGAACCCTGGGGAACCACCTGTGGAGAGACTAGACAAGAAGTAGAAGTGAAAGACTTGAGCTGAATAAACTGAGTGCGGAGTCATCCTCAGATCGGAGTGAAACCAGGTGAGGGCTGTGCCAGAGATGTCAAATGGTGTCAAAGGCAGAACTCAGATCAAAGCAGCAAGGAGGATGGAGACTAAAACAGATAGTCGGCATGGAGAGAGGGTCGTTTGTGATTTTGAGAAGGGGCGGAGTTTCAGTGCTGTGGAGAGGACGGAACCCAGATTGGAAATGTTCATAGAGATTATTAGAGAGGACAGATGAGAGTGAAGCACTTGAGCAGAAAAAGGTTTTTTCAAGAATTTTGGAGATGAAAGGAAAGGTTAGAAATGGGACGGAAATTATTGAGGTCTGTGGGATCTGAACCAGGTTTTGTTGAGAATTGGGTGGACAGCAAACAGTTTTCAGAGGAGAGGGGACAGTTCCAGAGGTGAGGGAGGCGTGAATTATGTTGGTGCAAGAGAGCTAGAGAAGGAAGTCTGGGTTTGATAAGGACACAGGAAGTGGATCAAGATGACATGAGGAGTTTAGAGGAGCTGACTGCACTAAATCTACTGCACTATTATATTTCCACTACACAAACGATATAATAAAGACACTTGCACAAAGTGACCATCAAATGTGACATATACCAAGGAGATGCACTGTCCCCACTGCTGTTCTGCACAGGTCTGAACCCCCTCAGCCAAATCATCAATAACACTGGCCATGGATACGACTCAGGAATGGGGCCACCGTCAGTCACCTCCTCTACATGGAGCTGTACAACAAGAGGAAACAAGGAAAGCAGCCACGGCCAAATACCTCAGACGAGTAAGACAAGTCCTAAGGAGTCAGCTCCTGAAAGCTCCTGACCTGCATGGAGGGACCACCCCAAATCCAGCTGAGACCGTACGAGCCGTAAGGAAGGAGGCCGAGGACTAGTGAGTGTGAGAGCCACAGTCCAGGATGAAACATCCAAGATCCACAAGTACATCCAGGACAAGGCCCCAACAGACGACGTGATCAGTGTCGTCAGAATCACTCCCTGAGCTGCAGAGGCTGCACTAGCACTGAGTCCTGATTGGCTTCAGGTGCTGGGGTTTAGGACCAATCAGATCAGAGAGAGACATTTCAAATTTAAAACGACTTGATTTCAGCTTTGAAACTGGCAACCCAAATGAGACTCATTTTGCTTTCTGACTGGATATTTAGTTCAATTTATTTTGTTTTAAACCCAAACATAAAAGTAAAACAAACTTCCAGGAAACACCTTGGCATGAAGTCTCATGTTTTTGTCATAAAGAATAAATCAGCATTACACTGGCTTGAATTTGCAGCAATAACACTCTCTCTTTATATTCTCTTTATATATAATTTATACTTTCTGTATACATCTCCACTGGAGCAGTGGTTCTGTCCTGCAGAGTCACATTACCACAGAGCTCACATAAGGCTGGAGCATTCACACAGGCCAGTATGAACCTGTCCAAATGTTTGGGACGATTCTCATTATAGCCCAGAGACTCATGGCCAAGGGGCAGTGGGGCACTACGGCAACACAGAAGGGACAAAACACCAGACGCTTCATTAGATCCGTCACACTCAAAATATATGTGAGGCTAAAGGGCCGAGGCCGTGAATCTGATACTGATCAAAACGACATACTCTTCTTTTACTAAAAAAGTCTCATTGACAGAAATGAACCTTTCCATTGTCTAAAGAGTTTTTATCATCATCGTGGTATCGGGATCAGTGTCGAGTATCGAGTCTGCTCCTTAGTATCAAAATGGAGTTTGATATTTTAGTCCGGTGACATCATTATTACCCACATGCCCCAGTTTCCAGCTGCAGTGATTGGTCCCATTGTCCCGGGCTCAGACTCATAAAGAGACAGAGGCTTTGAGCCACAGGCTGCTGAAAAATGCATGGACCCGAGCAGAGTCTAAACGGAGTTTGAGATTTCAGTATCACTACAGGCGAAAAACAAACACAAAAAACTTTTCAATATTAACAGTTCAAACGTCTTTGTCCAAGTCTGAACTCTGCTCATACTTTTCTCGACAGACCTCCTCTTAAAAAGAGGAACTGCTCAGCTCTAAACACTCAAAACAAAAAGATTCTTTGTGGCTGACGGCTGGAAATACACTTCAAAATCTGCCAAAGGAATTTCACAGGTTTAGTCTAATCTCAGCTTCAGAATAATGGAATATTTTCAGAGCAAAAGTTACTTTTTAAAAACTTAACCAGGTCTAAACCCCCAACCCGACCCGACCCTCACCCCCCCGACCCGACTCCCGACCCGACCCTCACCCCCCCGACCTGACCCTCACCCCCCGACCTGACCCTCACCCTCACCCCCCCCCGACCCGACCCTCACCCCCCGACCTGACCCTCACCCCCCCCGACCCTCACCCCCCCACCTGACCCTCACCCACCCCCGACCTGACCCTCACCCCCCCGAACCGACCCTCACCCCCCCGACCCTGACCTCACCCCCCCCCTGACCCCCAACCTCAGACCCTCACCCCCCCACAAACCGACCCTCACACCCCCCCGACCTGACCCTCACCCCCCCGACCTGACCCTCACCCCCCGAAACCCCGCACCCCCCTGACCTGACCCTCACCCTCACCCCCCGAGAGGTCAGGTGTGAATACCTGCAGACGTTAAGAGAGTCACGTGTCTCTAATGTCTGAATATTTTACCCCCTCCAGTCAGACCTGACCCCTACCCCCCGACCACACCCCCCCCCGATTCAGGGTCAAGTTCTACAGTTAAAGTGCAGTGTAAATATAACCCCCAGGGGGCGCTGTAAATATAGCCACCAGGGGGCGCTGTACATATAACCACAGTAACAGTGGATTTACCAAAAGTACTTTGTGTAAACACCCCAGAAGGCCGAGCCGTCTGACGCCGTCACCCCATTTTTGATGTTTTCCCAGACCAAAAATGACCCCTCACCCCCCTATTTAAAGTTTGAGGGCTTCAGTTGAATCAGTTTTGGCGCCGCAGCTGAATCGACCTCAGGGTCCCTCTGATCTCTGTGACAAATGTGATTAATGATGCACATTCTGGGTCATGACGTCAACGCTTTCCGTGTTTTATAGTACTGTGATTTAAGGAGGCCGAGCCGCTCAGTTTGTTTAATACAAATCAAAATGGTGACCTCCTCCTCTCCTGTTTTTCGTCCCTGAATAAAAAAGTTTGAATAAATGAAGATTTAATCATGCACTTTGGCGTCAAAACAGCAGCTGAATCGACTCAGGGTCTGAGCTCTCCACCAGAAAAAAACAGAGGTGCAGTCCTTCCAGACTCCTCTCTCCTCCTCCTCTCCTTTACTCCTCCAGATTCTCCTCCTCCTCACTCTCTTGTTCTTTACTCCTCCAGGCTCCTCCTCCTCACTCAGCTCTTTACTCCTCCAGACTCCTCCTCACTCCCTCCTTTACTTCTCCTGTGGATCATTCCTCCTCACTCTCTCCTTTACTCCTCCAGACTCCTCCTCTCCTTTACCTCCTCCAGGACTCCTCCTCACTCTCTCCTTTACTCCTCCAGACTCCTCCTCCTCTCCTTTACTCCTCCAGACTCCTCCTCACTCTCTCCTTTACTCCTCCAGACTCCTCCTCCTCTCCTTTACTCCTCCAGACTCCTCCTCACTCCCTCCTTTACTCCTCCAGAATCCTCCTCCTCACTCTCTCCTTTACTCCTCCAGACTCCTCCTCCTCTCCTTTACTCCTCCAGACTCCTCCTCCTCACTCTCTCTTTACTCCTCCAGACTCCTCCTCACCACTCTCTCCTTTACTCCTCCAGACCCCGCCCCTCCTCCTCCTCCAGACTCCACAGGTGTGTTAGCGCCTCCTTCAGACATATATATGGCAGTGTGCCCACGTTTTAAGACCCCTCCTGTGTGTGGGACGTGGTGGTAGTATAGACCCTCCTGTGTGTGGGACGTGGTGGTGGTATAGACCCTCCTCCTGTGTGTGGGACGTGGTGGTAGTATAGACCCTCCTGTGTGTGGGACGTGGTGGTAGTATAGACCCTCCTGTGTGTGGGACGTGGTGGTAGTATAGACCCTCCTGTGTGTGGGACGTGGTGGTGGTAGTATAGACCCTCCTGTGTGTGGGACGTGGTGGTAGTATAGACCCTCCTGTGTGTGGGACGTGGTGGTAGTATAGACCCTCCTGTGTGTGGGACGTGGTGGGTAGTATATAGACCCTCCTGTGTGTGGGACGTGGTGGTAGTATAGACCCTCCTGTGTGTGGGACGTGGTGGTGGTAGTATAGACCCTCCTGTGTGTGGGACGTGTGGTAGTATAGACCCTCCTGTGTGTGGGACGTGGTGGTAGTATAGACCCTCCTGTGTGTGGGACGTGGTGGTGTAGTATAGACCCTCCTGTGTGTGGGACGTGTGGTAGTATAGACCCTCCTGTGTGTGGGACGTGGTGGTGGTAGTATAGACCCTCCTGTGTGTGGGACGTGGTGGTAGTATAGACCCTCCTGTGTGTGGGACGTGGTGGTAGTATAGACCCTCCTGTGTGTGGGACGTGGTGGTAGTATAGACCCTCCTGTGTGTGGGACGTGGTGGTAGTACAGACTCCTGTAGAGTTTAAATGTACATTATGATCTGTGAGTGATGAAAACCATGGGACAAAAATAACACAGTAATAACTCTGACCAACAGCTGCAGCCTGTTGTGTGTGTATGTGTGTGTGTGTGTGTATGTATGTGTGTGTGTGTGTGTGTGTGTGTATGTGCGTGTGTGTGTATGTGTGTATGTGTGTGTGGTGTGTGTGTGTGTGTGTATGTGCGTGTGTGTGTATGTGTGTGGTATGTGGTGTGTGTGTGTGTGTGTGTGTATGTGTGTGTATGTATGTGTGTGTGTGTGTGTATGTGAATGTGTGTGTATGTGTGTGTGTGTATGTGTGCATGTGTGTGTATGTGTGTGTGTGTCTGTGTGTGTATGTGTGTGTATGTGCGTGTATGTGTGTGTATGTGCGTGTATGTGCGTGTGTGTGTATGTGTATGTGTGTATGTGTGTGTGTGTGTGTGTGTGTGTGAGTGGGCCAGATGTAATGTAAAATAAATGCAACTACTTTTTTAACTGTTCACAAACTTTCTGCATTTATTATTCTATCTCCTGATGAACTGACATTTTACAACAGTCAGACCTTTTAATTTACCTTGTTGTGGGCCACATGAAATGACATGGCGGCCACATTTGGCCCAGGGGCCTTGAGTTTGACACATGTGGTCTAGAACCTGAACCAGGGCTACACCAAAACTAAACCAGGACTAACAGTCAAGAACTAAAAGCACGTTCTAGTGTAGGACAAGGTCTGGACCAGGACTAGAGCTGCATTCACTCACATACCACATTAATACTGGGACTAAACCTGAACTAAACCTGAACTAAACCTCGACAAAACCAGGACTAGAACAAGACCAAACCACACGACTAAACCAGGACCAAGTGTGAACCTCAAAGGGAAAGTACCGTAATTTCCGGACTATAAGCCACTACTTTTTTTCTACACTTTAGAAACTGTGGCTTATCTTGACGTGTTTCAGTCACACTGCAGCATCGAACATTTTGGTAAATTTGGCTGAAGCATTCTGTCCTGTACAGGAGCCACGGCACCTCCTTTAGCCAATCAGGACGCAGAACACGGCACCTCCTTTAGCCAATCAGGACGCAGAACACGCACCTCCTTTAGCCAATCAGGACGCAGAACACGGCACCTCCTTTGTGCAATCAGGACGCAGAACACGCACCTCCTTTAGCCAATCAGGACGCAGAACACGGCACCTCCTTTAGCCAATCAGGACGCAGAACACGGCACCTCCTTTAGCAATCAGGGACGCAGAACACGCGCCTGCATACACTGTAAAAAAGTGGGATGTGAAGGTGTGTAGCGAGGACCACTGTAATGAGATCATTTTTCATATTTTTCAGATCCGTACATACGCGGATTAAAATCCGGTGCGGCTTGTACAAGAACAAAGTTGATGTTCTTTCTAAAATGGTGCATTTTATAGGTGCGCTCTGCAGTGGGAAAATACGGTGCATGTTTTTTTATCTTTTATGTGAATAGTGTAAAAATTAGACCAGTCCTGTGTGTGGGACGTGGTGGTTTATAAAGACCCTCCCCGGTGTGTGGGAAGTGGTGGTGGTTAGAACCTCCTGTGTGTTAGCATAACGGTGACGCAGAACCTGCTGTGGTTGTGAAAACCATGTGGTTATAAACTCATCATGGTGTGGGATTAGGATGGACAGAATGCATCAGATACGTGAGAAATGACGTTTGGATCTGACGTGATAAAAACCAGTGCATGGTAGAAATAACCACAGTAATAACTCTGACCAACAGGAGCTTGGTGTGTGTATGCGTGTATGTGTGTGTCATGTGTGTGTGTTGTATGTGTGCATGTGAGTGTAGCTGTATGGGTGTGTGTGTATGTGTGTGTGTATGTGTGTATGTATGTGTTTTGTGGTGTTGGTGGTGTGTGGTTAGGTGTGTGTGTGTGTGTGTGTGTGTGTGTGTGGGTGTGCGTTTATGTGTTGTGTATGTGTGTGCGTGTGTGTTGGTGTGGAAGTAGTGTGTTTTTTTTCTGTGTGTGTATGTGTGATGTGTGTGTGGTGTGTGTTGTATGTATGCATGTGTGTGTCTGTGGTGTATGTGTGATGTGTATGTGTGTGTATGTGTGTGTAGGTATGTGCGTAGTGTGTATGTGTGTGTGTGTGGTGGTGTGGTGTGTGTGTGTGTGGTGGTGTGTGTTGTATTGTGTGTGGATGTGTGTATGTGGTGTGTGTATTATGTGTGTGATGTGTATGTGTGTATGTGTGTGTGTGTGTGGTGTGTTGTGTGTGTAGTGTGTGTGTGTGTATGTGCGTGTGTGGTGTGTGTGTGTAGTGTGTGTGAGTGTATTATGTGTGGTATGTGTAATGTGTGTATGTGTGTGTTGTTAATGTGTGTAGATGTGTGTGCATGTGTGTGTTGTGTGTGTGTGTGTGTGGTGTTGTGTGTGTGAGTGGGCCAGTTAGACCTCTGCAAACTACTTTTTGAAATGTGTTTCTGCCAACTTAGCCCTGAGGATTTGACATTTACACAGGTAGACATTTTAATTTAACTGTGTGGGCCACATGAAATGAACATGGCGGACAAATGTGGCCCAGGGGCCTTGAGTTTACACATGGTCTAGTCTGAACTGAACCAGGAACTCACCCAAAACTAAACCAGGACTAATCAGAGACTTAAACCAGAATAAAGTGTTCAGACAAGGTCTGGAAACAGTTCTAGAACTAGAGCGCATTCACTCACATACCACATATAATATGGACTGATGGAACTTGACTAAACTTAGACTAAACCTCGACACAAACCCAGGACTAGAACAAGACCAAACCACACTGACTAAACCAGGACCAAGTGTGAACCTCAAAGGAAAGTACCGTAATTCCGGACTATAAGCCACTACTTTTTTCTACACTTTTAGAAACTGGCTGTTGAGGTCACAGCATCGAACATTTTGGTAAATTGGCTAGAAGCATTTCTGTCCTGTACAGGAGCCACGGCACCCTCCTTTAGCCAATCAGGACGCAGAACACGGCACCTCTTTAGCTGGGATCAGGACGCAGAAACACGGACCTACTTTAGCCAATCATGGACGAAGAAACACGGCCCCTCTTTAGCAATCAGGGAAGAACAGACACGGCAAGTAGCCAAATCAGGACGCAGAACACGGCACCTCTTTTAGCCAATCAGGACGCAGAACACGGCACCTCCTTAGCCAACTCAGGACGCAGAACATCGCACTCCTTTTCCAATCAGGACGAGAACCGACCTCCTTTAGCAATCAGGACGCTACTTAGACAATCAGGCGCAGAACACGCACCTCCTTGAGCCAAATCCGGCCGACAGGCCACTCCTTTAGAACACGGCACGCACCTCCTTTAGCCAATCAGGAACGCAGAACACAGCACCTCCTTTAGCCAATCAGGACGTCTCTTTAGCCAATCAGGACGCAGTCCTTTAGCCAATCAGGACCCACGGCACCATCCTTTAGCCAATTCAGGACGCAGAACACGGCCCCTCCTTTAAGCCAATCAGGACGCAGATAAACACGCGCCTGCATACACTGTAAAAAAGGTGAAATGTGAAGCGCTTAGCTTGTAGCGAGGGACCACTGTAATGAGCTAATTTTTCATATTTTTCATATCCGTACATACTGCGGATTAAAATCCGGTGCGGCTTGTACAAGAACAAAGTTGATTTTCTTTCTAAAATTAAAGCCATTTTATCAGTGTGCGCTCTGCAGTCCGGAAAACTACGGTGCTGTTTTTTTGTTGTTTTATGTGAATAGTGTAACAAAGTTTTTTTCGTCCAGTCTAGTGAACGTTTAAACTGTTAGCACCAGCCAAGTTGTGATTAGGATAAAGAGTGTTTAATGTTCGACAAGCCTGGTGTAGATTTAGCATCCTAATAGTTAGCATAACTGTGACATCAGAACTCTGCTCTGGTTGTGAAAAGTGCTTATAAACTCATCATGGTGCATAATTAGGATGCTCAGAATGCATCAGATACGTGAGAAATGACTTTGGATCTTATAAGGTCTAGTGCTTTTAGACTGGACTAAACCAGATCTAAACCAGGACTTATCTGAGTAGAGACCAAAGCTCTTTCTAAAGATCTCGCACGAGCTGAACCGAGCGTGAAACAAACATCCTCAGTGTAACACGTCTGAGTTCAACTACTTTTCATCTTCATATAAACCATCAGAGCAGCACTTGTTCAGTTGCCGAAGGCCTCGCAGGACACGGTTACCAATGACAACAGCACTGAGTCCGCCCCAAAGGATTGTGGGGTTTGTAGTCACACGTAAAAGCTCTGAGTTTAACATGTGTAGATCAGTGGAGCAGAAGAACATGGCTCCTCTGGGATTTTACATCAAAGAAAACTGACAACAGGAAGTGACAAGAGACAGGTGTAAAAATAAAAATAAAATAAATACTTTTAAAGCTCCAAATTCCTCTTTTCTCTGATCTGTTCTGTTGGTCTCTATTTTATTCTTATTATTATAACTTGATTTAAAGATAAAATGTCTGTTCTTGGTCTCAGATTTTGTAAAATAAATTTCACAAAAATGTGACTTACAGTCCAGTGCCTCTTATATGTTTTTTCTTCAGTATTATTATTTTTTCACTGGTGCGACGTGTAGGAAAATACAGTATATGGTTTCGATACTAGTTTTAGTATCGATTAGAGTCTGATTTTCAATATGTTTGTCTTGAACTATAAAACACATTTTTATCTATATCGCTGCTTTATTAAAATAAAGGTTTAAAGTGTAACAGGATCTGCTGGAGCTCTGGCACATCCACACAGGATCACAGCTCAGGTTTCTGCTCTGTGAGGCATTCACGGTCAGCACAGAGAGCAGGACACCTGAGCTTCTGTTTGTTTTACTCTGAGCTGATGACAAAATGTATTTGTGAAGGAAGAGAAGAGAGGGAGGAGAGAGGACTACTACTACTCACTAAGTATACTGCCTTTTCTGCCTAACTTTTCTAACTTACGTTTATTTCCACATTTAAAAATCCTTGGAGGAAAAGCACTGAACCTGATTTAAACTCCTCCATTATCACAATTTAATCCTTGTCCCAAAACACTGAGTCTAAAACGGAACATTAAAGTGTTTGTCTCCACCTGAGGCTCTGTGATGCACAGCTGTTTACCACAGGTCCAACAGGCTGACCTGAAGGTCTGACCCACGGGTCACACTGAGCCACAGGTCAAGACAAGTGTCTCTCAGGCCCAGATAAAACTACTACCTCTACTACCAATACTACCACCAATACTACTACTACTACTAATGCTACAGTTCTGTCCTTTGGTCTGACTCATGTCAGGAGCCACCCACAACAGAAACTCTGGACCTGCTCATCACAAAAGGAGTAAATATGTAAATGTCAGTGTGGTGGATGTTGCTCTGATCATTTCTGTGTCTTCTTTGACCTGTCTGTTATTCCTAAACCAGCAGCTGGTCCTGTTGTTCAGAGGAGACACAGAAATGATAAAACAGAAATGATTCACTTTGAAAATGCCTCATGTTCTAATGTTGATGATTTGTTGAACTCTGTGACGTCGAGTGTTTTGAATGTTCTGGACCATTGCCTCGATGAAGGTTAAAATGGTTAAAGATCAGCAGGAGGCTCCATGGAGGAATGACTCAGGGCACAGAAAAGAGAGGAGGGCCGAGCAGGAACTGAGCAAGTCAAAGCTCCAGGTTCATTATGAGATTTACAGAGAAAAGATGCACATGAACAACCACAGTTTATGTAGAACAAGGCAGAGGGATTTTTCTGACATTATTGGAAGTTGCAGTAACAACTCTCATGTCCTGCGACAGTAAACAGATTAACAAACCTCCAGCTCCACTGCCTTTAGAAGTAATTTCCACATCTAAGTGCAATGAGTTTGCAGTTTTCTTTAATGACAAGGTTCAGGGCATTAAAAATGCATCAATTCCACGACACAAATAACACTCCTGCAGCCACTGTCAGTGTGAAGAACAGGCAGAGGCTCGGGAATCGTTCTGTACGTCTTTACTGTACAGTCGGGGTATAGGCAGCGTACAGGAAAATTCAAAGCAGAATCAAATGTCTAATGCAGAGTCTAACAAATTGAGATTACATCAGTGTTTTAAAATCCTGCAAAAAAATCATGCAATCCTGTATGAACGAGGCTATTGTGAAGAAATGAGAAAAGTGGCCTTGACCAAAATGTAATGGTTATGTCTGAGTTATATGGGAAACAGGATGTATTATATTTGTATATTGTTCACACCTGGACACTTTTTGTGCGTTCACACCTGGGCATCAGGGGCGTCGAGTTTATAAGCAAGTCTATGGTGGACGTGCGTCTGGGCCGCCCTGCGTTTTTGCGGTGCGTTTTTAAACGACAGAGCATGGTGAATCTGGAGTTGACACGGTGCATCTTGTGCGTTCACGTGTTGTTCTCTCTGTTCACTCATCGGTTACTCTGTTCGTTCAAAGCGTCAAAAGCAAGAGGTAAAAAAGCTGAACTTTTGGCGTTTGATTGTTTTACGTCAAACAAAAAATACGATGCAGTGATGTAGCGACATCATTATCTGGAAAAAGTAAAAAGACGTCAGCTACAAACTAGCAGTAATTATGCTGGGTGCACCGGCTAGCATAAAGGCTAGTCAGGGACACACCGCCGCAGGGCTGGTTGCCTTCGTCGATGGGTTTTATGTAACAAAACCATTCCTGTTCAAGGAAGGATTGTCTTTCATAACAAAAATATTTTCTTTAACTTCTCTCAAACCATTTCTTTTCTCTGGCTCAGATCTGAACCTCTCTCTCTTCAGAGGAGCTTAGTGTCTTTGAGATGTAGATGTACATCAGACTGTGGTCCTGAGCTGCTCTCTCTCGTGTTGTACATTCTCTTATGGAGTGGTGTTTAGTTTCTCCAGTGTGACGCTCACTGCTCTTCACTGAATGGAGTCGACACATTACTTGGTTGAAATGGAAAAATGTGTCTCAGACAAAATGGCTCTCACCTGTGGGGTGCCCCAGGGGTCAATCCTGCACCCACAACTTTCTCCAGATAAACTCAGACAAGACTCAAGTCATAGCCTTTGGTCACAAAAACATAGAGAAAAAGTCAGAGTCACCTCCAGTCTCTCTCTCTAAAACCTTCAGATCAGTCTGAAATCTAGAGGTAATAATGGACTCAGATTTGAACTTTAACAGTCACATCAAAGCAATAACATCTGCAGCTTTTTACATCTAAAAACATAAAAAAATCAAAGGTAAACTGTCCAAACCAGACTCAGAGAGACTTATCCTGCATCTGTCTCCAGGAGGTTAGACGACTGTAACGTCTCACTGGCCTCTGCAAACGAGACAGAACAGAACATCCAGAACACTGCTGCGAGAGTCTGACTAGAACCAGGAAGTACTTCACACATGTGTCTGTGTCAGGTGAAGTACTTCACACATGTGTCTGTGTCAGGTGAAGTACTTCACACATGTGTCCTGTGTCAGGTGAAGTACTTCACACATGTGTGTCCTGTGTCACACATGGTCCCTGAAGTACTTCACACATGTGTCCTGTGTCAGGTGAAGTACTTCACACATGTGTCCTGTGTCAGGTGAAGTACTACACATGTTCCTGTGTCAGGTGAAGTACTTCACACATGTGTCCTGTGTCAGGTGAAGTACTTCACACATGTGTCCTGTGTCTCAGTGTGAACAAGTCTCTCCATGAACCAAAGAACATCTCCCACATGTGAGAACCTCAAGAACATCTCACACTCTGAGGACTTCAGGGACCGACTCCTGGTTTAGTCCCAGTTTAGTTCCGGCCTTCTGCTAATACCTAGAATCAGGACTAAACATGTTGAATCAGTGTTTCAGTTTTGTGCAGCTAAAACCTGGAACATTCTTCCTGGAGATGTGAGACAGTCTCAACTTTGACCATGTTTAAAACCAGGTTCTGCTTAGCTGCATGTGACAACGGCTGTAAAGGTTCTGTTTAGCTGCATATGACTGAAAGGTTTTTATTCTGCCTCTGTACAAATAAACTTGCCTTGACTTGCCTACTACTTCTACCACCACCACTAATACAAATACTTTTCTATTGCCATTTCTCAAATTGTATAACAGATATTGCCCTGTCCTCATTCTCCACTCCACTGTTAAAATCCTCCCAAACTCTCGTAGTGAAAGTCAAATCCCGCCGCGTAAGCCCCCCTTTAAGCCCCCCTTTAAGCCGCCCTGGACCAAACACATAAAGAAGCTTATACCCCCCACTCCTCCTCCCCCCACAAACTCCACCCACCACTGTCCCACTCCCTCCTGACGGGGGCACAGCCGCTGCAGTCAGGAAATGTACTGTGCAAAATCAAGACAAAGCTGCCCTGCGTGTGTGTGTGTGTGTGTGTGTGTGTGTGTGTGTGTGTGTGTGCGTGTGGGTGGGTGGGTGTGATGTTGACTTAGGCTGAAAGAGAAAGGTTGGGTCATGATTAGTTACGAGTTTGTCAGGTTTACAGTCGCCTGAAGCCGTTTGTAAGGTAAAGATTTGAATGAGGACTTCAGAAATCAATTTTTCCAAATGGGTGTGTTAGGGAAGAGAGACCAGCCCAAAATACATCATCAGACAAAAATCCTGCACACGCTGAGGTCGTAGTCAGGTCGTGTAAAAGAGTGTTCACTCTGAAAGTGGTGACTGGGCCGGTGTGAATCCAACAGTATTCTGAACATGTGATTCACACAAGAGCCGCTCCGCTCTCACTCTGGAGCCGCTCCGCTCTCGCACTGGAGCCGCTCCGCTCTCGCACTGGAGCCGCTCCGCTCTCGCATTGGAGCCGCTCTCGCGCTGGAGACGCCGCTCTCGCACTGGAACTGGCTCTCGCACTGGAGCCGCTCCGCTCTGGCTCTGCACTGGAGCCGCTCCGCTCTCGCACTGGAGCCGCTCCGCTCTGGCTCTGGAGCCGCTCCGCTCTAACTCCGGAGCGAGTGCAACGTGGTCTACCTAAGCACTCCGCTGTGACAATAAAAGTGCTCAAAAATGGCTGAAAAAAACACTCATGTATTTGTATGAATGGAGCTGTAGAGCTGCAGTTTGAAACATTCAACTTAATATCATATAGTCTCCTCCTACCTCTGTCTGCGCAGGTGAGCCTGCATCTGTCTGCGCAGGTGAGCCTGGGCCGGTCTGCGCAGGTGAGCCTGCGCAGGTGAGCCTGGGCCAGTCTGCACAGGTGAGCCTGCCTCTGTCTGCACATGTGAGCCTGCCTCTGTCTGCACAGGTGAGCCTGTGTCTGTCTGCAGGTTGGGTCAAGTAAAAGGAACTAAATCTAGAGCCACTGGGGGGGGTGGTCCTGCGCAGGTGATGTGTGTCTGTCTGCAAAACCACTAAATCTTAGGCCACTGGGGGGGGGGCACTAATGTGTGAAAACCACTAGGGGGCACACCACATAGTGACACATCAGTCTGGAGCAGAACAAGCAGAAAAATCAAACTTTAGTTAAATCCAGATGAGAGAAAAGCTCAGGAATCTTTCCCTCCACAAAAACACAAAGTACATCTTTAAGTGACTGATGTTTGGCTCCGCCCAAACTACAGTGCTGCTCTGTGATTGGCCAGTCTCAGGACAGATCTAACCATCTAAGATGAATTTGTGACTTCATCAGGCAAATGTATGACACATTTTCAAATTAAGGTACGATTGTATTCAAGTGTTGCAAGATCTGTGGAGAGGCGGGGCAAAGTCAGAAGCCATGTTTTTAAGCCATAGAGGCAGCTGTAGATTTAATGACATACTGTGGAACATTTCAAAGCAATAACATGATGGAGGTAAAGTTCTAGTTTAGTTCCACAGTGCCTCTTATAATGCTTATATATATTATATATAATCATGACAATAAGGTGTACACAGTGAGTCATGCTGGAGGCACTGTTGTGTCTACAGAGCTGCACTTAAACATTCAAAATCCCAGAGTTTATTTGACTTGAGCCTGAGTCATGGCTGAGGCTGATAGTGACCGAGCCAAACATGGGGATCTCAGTACAGTGGAAATATCTCAATGTGACGGCCTTATTTAGTAAGAACGGAGCATTCAGGGCCCAGAACCTGGTGACGTGTTCACGACCTCCACGTCGAGCTCGGAAAGAAGACGCTCGGAAAGAAGACGCTCGGAAAGAAGACGCTCGAAAAGAAGACGCTCGGAAAGAAGACGCTCGGAAAGAAGACGCTCGGAAAGAAGACGCTCGGAAAGAACAAACATCTGAGCACGAGACATGTTTATATCAGGCTTTATCCAAAGTTTAAATCAGTGGAATGCTGCACTTAAAGGTGCACTGTAACTTTTCTACTCAAGGGTTTGTCACTTGCTTGTCTCCATGGTGACATTCCTGTTTTGCTGGAAATGTTCCACACTATGGCATTACACTTACCTCTCTTACATTTAGTTCATTTAGATGTTTTAGATGTTTAGATGTTTATTTTGATCACACTCTTACAGTGAGAGGGGTCGCCTTTCCACAGATCTGACCATGGAGACAGATCAGTTTAATGCCAAACTGTGGAACATTCTGGACAAAGCAATAGCATCCTCAAGGAACAAGCAGGTCACTCTACAATAGATACAAAAGGTCCTTCAGGTCGTTTGTCACTGACTCGAGTCTAAATCCAAAGGTTCAATTCCAGATCAGACCCACGTTGACATTGTGTCGTTGGGCAAACACTTCCTCCAGTGTCTTTATATAAATGTGCTGAGTCAGTGATCAGCTCAGATGTTTCTTTCTGTTTTTATTGTGCCTATGTAACTTTTCTGGGCTTTGCTACAATCTTGTCTCCATGGAGATGTTGGTGCTTACAGCCCGGAATATTCCACAGTATGACATTTAACTTTTCAATCTTATTTCATTACAGGTGTTCTAGTCCTTTAAAATATCCTTCAAAACATGTATTCTGACTGAGTGGGCTCGCCTCAACACAGATCTGAGCTGTAACTTAGCCTAGTCTCCACTAACACAGGCAAGTTTAATAACATACTGTGGAACATTTCAGGCAAAGCACTAATATCCCCGTGGAGACAAGCAGGTGGCGGACCCCGACCAGAAAAGTTACACAGTGTACCTTTATAAAGAATCAGTCCATTTCATGCTGGACTCGCCAACTAAACTCAAGCCAAACTGTCACTTTAGAAATCTGAAAAATAACTGGACCAAAAAGTGCCGATATCTTCAGAGCCGTCGCCAACATCGTTATAATTTATTGTCTGTGATACATCACCATGGCGACGCACGAGTGAAACGAGAGGAGCTGAAAAGTGCTGCGTGCTCAGTTTGTAACTCTGCTCCTCCACAAACTCATTTTCTTTGAGTGTCTCACAATTAATTAAATCTATGGAGGGAACAGAGTTTAGAGTTTAGTCAAAGAAGACAGAACATGTTTATGTGTCTATATAAACAGAACATGTATATGTGCCTCTATAGACAGAACATGTGTATAACATGTGTGCCTCTATAGACAGAAACAGTATACAAAGACAGAACATGTATATGTGCCTCTATAGACAGAACATGTATATGTGCCTCTATAGACAGAACATGTATATGTGCCTCTATAGACAGAACATGTATATGTGCCTCTATAGACAGAACATGTATATGTGCCTCTATAGACAGAACATGTATATGTGTGTCTATATAGACAGAACATGTATATGTGTGTCTATAGACAGAACATGTATATGTGCCTCTATAGACAGAACATGTATATGTGCCTCTATAGAAACAGAACATGTATATGTGCCTCTATAGACAGAACATATAAACAGAACATATATATGTGCTTTCTGTGCTCCTAGAGACAGAACCTAAAGACATAAATGTTAGAGATTAAACAGCTCTAATCTTCACATCTTTTAAAGATTCTCGGCAGTGAACTTGTTACTTTAAATGTGGTTATGTTCAAAACTATTTGATCTTGTAGAAAACATAAATTCTACCTCTACAGTATTGTATTAAAGGAGTTCTATCTAAAAATCACATTCAGATTAAAGTATGGGGAGTTTTTCTCCTGCTAAACAGTTTTATAGTGATGGTACTGCAGTGCGAGGGGCTAACACAGTACTTTTACTTTAATAAGTAAAAGTACTGTGAGTGCAGTAGTAATGACCACACCAGACGCCTGCAGCTGTCTGAAGCTAACAAGATGGATGCTAATAGAGAAATGGAGTTTGGCCTGGTGCCTTTAGGGTGAAATATGAAGTGGTTTTGTGGCTCTGAGGCTAAAGACTCAGAAATGAGCTTCAGACTGTTTTTATACAGTGACGCTTCACAAAATGTAGTTAGCTCATGCTAACATGTGCTAATCTGTGCTAATCTGTGCTAACATGTGCTAACATGTGCTAATCTGTGCTAACATGTGCTAATCTGTGTTACCATGGGCTAACATGTGCTAATCTGTGCTAACATGTGCTGATGTGTGTTAACATGTGCTAACATGTGCTAATCTGTGCTAACATGTGCTGACCTGTGTTAACATGTGCTAATCTGTGTTAACATGTGCCAACATGTGCTAATCTGTGCCAACATGTGCTAATCTGTGCTAACATGTGCTAATCTGTGCTAACATGTGCTGACCTGTGTTAACATGTGCTAATCTGTGCTGACCTCTGCCAACATGTGCCAACATGTGCTAATCTGTGCTAATCTGTGCTAACATGTGCTGACCTGTGCTAACATGTGCCAACATGTGTCAACCTGTGCTAACTTGTGCCAAGATGTGCTAACCTGTGCCAACAAGTGCTAACCTCTGCTAACATGTGCTGACATGTGCTTAAGTGTGCTAACATGTGCCAACATGTGCTAACCTGTGCTAACATG
>JAIEZT010000034.1:167500-172500 GCA_019594935.1 Periophthalmus modestus | reverse complement strand
AAGGAGAGGAAACCGTTCAGGAGAGAGGAGAGGAAAGAGAGACCCGTTCAGAGTCCAGAGAGGAGAGGAAAGAGAGAAACATTCAGAGGAGAGAGAAAGAGAGACCCGTTCAGGAGAGAGGAGAGGAAGAGAGAGGAGTATTGTTCAGAGGAGAGAGGAGAGGAAAGAGAAGCTGTTCAGAGGAGAGAGAACAGAGAGACCGTCCATACCGTTCAGAGGAGAGAGGAGAGGGAAAGAGAGAACGTTCAGAGGAGAGAGAAAGAGAGACCGTTCAGAGAGAGGAGAGGAAAGAGAGACACGTTCAGAGGAGAGAGGAGAGGAAAGAGAACGTTCAGAGGAGAGGAAAGAGAGACCGTTCAGAGGAGAGAGGAGAGGAAAGAGAACATTCAGAGGAGAGGAAAGAGAGACCGTTCAGAGGAGAGAGGAGAGGAAAGAGAACGTTCAGAGGAGAGGAAAGAGACCGTTCAGGAGAGAGGAGAGGAAAGAGAGACGTTCAGAGGAGAGGAAAGAGAGACCGTTCAGAGGAGAGAGGAGGAGGGTTAATAAAGCGTGAACGGACAGCTGTCTCTAGACGCAGCTCCAGAGCAAACACAGAGTTTATCTGAGCCATAAAAGTGAAAAGTAAATATTGAAGAGTTTGGAGCAGTTTGTTTCTGGTGAAAGGTGGAGACTGATCGCTCTGTTATAAGAAGAATCTGAGAATGTCACTAAAGCTGGCAAAAAAAAATAGAAATAAATAGAAAAAGATATAGTTTTCATATGAACAGGCTGAACAGGTTGAGGCAGCAGTGACTCTGATGAAACACACAGTTCGAGTCCCTCTGCTCCACTCAGGAGCTCAGAGAAGTGTCTTGCCAAAGGCAAAGGTCCGAGCAGGAATCTAACCACCAAACCTGCGTTGCCCATATGTAGTAAAATCTATAGTAAACTGGGGACAGATTTAGTGCCTGTACAGTGTTACTCAGCTCGAAAGAATAAGAAAGAATAAGAAATAAAAATAAGAAATAAAGATTTTGCCCCTAATCATTTTAAAAGCTTTTTTTTGTCAGTAATTTTTAACACAAAATAAAAGTGTTTTTTACAGTTTGACTGTCGTGCTGCTCAAACTCAAGATGAAACTGTTCAGGAAAGATCATATTTTTATTCATTCAAATTATAATTAAGTAAAGCATCTAACATTTATTTATTATACAGCAATTTTTCTTTTTAAAGTGTGAGCAATGTGTTCTGTGTAAATGTGGGGCTCGTCCTAATCCTTCATCTTATCGACCAAAAGTAGGTTAAATATTAATCTCTATATTTTTATCTTGGATCCTGGTATTTCCCAGTTCATCAGGTCATAAAATGTGAAATATCCGCTCCGTCGTGCCATATTCTGATTAGCCCTCGTCGTGGTCAGTCTAAAGGTCGTCAGGAAGCGCTCTTCTTCACTCGCTCAGAGCCAACGGCCATCTTTGATCTGTACAATCTGTCGAGAGGGAGAGCGGCCAAACGGTGAGTGTCCTGAAAGATTTAACCTGCATCAGGCTGAAACGCTCCAGAGTCACAGAATCACAGGCTCCAGAGTCACAGAATCACAGGCTCCAGAGTCACAGAATCACAGGCTCCAGAGTCACAGAATCACACGCTCCAGAGTCACAGAATCACACGCTCCAGGTCACAGAATCACAGCTCCAGAGTCACAGAATCACAGGCTCCAGAGTCACAGAATCACAGGCTCCAGAGTCACAGAATCACAGGCTCCAGAGTCACAGAATCACAGGCTCCAGAGTCACAGAATCACACGCTCCAGAGTCACAGAATCACACGCTCCAGAGTCACAGAATCACACGGCTCCAGAGTCACAGAATCACACGCTCCAGAGTCACAGAATCACACGCTCCAGAGTCAGAAATCACAGAATCACAGAATCACACGCTCCAGAGTCACAGAATCACAGGCTCCAGAGTCACAGAATCACAGGCTCCAGAGTCACAGAATCACAGGCTCCAGAGTCACAGAATCACAGGCTCCAGAGTCACAGAATCACACGCTCCAGAGTCACAGAATCACAGGCTCCAGAGTCACAGAATCACACGCTCCAGAGTCACAGAATCACACGCTCCAGAGTCACAGAATCACAGGCTCCAGAGTCACAGAATCACAGGCTCCAGAGTCACAGAATCACAGGCTCCAGAGTCACAGAATCACACGCTCCAGAGTCACAGAATCACAGGCTCCAGAGTCACAGAATCACACGCTCCAGAGTCACAGAATCACAGGCTCCAGAGTCACAGAATCACAGGCTCCAGAGTCCACAGAATCACACGCTCCAGAGTCACAGAATCACAGGCTCCAGAGTCACAGAATCATCACACGCTCCAGAGTCACAGAATCACAGGCTCCAGAGTCACAGAATCACACGCTCCAGAGTCACAGAATCACACGCTCCAGAATCACAGAATCACAGAATCACAGCTCCAGAGTCACAGAATCACACGCTCCAGAGTCACAGAATCACAGGCTCCAGAGTCACAGAATCACACGCTCCAGAGTCACAGAAGCACACGCTCCAGAGTCACAGAATCACAGGCTCCAGAGTCACAGAATCACAGGCTCCAGAGTCACAGAATCACAGGCTCCAGAGTCACAGAATCACAGGCTCCAGAGTCACAGAATCACACGCTCCAGAGTCACAGAATCACAGGCTCCAGAGTCACAGAATCACACGCTCCAGAATCACAGAGTCACAGAATCACAGGCTCCAGAGTCACAGAATCACAGACTGAAAAACACGCTCCAGAGTCACAGAATCAGACTGAAAACACACGCTCCAGAGTCACAGAATCAGACTGAAAACACGCTCCAGAGTCACAGAATCAGACTGAAAACACGCTCCAGAGTCACAGAATCAGACTGAAAACACGCTCCAGAGTCACAGAAACACAGACTGAAAACACGCTCCAGAGTCACAGAAACACAGACTGAAACACGCTCCAGAGTCACAGAATCACAGGCTCCAGAGTCACAGAAGCACACGCTCCAGAGTAACAGAATCACAGGCTCCAGAGTCACAGAAACACAGACTGAAAACACGCTCCAGAGTCACAGAATCATTTATAAAGCTCAGGATGGAACTTCAAAAAAACACTGTCACTGTGGAAATGCTCCATGTTTCTGGGAGTAGTGTAAAATACAAAAATCTGTGACATCACAATGGCTCGACAAAGCTCGACAAAGCCCTACAAAGTTCAATGAAGTTGGATGAAGTTGGATGAAGCTCGTGGGGGTTTTCCAGTGATCTGAGCCTCACTTTTGACCTGGTACAGTGAGATTAGCGCCATCACATGGACGCTGCCTTCTGACTTTAGAAAGTTCCAAAGGCTGTTTTCTATATAAAATCGGTTCTTTTCAGTTTAAGTGCCTTTTTACTGTTGCAAAATAGTTTTTCCTTGATTTCAGACCTGATTCTTACAGAGTGTAAATTTAAAAAAAAGAACTAGTTTTGTGTCAAAGTACAAAATGAGATTGCAGAAAATGAAAGAAAATGAAGAAATGCATCCAAACTGCATCTTGTTCAGTCAGTTTTTTTCAGGTCAGCGACAGAGAGACTCAAAATTGTTTGAGTTTATATTTTAAATATAAACTTGCCTTCTAAAACACTGGTGCTTAAACAGGGAGAGGCACAGCTGGCCAGGCCAAAAGACGCCTCTAAAAGCATTTGAATTAAAAACAAGGGACTAAAACTAAAGCCATTAAGCCCACGTCCTGTGCATCTGTCATTAACACGAGCCCAACCAGGAAACAGGAAGTCACAACATCTGCTGCTGCCTGTTACCATGGTTACAGACGAGAGACGAGGTCGTTAGCGGCAACACACAGGACAGACAACGAAATGAAAAACAAGGAGCAACCAGCAAACTCTAAACAGGCTGAATCAGGTCAAACTCAGGGGTTTTACACTGTGGATAATTCTGTCTTTTTGTGTTCATTTGTCGGAGAGTTTGGCTGTATGACTCAAACTCTAGAGTTTATAATGTTTATGGACCAAATCTGCAGACTTCTGATCCACAAACGTTGACCCTTCTCATTATTAGTTTGGGATCGGCGGCACAAACTCGTCGTGTTGATCTAATGGAGTAAAGTGTTTGTAAATGACGACACTCACATCTTTGGGGTTGAATAATGGCTCCACTCCAAAAAATCATGTGAGTTTTGTTTATTTAAACTGACTGAGAACACACTAAACATTGTGCCAGTTTTTGTCCTGTAGATATTTACTCAGAGACACATTAGGATGAGGGGCTTTATATTTGTGAAAAGTCATGTTTATAGAATCAAAGCTCCAGCAGTCTGATTATTTTACTAAACACTAACCGGAGCTCGCTGGGTTAGAATCACTCTGAGCCTGAGGAAACGAAAGCAAAAGAGGACCGAGGATGATGATGTCACGTCCCCGTGACCTAGGACAATAATGATGTCATCCCCGTTACCTGAGACACAAATGATGTCATCCCCCTGTTACCTAGGACACAAATGATGTCATCCCCGCGTAACCTAGGACACTAATGATGTCATCCCCCCGTGACCTAGGACACTAATGATGTCATCCCCTTGTTACCTAGGACACACATGATGTCATCCCTGTTACCTAGGACACAAATGATGTCATCCCCCTGTTACCTAGGACACAAATGATGTCATCCCCTTGTTACCTAGGACACAAATGATGTCATCCCCGTTACCAAGACACAAATGATGTCATCCCCCTGTTACCTAGGACACTAATGATGTCATCCCTGTTACCCTAAGGACACTAATGATGTCATCCCCCTGTTACCAGGACAAATAATGATGTCATCCCCCCGTGTTACCTAGGACACTAATGATGTCATCCCCCTGTTACCTAGGACACTAATGATGTCATCCCCCTGTTACCTAGGACACATAATGATGTCATCCCCCCGTGACCTAGGACACTAATGATGTCATCCCTGTTACCTAGGACACTAATGATGTCA
>JAIEZT010000034.1:105000-162500 GCA_019594935.1 Periophthalmus modestus | reverse complement strand
GACCAGAGGTCTGACCAGAGGTGTGACCAGAGGTCTGACCAGAGGTGTGGTCAGAGGTGTGGCCAGAGGTGTGACCAGAGGTCTGACCAGAGGTGTGACCAGAGGTGTGACCAGAGGTCTGTCCAGAGTTGTGACCAGAGGTCTGACCAGAGACCAGACCAAGACCACAGACCAGACCAAGACCAAGACCACAGACCAGACCAAAGACCAAGACTAGACCAAGACCAAGACCAAGACCACAGACCAGACCAAGACCAAGACTACAGACCAGACCAAGACCACAGACCAAGACTACAGACCAGACCAAGACCACAGACCAAGACCAAGACTACAGACCAAGACCAAGAACAAAGACCAGACCAAGACCACAGACCAGACCAAGACCACAGACCAAGACTAGACCAAGACCACAGACCAGACCAAGACCACAGACCACAGACCAAGACCAAGACTAGACCAAGACCACAGACCAGACCCAAGAACTGGAACCAGACCAAGACCACAGACCACAAACCAGACCAAGACCAAGGCCACAGACCAAGACCTAGATCACAGACCAGAGCAAGACTACAGACCAGACCAAGACCACAGACCAGACCAAGACCACAGACCACAGACCAAGACCACAGACCAGACCCAAGAACCGGAACCAGACCAAGACCACAGACCACAAACCAGACCAAGACCAAGGCCACAGACCAAGACCTAGATCAGAGACCAGAGCAAGACTACAGACCAGACCAGACCAAGAACAAGACCAAGACCACAGACCAAGACTAAACCAAGACCAAGACTACAGACCAGACCAAGACCAAGACCACAGACCAAGACCAGACCAGACCAAGACCAAGACTACAGACCAAGACCAAGACTACGGACTCGTGGTCCATCTTTAAAAAAAAAAGAAAACACAATAACAATACAGACAATAAACATCTATGTTTTAAAATAAACAACTATACCAATGTTTCCACATTCTGGATTGGCAGCGAATTGCACTGCATCTTATACTTGTGAGTGACTGTATAATTTCATTTTCTGACTTATTCAGTCTATTTAAACTGCATTCAGAAAGTTTTCTACTGTGACAGAGAATCAGGACTAAACTAGGACTAAAGAAGGACTAAAGAAGGACTAAACCAGGTCTAACCCAGGTATAACACAGAACCAAACAGGCATAACCCAGGACTAAACCAGACCTAAACCAGGTCAAAACCAGGACTAAAACATCACATCGACAGATAATGAAACACCCCAAAAATATAATTTTGCCTGTATTGAGGAAACAATTGGCAAGATTAAATCTACAGCAAATAAAACAGCTTGAACAGTGCCCAAGTTCATTTACTTACACCTTAAACTAAGTATAAAGCCCACTATGAATGAACGTGTAAAAGTACTGTAACGATGACATGAATAAAACAGGAAAACAACAAGAGCAAAAGTGTGGTGCAAGCTTAAATACGAAAGGATCAGTTGGATACAATATCAGTACTAGTATAATCATTATTATTATAATTATTATTATTATCATTATTGTTGTTATTATTATTAATATTGCTGTTATTTCAAAACTGACCAAACTGAATGATTGGCTGGTCAGTAAACATTACCAAGACCAATAGTAGCAAAGTTGCTAAATTAGCAAAAACATTGCAGGCAACGGGAAATATGAATACGCACAATGTGAGGGGCCGAACACACTGTGCTACACGGCGCCGGGCTTTTCTTTCACCTGCAGCTAAATATAAAGACTGTGCACTCGGACAACAGAGAAAATAACACACACAATCACCTGCGCAGACACACAGACAGGCTCACCTGCGCAGACACACACAGGCTCACCTGCGCAGACACAGGCTCACCTGCGCAGACACACACAGGCTCACCTGCGCAGACACAGGCTCACCTGCGCAGACACACACAGGCTCACCTGCGCAGACACACACAGGCTCACCTGCGCAGACACACACAGGCTCACCTGCGCAGACACACACACAGGCTCACCTGCGCAGACACACAGGCTCACCTGCGCAGACACACACAGGCTCACCTGCGCAGACACACACCTGGCTCACCTGCGCAGACACACACAGGCTCACCTGTGCAGACACACACAGGCTCACCTGCGCAGACACAGGCAGGCTCACCTGCGCACTGACACACACAGGCTCACCTGCGCAGACACACACAGGCTCACCTGCGCAGACACACACAGGCTCACCTGCGCAGACACAGGCTCACCTGCGCAGACAGAGGCTCACCTGCGCAGACACACACAGGCTCACCTGCGCAGACAGAGGCAGGAGGAGACGTGTCACTGATATTAAGTTGATCCAAATGGCCTCGTCAGTGGAACGTGTCAAACTGCAGCTCTGCAGCTCCATCCATCCATTTAATTCCGCTTATCCGGGGCCGGGTCGCCAGCTCTGCAGCTCATTTTAAACAAATATATGAGATCAGAGACTTTTCACACAACAGCCCGGGCTCGGCCACGTTCACACCACCCCGCTCCAGAGCACGGAGGAGCCGCTCCACAGCACGGAGGAGCCGCTCCACAGCACGGAGGAGCCGCTCCACAGCACGGAGGAGCCGCGGGAGGAGACGTTGTGGGAGGAGCCGCGGTGCTCTGTAGAGGAGCGCCTCAGACACGTTTTATAAGACGAGGCCTGATTAACACCTGGATCAACAGAGTCCGAGAAGAGGAGAGAGGCGGGAAAAACTACAGCCCGAGAGGAAGAGAGAGGCGGGAAAAACTACAGCCCGAGAGGAAGAGAGAGGCGGGGAGAAAAAAACTACAGCCCGAGAAGGAGAGAGAGGCGGGAAAAACTACAGCCCGAGAGGAAGAGAGAGGCGGGAAAAACTACAAAGAGAGAGGCGGGAAAAACTACAGCCCGAGAGGAAGAGAGAGGCGGGAAAAACTACAGCCCGAGAAGGAGAGAGAGGCGGGAAAAACTACAAACTAGCCCGAGAAGGAGGAGAGAGAGCGGGGAAAAAAACTACAGCCCGAGAGGAAAGAGAGAGGCGGGAAAAAACTACAGCCCGAGAAGGAGAGAGAGGCGGGAAAAACTACAGCCTGAGAGGAAAAGAGAGGCGGGAAAAACTGCAGCCTGAGAAGAGGAGAGAGGCGGAGAATCGGCAGCAGATTCAGGTGAGCTCTGTCCTCACCGGTTTCCCGGGTCCGGAACAACAAATCCACCGATGTCCTCATGGACAGCGGGGCACACGGTCCGTCCTCAGCCTGTTTGAGTCCTCTGTGGGGAGGTCACAGTCGCGGTGGGCCTCGGTGGGGTCATCAGTCTGTTTCAAGTCCAGTATAAAGTTCTGTTCGGCTCGATCCAAAGCTGACTCAGCCTGAGTCCCGCTGATTTCGAGAGCCCCGCTAAACTAAAGCGTTTGACGCAGACTGACGCAGACTGACGTAACTCCCGCCCCTCAACCAACAAGACCCAATCACAAACACAGAAATCTGCTCATGGCCTTGACTGACAAGTGAAACAGCGAATTGTAAAATATGAAGTTACTGGTAAAAGTGAACACAGAGTCACGGCGTGAACATAAACAGTGATGTAATAATACACCTGAGAAGAATGTGAAAAGTATGAAAATGTAAATATGTAAATATGGTACAATGCGCTGTAGAGATTATATTAAGGGCTATTAATATTATACACAATATTTATAATAAAATAACTCACTTACATGATGCTTTTTTTTATTTTTCAAACAAATGTCAGTCATGTCTTTTGTGGATAATTTTTCTGTACATTCACTTTTCTGAGACACCACTGTGTACAGGCTCATTTTACACGTTTATGTTGAACTGCAGAAATATTACCTGAACACAATCCAGATTCTGTTAAAATGATTAGTGTCATATTGTGTGTGTGTGTGTGTGTTCGGAGGGGCCGATGGCGCAAACTGGCAGCCTCGCTTCCGTCAGTCTACCCCAGGACAGCTGTGGCTACAATAGTAGCTTACCATCACCAAGTGTGGAGTGAACGAATAATGACTTCAGTGTAGCGCTTTGAGAGGCTTTGATAAAGCGCATTACAAGTGTAAGGCATTATTATTATTATTATAACACAGGTGGGTGTGTAGAGGTGAGTGTACACAGGTGGGCGTACACAGGTGGGTGTACACTGGTGGGCGTATACAGGTGGGTGTACACTGGTGGGCGTACACAGGTGGGTGTACACAGGTGGGCGTATACAGGTGGGCGTATACAGGTGAGTGTACACAGGTGGGTGTACACTAGTGGGTGTGTAGAGGTGAGTGTACACAGCTGGGCGTACACAGGTGGGTGTACACAGGTGGGCGTACACAGGTGGGCGTACACAGCTGGGCGTACACAGGTGGGTGTACACAGGTGGGCGTACACTGGTGGGCGTACACAGGTGGGCGTACACAGCTGGGCGTACACAGGTGGGTGTACACAGGTGGGCGTACACTGGTGGGCGTACACTGGTGGGTGTACACTGGTGGGCGTACACTGGTGGGCGTACACAGGTGGGTGTACACAGGTGGGTGTATAGTTGCTGTGTGGAGTTTGCATGTTCTTCTTGTGTCTTTTGTGGCTAATTTTTGTGTACATCCTGCACACTGAGATTACACACATTTAACACAAAGTATAACATTTGATGTGGAACATCATCAGAATCAGTACTGAGTATCGAGTCTGTTCCTTAGTATCAAAACTGAGCTACATTCTTGTGAGTGGGCTTGCCTCTCCACAGGTCTAACCTGTAACTTGGCCTGGTAATGTCACCAGAATAAGTTGGAACAATGAAACAGATTTGAACGTTCACAATGGGCCTGGTCCAGTAACATGAGCGACTGTATCTTCATCTGGAACAATATGACACCTGCTGTATGTCTGAACCTGCTCCCTCAACTATTTATGAGCCAACACGACCAGAGATATGTGACATGTGAGACAGCAGAAGAGCCAACGGGTCAAATGCACCCTGTCAACAACAACAACGAGACAAATGCACCCTGTCAACAACAACAACGAGACAAATGCACCCTGTCAACAACAACAACGAGACAAATGCACCCTGTAAACAACAACAACGAGACAAATGTACCCTGTAAACAACAACAACGAGACAAATGCACCCTGTAAACAACAACAACGAGACAAATGCACCCTGTCAACAACAACAACGAGACAAATGCACCCTGTCAACAACAACAACGAGACAAATGCACCCTGTAAACAACAACAACAACAACAGGACAAATGTACCCTGTAAACAACAACAACAGGACAAATGTACCCTGTAAACAACAACGGGACAAATGCACCCTGTAAACAACAACAACGGGACAAATGCACCCTGTAAACAACAACAACGGGACAAATGCACCCTGTAAACAACAACAACGGGACAAATGCACCCTGTAAACAACAACAACAAGACAAATGCACCCTGTAAACAACAACAACGAGACAAATGCACCCTGTAAACAACAACAACGAGACAAATGCACCCTGTAAACAACAACAACAGGACAAATGTACCCTGTAAACAACAACAACAGGACAAAATGCACCCTGTAAACAACAACACAACAACACAAATGCGGGACACAAATGCACCCTGTAAACAACAACAACAACGGGACAAATGCACCCTGTAAACAACAACAACAAGACAAATGCACCCTGTAAAAACAACAACAACGAGACACAGCCTGAAAACAACAACAACGAGACAAATGCACCCTGTAAACAACAACAACAACAACAGGACAAATGTACCCTGTAAACAACAACAACGAGACAAATGCACCCTGTAAACAACAACAACAGGACAAATGCACCCTGTAAACAACAACAACAGGACAAATGCACCCTGTAAACAACAACAACGAGACAAATGCACCCTGTAAACAACAACAACGAGACAAATGCACCCTGTAAACAACAACAACGAGGACAAATGCACCCTGTAAACAACAACAACGAGACAAATGCACCCTGTAAACAACAACAACAACGGGACAAATGCACCCTGTAAACAACAACAACGGGACAAATGCACCCTGTAAACAACAACAACAACGGGACAAATGCACCCTGTAAACAACAACAACAACGGGACAAATGCACCCTGTAAACAACAACAACGAGACAAATGCACCCTGTAAACAACAACAACGAGACAAATGCACCCTGTAAACAACAACAACGAGACAAATGCACCCTGTAACACAACAAGACAAATGCACCCTGTAAACAACAACACCAACGACATGCACCCTGTAAACAACAACAACGGGACAAATGCACCCTGTAAACAACAACAACGGGACAAATGCACCCTGTAAACAACACAACGGGACAAATGCACCCCTGTAAACACAACAACGAGACAAATGCACCCTGTAAACAACAACAACAGGACAAATGTACCCTGTAAACAACAACAACGGGACAAATGCACCCTGTAAACAACAACAACAACGGGACAAATGTACCCTGTAAACAACAACAACGAGACAAATGCACCCTGTAAACAACAACAACAAAATGCGGTAAACACAACAAAACGGCACCCTGTAAACAACAACAACAACGGGACAAATGCACAACCTGTGCAAAACAACAACAACGGGACAAATGCACCCCTGTAAACAACAACAATGGGACAAATGCACCCTGTAACACAACAACAACGGGACAAATGCACCCTGTAAAACAACAACAACGGGACAAATGCACCCTGTAAACAACAACAACAACGGGACAAATGCACCCTGTAAACAACAACAACGGGACAAATGCAAATGCCCTGTAAACAACAACAACAACGGGACAAATGCACCCTGTAAACAACAACAACAACGACAAATGCACCCTGTAAACAACAACAACGAGGACAAATGCACCCTGTAAACAACAACAACGGACAAATGCACCCTGTAAACAAACAACAACGGGACAAATGCACCCTGTAAACAACAACAACGGGACAAATGCACCCTGTAAACAACAACAACAACAACGGACAAATGCACCCTGTAAACAACAACAACGGGACAAATGCACCCTGTAAACAACAACAACGGAGACAAATGTAAACACCCTGTAAACAACAACAACAACAACGGGACAAATGCACCCTGTAAACAACAACAACAACGGGACAAATGCACCCTGTAAACAACACGGGACAAACAACGGACAAATGCACCCCTGTAAACAACAACAACGGGACAAATGCACCCTGTAAACAACAACAACGAGGACAAATGCACCCTGTAAACAACAACAACAACGGGACAAATGCACCCTGTAAACAACAACAACAACAAAATGACAAATGCACCCTGTAAACAACACAACAACGGGACAAATGCACCCTGTAAACAACAAACAACAACAACGTGACAAATGCACCCTGTAAACAAACAACAACGGACAAAATGTACCCTGTAAACAACAACAACAACAACAGGACAAATGCACCCTGTAAACAACAACAACAACGGGACAAACCCTGCACCCTGTAAAACCAACAACACACAACGGGACAAATGCACCCTGTAAACAACAACAACAACGGGACAAATGCACCCTGTAAACAACACAACGGGACAAATGTACCCTGTAAACACAACAACAACGGGACAAATGCACCCTGTAAACAACAACAACGGGACAAATGCACCCTGTAAACAACAACAACGGGACAAATGCACCCTGTAAACAACAACAACGGGACAAATGCACCCTGTAAACAACAACAACGGGACAAATGCACCCTGTAAACAACAACAACGGGACAAATGCACCCTGTAAACAACAACAACGGGACAAATGCACCCTGTAAACAACAACAACGGGACAAATGCACCCTGTAAACAACAACAACAACGGGACAAATGCACCCTGTAAACAACAACAACGAGACAAATGCACCCTGTAAACAACAACAACAACAACAACCTGAGACAAAATGCACCCTGTAAACAACAACAACGGGACAAATGCACCCTGTAAACAACACAACGGGGACAAATGTACCCTGTAAACAACAACAACGGGACAAATGCACCCTGTAAACAACAACAACAACGGGACAAATGCACCCTGTAAACAACAACAACGAGACAAATGCACCCTGTAAACAACAACAACGGGACAAATGCACCCTGTAAACAACAACAACGGGACAAATGCACCCTGTAAACAACAACAACGGGACAAATGCACCCTGTAAACAACAACAACGAGACAAATGCACCCTGTAAACAACAACAACGGGACACAAATGCACCCTGTAAACAACAACAACGGGACAAATGCCCTGTAAACCAACGGGTAAATGCACAACAACAACGAGACAAATGCACCCTGTAACACAACAACAACGAGGGACAAATGCACCCTGTAAACAACAACAACGGGACAAATGCACCCTGTAAACAACAACAACGAGACAAATGCACCCTGTAAACACAACAACGGGACAAATGCACCCTGTAACAACAACAACGGGACAAACATGCACCTCTGTAAACAACACAAACGAGACAAATGCACCCTGTAAACAACAACAACGGGACAAATGCTCCCTGTAAACAACAACAACAACAGGACAAATCTCACCCTGTAAACACACTTTCAAACTCACCCTGTCTCAACAAATGCACCTCTGTAACACAACAACACAACTCTGTCACAGGACAAATGTCATCCCTGTAAACAACAACGGGACAAATGCACCCTGTCTTTCTCAACAATGGGACAAATGCACCCTGTAAAAAACAACAACAGGACAAATGCACCCTGTAAACAACAACAACAACAACGGGACAAAATGTGTAACAACCTGTAAACACCTCTGTAAACAACAACAACGGGACAAAATGTACCTGTCTAAACTCAACAACAAACAACAGGGACAAATGCACCCCTGTAAACAACAACAACGGGACAAATGCACCCTGTTTTCTTCAACAAAAACGGGACAAATGTACCCTGTAAACAACAACAAACTCACAAATTCCCCCTGTAAACAACAACAACAACGGGAACAAATGCACCTATGGAAACAACACCAACGAGACAAATGCACCTGTACAACGCACAACAACAGACGGGACAAATCATCTGTAAACAACACAACAACGACAAATGTAGAGAGGGTAAACAACAAGACAAGAGGGACAGAATGAGACCCTGTAAACACAACAACAACGGGACAAATGCACCCTGAAACAGAACAACAACGAGACAAGAGGCACCCTGTAAGACAACTTCCACAAGAGACAAAGAGACCTGTAGACAACAACAACAGAGAGAGACTCTCTAGACACCTCTCAGAGAGAAAGACACAGAGAGAGAGAGACACAGAGAGAGACACAGAGAGAGAGAGACACAGAGAGAGGACACAGAGAGAGAGACACGAGAGAGAGAGACACAGAGAGTCTCTTCTCTGACTCTCATCTTTCAGAGAGGGTCACTCTTTCTTTCTCTCCTCTGAGACAGACAGAGAGAGGACAGAGAGAGAGAGACTCTGTCTCTCTTCTTTCTCGAGAGTCTCTCTTCTTTCTCTCCTCTGTCTCTCTCTTCTTTTCTCGTCCTCTTCTCTCTGAGAGGACAGAGAGGGACACCACTCTTGTTGACAGAGAGACAAAAACATGACCCTCTCTTTTTCTCTTTCAGAGAGAGACACTTCCTGTTTCCGCTCCCAGAGACACTGACAACCGTATCTATGGACAACTGTTTCCAAGGAGACGGTCACCGCGGGCAACGCTAACACAGATTCACACGACATCATCGCTCACAGAGAGAGAGAGACACAGAGAGACCGAGCGTTTAGAGAGAGAGGGATCAGAGAGAAGAGAGACAGACACAGAGAGAGACAGAGACAGAGAAAGAGAATAACAGAAGAATGGACTGTTTTTGTGGCTCAGGAAGTGAAAAGAAAAGAGAGAGAGACAGAGAGAAGAGAGACAGAGAGAGAGAGACACACAGACAGAGAGAGACACACAGAGAGAGAGAGAGACACAGAGAGAGAGAGACACACAGACAGAGACACACAGAGAGAGACACACAGAGAGAGACAGAGAGAGAGAGACACACAGACAGAGAGAGACACAGACAGAGACACAGAGAGAGAGAGACACAGAGAGACAGACAGAGAGAGAGAGACACAGAGAGACAGGCACAGAGAGAGAGAGACACAGAGAGACAGACAGAGAGGGACGCAGAGAGAGAGACACAGAGAGAGAGACACAGACACACACAGAGAGAGAGACAGAGAGACAGAGACACAGAGAGAGAGACAGAGAGAGAGAGAGACACAGAGAGACAGACACAGAGAGAGAGAGACACAGAGAGACAGACAGAGAGAGAGACAGAGAGACAGAGAGACAGAGAGAGAGAGAGAGACAGAGAGAGAGAGACAGACACAGAGAGAGAGACAGACACAGAGAGAGAGACAGACACAGAGAGAGACAGACAGCGAGAGAGACACACAGAGAGACAGAGAGAGAGAGAGACAGACAGAGAGGGACACAGAGAGAGAGAGAGACACAGAGAGAGAGACACAGAGAGAGAGACACAGAGAGAGAGAGAGACACAGAGAAAGAGACACACAGATACAGAGAGGGAGACACAGAGAGGGAGACACAGAGAGACAGACACAGAGAGTGAGACACAGAGAGAGAGAGATACAGAGAAAGAGACACACAGATACAGAGAGGGAGACACAGAGAGGGAGACACAGAGAGACAGACACAGAGAGAGAGACACAGAGAGACACAGAGAGAGACACAGAGAGACAGACACAGAGAGAGACAGACAGAGAGACAGACACAGAGAGAGACACAGAGAGGGAGACACAGAGAGACAGACACAGAGAGAGAGAGACAGAGAGAGAGACAGAGAGAGACACAGACACAGAGAGAGAGAGACAGACACAGAGAGACAGACAGAGAGAGAGACAGAGAGACAGACAGAGAGAGAGAGACACAGAGAGAGACAGAGACAGAGAGAGAGACACAGAGAGACAGACACAGAGAGAGACAGAGAGAGAGACACAGAGAGAGAGACACAGAGAGAGACAGAGAGAGGGACACAGAGAGAGAGACACAGAGAGAGAGAGAGAGACACAGAGAGAGAGAGACACAGAGAGAGAGACACAGAGAGAGAGACACAGAGAGACAGACACAGAGAGACAGACGACAGAGAGACACAGAGAGAGAGAGACAGAGAGAGAGACAGAGAGACAGACACAGAGAGAGAGAGACACAGAGAGACAGACAGAGAGAGAGAGACACAGAGAGAGACAGAGAGAGACACAGAGAGAGAGACAGACAGAGAGAGAGAGACACACAGAGAGAGACAGACACAGACACAGAGACAGACACAGAGACAGACACAGAGAGACAGACACAGAGAGAGACAGACACAGAGACAGACAGAGCGATAAAGAATGTGCCTGTTAAACTCACTGATGGTTGATGTCAAACCCTGATGCAAAACTATTCACAAATAAAGGTCCACTCTGTAACTTTTCAGTGAAAGGTCCACCCCCTGCTCGTCTCCATGGAGATTCTTTAGCTTCACCTGAAATGCTCCACAGAGTGGTTTTAACTTATCCATCTCCTCGAGCAGGACAAATTACAGGTCAGATCTGGGGAGAGGCGAGCCTGTCACAGTAAGAATGTTTTTTAAAGAAACTTAAAGATCCATAAAAACTCTATAAATGTTTAAAGCCACAGTGAGGAACATTCCAAAGTAATAACACTGAACCCTCAAAAGGCGTTTGAGAGACAGACTCACACGACTCGTTATCGGCTGAGAACTGTTGGAAAAGGAAAAGTTACACAGTTTTAAACATAACTGTTGCCTGGATACGGTATTTTTAACAGACGTGTCCAAAGACACAAACTTTTTAAACCACAAACGTCACATTAAAACTAGAACAAACAAACACACACACAAATAAACACACACAAACAAACACACACAAAAACACACAAATGAACACACAAATAAACAAACAAACACACAAATAAACACATAAACAAACACACAAATAAACACACACAAACAAACACACACAAAAACACACAAATGAACACACAAATAAACAAACAAACAAACACACAAATAAACACATAAACAAACACACAAACAAACACAGAAATAAACAAACACACAAATAAACACACACAAATAAACAAACACACAAATAAAAAAACACACAAATAAACAAACACACAAATAAACACACACAAAAACACACAAACAAATGAACACACAAATAAACAAACAAACGAACACACAAATAAACACAAACAAACACACAAATAAACAAACACACAAATAAACAAACACACACAAACAAACACACAAATAAACAAACACACACAAATAAACAAACACACACAAACACGTGGCCCGGCCCACGACCCATTTGTGTGTGTTTGTTTATGTGTGTGTGTGTGTGTGCTTGTGTGTGTGTTTGTGTGTATATGTGTGTATGTTTGTGTATATGTGTGTTTGTGTGTATATATGTGTGTGTATATATGTGTGTGTGTGTTTGTGTGTTTATTCTAGTCTGTGTGTTTGTGTGTGTTTGTGTGTTTATTCTAGTCTGTGTGTTTGTGTGTGTGTTTGTGTGTTTATTCTAGTCTGTGTGTTTGTGTGTTTATTCTAGTCTGTGTGTTTGTGTGTTTATTCTAGTCTGTGTGTTTGTGTGTTTATTGTGTCTGTGTGTGTTTTTTATTCTAGTCTGTGTGTTTGTGTGTTTTGTGTGTGTTTATTCTAGTCTGTGTGTGTTGTGTGTTTTGTTTGTGTGTTTTATTCTAGTTTGTATTTGTGTTTGTGTGTATTTAGTTTGTGTGTTTATTCTAGTCTGTGTGTTTGTGTGTGTTTTGTGTGTTTTATTTAGTCTATGTGTTTTGTTTGTGTGTGTGTTTTAGTGTGTTTCGATTGTTAGTCTGTGTTGATTTGTGTGTCGTCCATTGTGTTAAAATACTAGTCTGTGTGTTTGTTTTGTTTCACTGTGACTTTGTGTGTTTATTCTAGTCTGTGTGTTTGTGTGTGTTTGTGTGTTTATTCTAGTCTGTGTGTTTGAGGCCCACACAGTGGCCCACACAGAGGTTTATTCTAGTCTGTGTGTTTGTGTGTGTTTGTGTGTTTATTCTAGTCTGTGTGTTTGTGTGTTTGTGTGTGTTTGTGTGTTTATTCTAGTCTGTGTGTTACACTTGTTCAGATTTAGTTCATGTCAGTTGGACTTTTTTAATATTGATACATGTGAAACACGAGGGTGTATTTGTGATACTAGTTTTAGTATTTAGTTTTAATATTTAGTTTTAATATTTAGTTTTAATATTTAGTTTTAATATTTAGTTTTAATATTTAGTTTTAATATTTATTTTTTATATTTAGTTTTAATATTTCGTTTTAGAGCTGATTCGAGTGTTACTGTTGGGTCTGATTTGCAGAGTCGTCCATATATTTAAAATACAAACTGAATTTTCCTTTTGAATCACTGTGACTTAGACCTGAGGCCCAGACACACAGAGGCCCACACAGAGGCCCACACAGAGGCCCAAAGAGAGGCCCACGCAGAGGCCCACACAGAGGCCCACGCAGAGGCCCACGCAGAGGCCCACGCAGAGGCCCAAAGAGAGGCCCACGCAGAGGCCCACGCAGAGGCCCACGCAGAGGCCCAAAGAGAGGCCCACACAGAGGCCCACGCAGAGGCCCACGCAGAGGCCCACATAAAGTTATGATATAATAAATGAAAGTGACTTGGTTCAAACTGAAGTGAAAGTTTCTAAGTTTAACACAAAAAACAAACAAAAAATCCACGACACAAACGACAGAATCCAGCTCAGACTCGATCATTTATCTGACGTGTTTGATTTGAAGCTGCATGAGCCTAAACTCGGGGTCACGAAACTCATTTCACCTCATGTTTACACTTTGATCTTTTATTTCAAACTTTAAGGCACAAACTCTCAGAAAAGTGACACCAGCAAAGACACTTTAAGGCTTTAAAGGGGAGGTGCACTTAAAGTCATATTATTATTATTTTATATCATTATTCTTATATTATTGGATGTTTAATCCATCTTCACGTCGATCTTTAGACAAACAAACTCCTAATAACATCCACAGATTAAAGCTCCACTGTGTAACTTTCCAGGTGGAGGTTGTCTCCATGGAGATGTTACTTTGGAATGTTCACCAGTATGGCATTAAACCCATCCGTCTCCACGGAGACGAGCCGCTGGGCCAAGTTACAGGTCAGATCTGCGGAGAGGCGGCCGTGTTTAAGGTGTTTTTGAGTAAAGCCACACTACGGAACATCCCCTCAGCAGAAGTGTGCGCTCCATCAGAAAAGTCCCTCAGTGCAGCTTTAAGCACTCACCTTCTTCTTGGTCTTGCACTGGCAGCACACGGTCCACAGGTACCTGAAGGTCCTCCACAGCAGGATGATGAAGAGTCCTCCGAAGAACGTGACCATGGAGGACGCGAGGAAGGCCCACCACATCCTCTGCCCGTGACTGTCGCACGGCACGTCCGCGGAGAACGGGATGATCACGTTCATCCTGGAGATGTGCACGGACGGGTCCAGCCGCTCCCTGCTGCTGCTTTTAGGCATTTTCTCTTTTTATGGCTCCACTGACGTGAAACAGGTGGAGTCAGGCGCGTGAGGAGGGTCCGGGAGGTGGAGGTTCTACTCCGGACATCGCCCCCGAGGACAGCCGCCTCCTCCCGGCCATGAGCGCGTCTGCGGGCCCCTGAGAGCGACTGAGGGCTTCTGAGAGCGACTGAGGGCCCTCGGCTCACCGCGGGCTCACCTGCGGCTCACCTGCGGCTCACCTGCGGCTCACCTGCGGCTCTAACGCAGAAGAACCAAAAACAGCTCAGAAAAGTCCCCCTGAAGCGGCTCCTCAGTCTCACTTCAACCCGCGCGTAAAAACATCACTGATCCAGAGAGAAGAGTCTGTCCACGAACATCTTCAACAAACACGAGCCGCCCCGGCCACGAGGAGAGGAGCAGGAGGAGCGGGAGGAGCGGGAGGAGCGGGAGGAGCGGGAGGAGCAGGAGGAGCGGGAGGAGCAGGAGGAGCGGGAGGAGCGGGAGGAGCGGGAGGAGCGGGAGGAGCGGGAGGAGGACCTCCGCACACTGTTGCACGCTGTCTCTCTGTCTCTGTTGGACACCGTCTCTGTCTGTTTCGCTGTCTCTGTGTCTGTGTCTGTGTCTCTGTTGTCTGTGTCACTGTCTCTGTCTCTCTCTCCGTCTCTCTCTGTCTGTCTCTCTGTCTCTGTCTCCGTCTCTCTCTCCGTCTCTCTCTCTGTCTCTGTCTCTGTCTCTCTGTCTCTGTCTCCGTCTCGCGTTAAACTCGGATCGTTTCGGGTTCAGCGCGTTTCTAAAAATATTCCGTCTCTTTTTTCCTCATAAAAAACAAACCGCGCGTCACGATCCGGCTCCGTTTGTTTTGGGAAGATGGACCCGGTACAAGTCAGGTAGAAAAAGAGAAGAGAGAAAGAGAAAGAGGAGAGAGAGAGAGGAGAGAGAGAGAGGAGAGAGGGAGGGAGAGAGGGAGGAGAGAGGGAGAGAGGAGAGAGAGAGAGAGCCAGAGGGAGGAGCCGATTCTTCTCTGACGCGGTTATTTATATCACTTCATCACTTCATCCATTTTGAATGATTTAAACTGAGAGAATGTGACTGAAAATATCCACGAGACTCACACTTCAAACACTTCAAACATTTAAAAACATCTAAAAACATTTAAAACACTTCAAACATCTAACATTTAAAATATTTAAAACAATTAAAACATTTAAAACAATTAAAACATTTAAAACATTTAAAACATCTAAAAACATTTAAAACATCTAAAAACATTTAAAACATCTAAAAACATTTAAAACACTTCAAACATCTAACATTTAAAATATTTAAAACAATTAAAACATTTAAAACAATTAAACATTTAAAAACATTTAAAACAATTAAAACATTTAAAACAATTAAAACACTTAAAACACTTCAAACATTTAAAACATCTAACATTTAAAATATTTAAAACATTTAAAATATTTAAAACATCTAACATTTAAAATATTTAAAACATTTAAAATATTTAAAACAATTAAAACATTTAAAACATCTAAAAACAATTAAAACATTTAAAAACATTTAAAATATTTAAAACAATTAAAACATTTAAAACATCTAAAAACAATTAAAACATTTAAAAACATTTAAAATATTTAAAACAATTAAAACAATTAAAACATTTAAAACATTTAAAACACTTCAAACATTTAAAACATCTAAAACGATTTAAAACATTTAAAACATTTAAAACACTTAAAACATTTAAAACATCTAAAGACATTTAAAACATCTAAAAACATTTAAAACATTTAAAACATTTAAAACATCTAAAACATTTAAAATTTAAAACAATTAAAACATTTAAAACATCTAAAAACATTTAAAATATTGAAAACAATTAAAACATTTAAAACATTTAAAAACATTTAAAATATTGAAAACATTTAAAACATCTAAAAACATTTAAAACACTTAAAACATTTAAAACACTTAAAACACTTAAAACATTTAAAACACTTAAAACATTTAAAACATTTAAAATATTTAAAACAATTAAAACATCTAAAAACATTTAAAACATTTAAAACATTTAAAAAATTTAAAACAACTAAAAACATTTAAAATATTTTAAACATTTAAAACATTTTAAAACATTTAAAACTATGGAGTACCTGAGTAGACCTGCCCTATACTGTATATTATATACTGCATAATGTATACTGTGTAGTATATACCGTATACTATGGAGTAGTACTTTGGAGCAGTACTTTGGAGCAGTATTTCTTGTGTATTTTCCATCAGTTTTACTCAGTTCTCTTGTGGCTGTAGTTGTTGTATTTGGATAAATTATTGTTTATGTAACAGTACTTTTACTTGAGTATTATACTGTAGTACTTTTACTTGAGTATTATACTGTAGTACTTGAGTATTATACTGTAGTACTTGAGTATTATACTATAGTACTTGAGTATTATACTATAATACTTTTACTTGAGTATTATACTGTAGTACTTGAGTATTATACTGTAGTACTTTTACTTGAGTATTATACTGTAGTACTTTTACTTGAGTATTATACTGTAGTACTTTTACTTGAGTATTATACTGTAGTACTTGAGTATTATACTGTAGTACTTGAGTATTATACTGTAGTACTTTTACTTGAGTATTATACTGTAGTACTTGAGTATTATACTGTAGTACTTGAGTATTATACTGTAGTACTTTTACTTGAGTATTATATTGTAGTACTTTTACTTGAGTATTATACTGTAGTACTTGAGTATTATACTGTAGTACTTTTACTTGAGTTTTATACTGTAGTACTTTTACTTGAGTATTATACTGTAGTACTTTTACTTGAGTATTATACTGTAGTACTGAGTATATACTGTAGTACTTTTACTTGCTGTAGTACTTGAGTATTATACTGTAGTACTTTTACTTGAGTATTATACTGTAGTACTTTTACTTGAGTATTGTACTGTAGTACTTGAGTATTATGCTGTAGTACTTGAGTATTATACTGTAGTACTTTTACTTGAGTATTGTACTGTAGTACTTTTATACTTCAGATCAAACTGATGGAAACAGTGAAAAACACGATCAACAGAATAATATTTATTTATGTGACGCTGGAGCCAAATTTATATTTATTTATTTATTGAATCAAATTTGTTAAATTTGTCCTTTGAACTTTTCAAACACAAAATGATGCGGTTCAAATGGTGTTGGCGCCATCTGCTGGACAATAACTGGAACTGCACTGTAAGAACAGCCAACAGTTTAACTAATCCATGACCCCACCAACAGGGGGCGCTAAGACTAAACCAGGATTAAACCAGGATTAAACCTGGACTAAACCAGGTCTAAACCAGGACTAAACCAGGTCTAAACCAGGACTAAACCAGGTCTAAACCAGGTCTAAACCAGGTCTAAACCAGGACTAAACCAGGTCTAAACCAGGTCTAAACCAGGACTAAACCAGGACTAAACCAGGACTAAACCAGGACTAAACCAGGACTAAACCAGGACTAAACCAGGACTAAACCAGGACTAAACCAGGATTAAACCAGGACTAAACCAGGACTAAACCAGGTCTAAACCAGGACTAAACCAGGTCTAAACCAGGACTAAACCAGGACTAAACCAGGTCAGAACAATTACAAACTGTCAAATTCTTACCTGTTTTTCTGCTGCTTAGACCCAAATCTAGTTAAGGATAAAATCTGAACTTAGTGTCTAATTTATCCAGGGCGTTACAAAAATGTCAAATATATTTATATAAATCTCATCCTTGTTCCACTCGGGTCCTCTCCCAGAGGCCTGGAGCTTGATGGTTCTTCAGTATCTTTGCTGTTCCTTTTCTGGACTGAGATGTCTGATGTTTCTCCTGGGATCTGCTGTAGTCTCTCCTCCAGTTTGGGGGTCACTGCCCCGAGTCCGATGACCACGGGCACCACTGAGGCCTTCACCTTCCAGACCTTCTCCAGCTCTTCTTTGAGCCTCTGGTATTTCTCTAGTTTCTTGACCTGGTTTCCAGTCCGTTCTCTGCACAGATGTTTCTGTCACTATGGCTCCACTTGGTTATGTGGCTCCATGTTTGTTTTCTGCATCTTACACCTGCAGTTATGAGCTGGATTGTCTCAGGAGCCTCTTTGTCTTGGGTCTTGTCTGGTGGTAGATCTGAGCCTCTATCGCTCTGGTGCTCAAGGCTCCTGTGCTCCAGGATGAGCCTCTGTCCTTCAGTCCGGCTCTTTCTCAAGTCATTGGTGGATTTCTTGATATGATCCACTTCAGTTTTGTTCCGGTGGTACATCCCATGCAGGGGCTTGTCCTTCCATGATGGTTCCTCCAGCTCCTCTTCCTCTGCTCCACTGTCTGAGACACACTGATCGTCTGTTGGGGCCTTGTCTTGGATGTACTTGTGGATCTTGGATGTTTCATCCTGGACTGTGGCTCTCACAGTCACTAGTCCTCGGCCTCCTTCCTTACGGCTCGTACAGTCTCAGGGAGCTGGATTTGGGGTGGTCCCTCCATGCAGGTCAGGAGCTTTCAGGAGCTGACTCCTTAGGACTTGTCTTACTCGTCTGAGGTATTTGGCCGTGGCTTCTTTCCTTGTTTCCTCTTGTTGCCATTTGCTTGTGGGATACCAAGGTACTTGTACCTGTCCTCAGTGTCTGCTATTGTTCCTTCTGGGAGTGAGACCTCTTCTGTGTGGACTATCTCTCTCTGTCACCATCCGGCTGCACTTCTCAAGCCTGACTGACTTTCCAGTGTCTGTGTGTAGATCCTGGTGTGGATCAGTGAGTCCATGTCTCATTCTTATCGTACAGTTTGATGATCCATCAGCCACAGTCCAACCTTACGGCTAAGCAACTAGTAGCTCAGTGTTCCAACATCTGCAAACGGCAACTGCATCACAACTTGAGGGTGACACGGTACAAGACATATATGTATTAACGTTTTTTAAATAATTGAACTTTATCATCTCTGAGTGGAAACATAAATCTGCTCAGATGTTTAGGTCTCGTTTCTGGAGTTGGTTCATTAAAGCTGATCCAGGTTTATTATCCTCCCTAAAATTAAAACTACACAAACAATGGAATCAAACCCACAACCTCCTGGTAATGAGGCAGTGTTACTAACCACTGTACCACCAGCACATCCAAGTCTTTACACAAGAGTTTTCAGTCATTTTCCATGTTTTTATTCTTTTGTAAAAATTGGAAACTTCCAGAACAGAGACAGTTAAAGTGAAATCAGAAATGTTTTATGTGGAGACAGAGGTGAGAGGTCAGAGACAGGGGTCAGAGGTCAGGGACAGAGGTGAAAGGTCAGAGACAGAGGGTCACGACAGAGGTGAGAGGTCAGAGGTCAGGACAGAGGTCAGAGAGGTGAGAGGTCAGGGACAGAGGTGAGAGGTCAGAGACAGAGGTGAAAGGTCAGAGACAGAGGTGAAAGGTCAGAGACAGGGGTCAGAGGTCACGGACAGAGGTGAGAGGTCAGAGGTCAGGAACAGAGGTGAGAGGTCAGAGACAGAGGTGAGAGGTCAGGGACAGAGGTGAGAGGTCAGAGACAGAGGTGAGAGGTCAGAGACAGAGGTGAAAGGTCAGAGACAGGGGTCAGAGGTCACGGACAGAGGTGAGAGGTCAGGAACAGAGGTGAGAGGTCAGAGACAGAGGTGAGAGGTCAGAGACAGAGGTGAAAGGTCAGAGACAGGGGTCAGAGGTCAGGGACAGAGGTGAAAGGTCAGAGACAGAGGTGAAAGGTCAGAACAGGGGTCAGAGGTCACGGACAGAGTCAGAGGTCAGAGGTCAGGAACAGAGGTGAGAGGTCAGAGACACAGGGAGAGGTCAGAGACAGAGGTGAAAGACAGGTCAGAGGGGACAGAGGTGAGAGGTCAGAGACAGAGGTGAAAGGTCAGAGGCAGGGGTCAGAGGTCACTGACAGAGGTGAGAGGTCAGAGACAGGGGTCAGAGGTGAGAGGTCAGGGACAGAGGTGAGAGGTCAGATGAACGAGCCCAAAACAAAAATCATTTTCAGCAGGTCCGGCTCAAACAGACTTTTTTATATATATTTTCTTTCTTGCCACAGAAATAAAAAAGATGAACAGAAAGTTTACAAAGCCCCTGATTCCTCCACTATAAATAATTAATGAACATACTTTAAAAAACTACACCGCTCCGGGTTTAAGCTCAACGCTAACATAAATAAAAACTACAGGTTTAAGCTTAGCGCTAACATAAATAAAAACTACAAAACTACAGGTTTAAGCTTAGCGCTAACATAAATAAAAACTACAGGTTGAAGATTAGCGCTAACATAAACACGGCAGCATTTATAAAGCTCACAGTGAAGTCCTTTTCAGATTAACGTTTTTAAAATACGATAAAACGTGTTCACACGCTCCATTAAAACGACCAGACGATGAGTCCGGATTATGATGTTTAAAGGTGCACTGTGGAACTTTATGCAACAGTACAGGAGGTTTTGTCTTATGCTAACAGTACCCTCAGAGCTATTATGACCCTCAGAGCTAATGCTAACAGTACCCTGCACTGTGGTAACTTTATGCAACAGTACCCTCAGAGGTAATGCTAACTTACCCTCAACAGTACCCTCAGAGCTAATGCTAACAGTACCTTCAGAGCTAATGCTAACAGTACCCTCAGAGCTAATGCTAACAGTACCCTAATGCAACAGTACCCCAGAGCTAATGCTAACAGTACCCTCAGAGCTAATGCTAACAGTACCCCCAGAGCTAATGCTAACAGTACCCTCAGAGCTAATGCTAACAGTACCCTCAGAGATAATGCTAACAGTACCCTCAGAGCTAATGCTAACAGTACCTTCAGAGCTAATGCTAACAGTACCCTCAGAGATAATGCTAACAGTACCCTCAGAGCTAATGCTAACAGTACCCCCAGAGCTAATGCTAACAGTACCCTCAGAGCTAATGCTAACAGTACCTTCAGAGCTAATGCTAACAGTACCCCCAGAGCTAATGCTAACAGTACCCTCAGAGCTAATGCTAACAGTACCCTCAGAGATAATGCCAGTACCTCAGAATGCTAATGCCTAAGCTAATGCTAACAGTACCCTCAGAGCTAATGCTAACAGTACCTTCAGAGCTAATGCTATCAAAGGGAGGGCTGAGGATTAAAGGGACACAAGTGACTGTTTAAAAAACTAAATGTTTTGTAAATTCTGAGGGAAATAGCCGTGTTTTGTCCTTTTGTTTTCTGGGGTTATAGTTATTTCATAAACGTGACTTCTCTGTGTCTCACATATAAACATGTTAAAATGTTAAAAATCTAATAATGATTTATTCACATTACAAAAAAGATGCAGTGGTTTACATTTTGTGTTTAGATTCAAGTATCCAATCAGAAAACAGAACGAGCTCCTCACGGTGAGTTGCCAGATCCTACGACTAAAACCAGTTTTCAGTGTTTTTAAAAGTGCAGATGTGTTAAAATGTTTCAGACGAGATTAAACCAACATGAGGCTCCTGTTACTAAAATATCACTTTTTTCATTTGACTCAAAGCTTTTTCTGTGGTTAAACATAGTGATGAAAAGTACCGTAATCATACTTTAAATATAAATAGTCATGTGATCTGAGGAGAGGCTCTGATTGGCTGAGCCGGGTGAACAGGGTTTTTCCATTATGAAGGTCCGTCTGGGATCCACAGAACTTTGCTCTGCTCCTGCTCCACCAAACTGAGGATCTGAGAGCAAACGAAGGAAACACCACCTCCCTGAACCACACCTGTGAACAAACGAGACTTTAAGATCTGAGAGCAAACGAAGGAAACACCACCTCCCTGAACCACACCTGTGAACAAACGAGACTTTAAGTCATTTATATCAACCATAAGGCAACACCTCCCTAATAACCTGTGAACAACAGACTTTAAGTCTGTACATCAACCATAAGGCAACACTTTATAATAACCACACCCACACCAAGAGTCTGTACTCCACCTTTAAGGGCCCGTACTCCACCTTTAAGGGCCCGTACTCCACCTTTAAGGGCCCGTACTCCACCTTTAAGGGCCCGTACTCCACCTTTAAGGGCCCGTACTCCACCTTTAAGGGCCCGTACTCCACCTTTAAGGCCCGTACTCCACCTTTAAGGGAGCTAACTCCACCTGCTAAGGGCCCGATACTCTGACCTGTACTCCACCTTTAGAGCCCGTACTCCACCTTTAAGGGCCTGTACTCCACCTTTAAGGGCCTGCACTCCACCTTTAAGGGCCTGTACTCCATGTATTTGAGCTAAATGTGTCCTGCTTCAGTACAGATATTCTGACCTCAAGAGCTGCTTTTACAAAATAAGTCCAGTATGTGCTGTCTGTCCAATTATTACAGTATATCTTATGGGAATCAGGAAGTGCACAGTTAGAATGCTGTTAGAATGCATAAGGTTTTACAGTGTTGTGAAACGAAGATAAATTCATCATGGTGAGTTATGAGGATGCTCTGAATGATAAGGTATTTTTTCAACTTTGGGCTAAACTGTTTAAAATGATCTATTTTTTCATGTTTTTAAACAGTAAAAATCAGGTAAAAAGGTACAGCACAGAAAAACTGTGTGTTGTGTGTGTGTGTATACATACATATATATACATATATATATATATATGTGTGTGTATATATATGTATATATATATATATATATATATATATATATATATATATATATATATATATATATATATATATATATATATATATATATATATATATATATACATATATATATACACACATATATATATATACATATATATCACACACACACACACACATATATATATATATATATATATATACACACACACACATATATATATAAACATTTATATAAATATATATATGTATATATAAACATATACACACACACACACACACACACTCATGTTTACGTAAATATAAGTTGCGGTGTGAGAGATCACGTCATGATCGGCCTTGAATCACAAAAGCTCATGTTCTGAACAAGGAAAATGTACAGAGATGATTTATTCGTAAAGATTTCAGTTTATTAAGAACTGAACAGACTCAAGAACAAACGTTTTGCAGTAGAAAAAAGAACACAAGGGGCAACAGGGAAAAACTACTCAGACCTGTCTGTGTGTAGTACTCAGACCTGTCTGTGTGTAGTACTCAGACCTGTCTGTGTGTAGTACTCAGACCTGTCTGTGTGTAGTACTCACCTGTCTGTGTGTAGTACTCAGACCTGTCTGTGTGTAGTACTCAGACTGTCTGTGTGTAGTACTAGTACTCTGTGTGTAGTACTCAGACCTGTCTGTGTGTAGTACTCAGACCTGTCTGTGTGTAGTACTCAGACCTGTCTGTGTGTAGTACTCAGACCTGTCTGTGTGTAGTACTCAGACCTGTCTGTGTGTAGTACTCAGACCTGTCTGTGTGTAGTACTCAGACCTGTCTGTGTGTAGTACTCAGACCTGTCTGTGTGTACTACTGTACTAGTTGTAGTTGTGGACTAGTTGTTGTCAAACAAAACTCCGCTCTGGTCTCAGAGTTAAACTAAGTGCTTATGAACTCATCGTGGTGAATAATTAGGATGTTTAAAATGCAGAAGGTGAGTGAGGAATAACTTTTTTACCACTGCAAACTGTTTAATACCATACTGTGGAACATTTTAGGCACAGAAATAAATCTCCATGGAAACAAAGTGGTGATAAACCCATCAGAAAAGTTACATATTGCAGTTTTAAATCATTGATCTTTCAGCTCTACTTTTCCACAGGTTAAAACTGAAACGATATGTTGAAAATAGAGTTTTAAAAGTTTTCATTCACCTGTGAAGAAACGGCCAAACTCCTGCTCCACTTTCTGAGCAGCGTCGAACTGTTCTTTGGAATGTTTCTGAGAGAGTTTGTCCCGGAGGTAAATCGGGTCCTTTTGCTCCCTGAAAATAAACACAAAATTATACTGTGAGGTGATGATCAACACTCGATCAGATCTCGAGTCATACTATGACCTCGATATCAAACCAATACCAGAGTTAAAGTATTTAAATGTTTTAAAATGAATCCATGGGGCCTTCAAAATCCTGACATTTTCCTGTGAGTTTTTCCACACTGGGCTCAGACACAAAGCCCCATTTTCTACATGACGTCCTGGTCTGACTCCTGAACTCTTTATATCACTCAGATGCCACGTCCTCCTGAGACCACGTCCTATTGAGACCACATCCTATTGAGACCACGTCCTATTGAAACCGTGTCCTATTGAGACCGTGTCCTCCTGAGACCACGTCCTCCCGAGACCATGTCCTGCTAAGACACGTCCTCCTGAGGCCGCGCCCTCCTGAGACCGCGCCCTCCTGAGACCACATCCTCCAGAGACCACGTCCTCCTGAGACCGCGTCCTCCCGAGACCGTGTCCTGCTAAGACACGTCGTCCTGAGACCGCGTCCTCCTGAGATCACATCCTCCTCAGACCACGTCGTCCTGAGACCGCGTCCTCCTGAGATCACATCCTCCTCAGACCACGTCCTCCTGAGACCACATCCTCCAGAGACCACATTCTCCAGAGACCGTGTCCTCCAGAGACCGTGTCCTATTGAGACCGCGTCCTCCCAAGACCAACGTCCTCCCGAGACCACGTCCTGCTAAGATACGTCCTCCTGAGGCCGCGTCCTCCTGAGGCCGCGTCCTCCTGAGGCCGCGTCCTCCTGAGGCCGCGTCCTCCTGAGACCGCGTCCTCCTGAGACCACGTCCTGCTAAGACACGTCCTCCCGAGACCGTGTCCTGCTAAGACACGTCCTCCTGAGACCGCATCCTCCTGAGACCGCATCCTATTGAGACCGTGTCCTCCTGAGACCTTGTCCTCCTGAGACCACATCCTCCCGAGACCACGTCCTGCTAAGACACGTCGTCCTGAGACCGCGTCCTCCCGAGACCGCGTCCTCCTGAGACCGCGTCCTGCTAAGACTGCGTCCTCCTGAGACCGCGTCCTCCTGAGACCGCGTCCTCCTGAGACCGCGTCCTGCTAAGACACGTCCTCCTGAGACCGCGTCCTCCTGAGACCGCGTCCTATTGAGACTGTGTCCTATTGAGACCGTGTCCTCCTGAGACCTTGTCCTCCCGAGACCACGTCCTGCTAAGACACGTTGTCCTGAGACCGCGTCCTCCTGAGACCGCGTCCTCCTGAGTTAGTGTTAAGTCATTGCACGTGTCACTGTCATTTATAAAATATATTTTCATGGTTGTATTGTTTGAAATCCTGCAGTTTTGTCCTCATCCTGTAGGTGGAGACACTGAGGCGTGTTTCTGAGGCAGACAGGGAGCAGATGGCTCTCAGCTGATGATGGCTTAACTTTAGCACAATTCAATCCACACTACGGCGTCCCCATGGGGTCAAACCACAGGCCGGATTAACAGCAGCAATCAGGAAAAAGGCAAAAGGAGCAGGTGGACGGGACGAGCAGAAATGTGAAAAATTGGCTTTTGAACAGATTATGAAACGACACGTCCACGTTTATGTGACGGTGAAGAGAAAGATGGAGATAAATGTGTGAGGGAAGGAGACGTGCAGTTCTTTAAAGACGCACTTGCTCGTCTCCATGACGATGTAATTTCTTTGCCTGGAATGTTCCACAGTATGGTATTAAACTTCCGTCTCCAAGGAGACAAGCAGGTGACGTCACCGAGTTACAGAATGCTTTTCAGGGCATTTTAGAGCAATAAAAATACACAGAATTAAATAGATGCTTCATTGTTTTAATGCCCCACGGTGGAACATTCAGACCCCTTCCAACCAAAAAAGCTACAGAGTGAACCTTTAATATAAAGTCCTCTGCGCAGAAGTAAATCTGTGTCTAGTTTTCTTCAGTTTAAAAACCCTTTAGCTCAGAGAAATATAAAATGCTCCACAAACAGCTCTAAAAACACTGAGCTCTACAAACACTGAGCTCTACAAACACTGAGCTCTACAAACACTGAGCTCTACAAACACTGAGCTCTACAAACACTCTGAGCTCTACAAACACTGAGCTCTAAAAACTCTGGAGCTCTACAAACACACTGAGCTCTACAAACACTCTGAGCTCTACAAACACTGAGCTCTAAAAACTCTGAGCTCTACAAACACACTGAGCTCTACAAACACTCTGAGCTCTACAAACACTCTGAGCTCTACAAACACTGAGCTCTAAAAACACACTGAGCTCTAAAAACACACTGAGCTCTACAAACACTCTGAGGTCTACAAACACTGAGCTCTAAAAACTCACTCTGAGCTCTACAAACACTGAGCTCTACAAACACTGAGCTCTACAAACACTGAGCTCTACAAACACTGAGCTCTACAAACACTGAGCTCTACAAACACTGAGCTCTACAAACACTGAGCTCTACAAACACACTGAGCTCTACAAACACACTGAGCTCTACAAACACTGAGCTCTACAAACACTGAGCTCTACAAACACTCTGAGCTCTACAAACACTCTGAGCTCTACAAACACTGAGCTCTACAAACACTGAGCTCTACAAACACACTGAGCTCTACAAACACTGAGCTCTACAAACACTCTGAGCTCTACAAACACTGAGCTCTACAAACACTGAGCTCTAAAAACTCACTCTGAGCTCTAAAAATACACTGAGCTCTACAAACACTGAGCTCTACAAACACTGAGCTCTACAAACACTGAGCTCTACAAACACTCTGAGCTCTACAAACACACTGAGCTCTAAAAATACACTGAGCTCTACAAACACACTGAGCTCTAAAAACATACTGAGCTCTAAAAACTCACTCTGAGCTCTACAAGCACTGAGCTCTACAAACACTGAGCTCTAAAAACATACTGAGCTCTAAAAACGCACTCAGAGCTCTACTCGACCTCTGCTATAACACGGTGAAGACTGGACTCACTTGATCTGTTTGGCGTTCTTGTAGCGGATGAAGATGACGATGGGGTAGATGTGAGCGGCGTGGAGGCGTTCGATGGCGTAGGGGGCGATGTCGAGCAAACAGTGACAGTCCTGACAACGACACAAGTGTTTTACTTAAAGGGCCAGTACCTGATTATTCCCACGTGTTTGAGCTACATGAGTCCTGCCCCAGCACAGATAGAGTTTTACTGGTCTCACCGCACCTTCAGAGGATGTGATAGTGAAACTTCACAGTTTTATTTTGTATTAATTATTTTAATTGTACTTAAATGACTCCAAACCTTTTCAGTGACTTCTTTAATGGTGGCTACAGTGGTCACATCAAAATGGCCGCTCCTCCGTCTGAAGTCGATAAAGACGCCGTCCTGAACGCCGCGCTCGATGGCCTGTTGAGACGCCTTCATCACCTCTGAAAACAGGAAAATACGACGACATTAGAAGAATCACATTTAAACTTTTAAAACAAACGACGACACACTTCAGTGGAGCCTGTGTGTCTGAAAGCTGCCACAGGGGGCGCTACAGCACGCGGCGCTTTGGTGTTTACGGAGACGTCACTGGACACCACAGTTTTCTAACGAAGTCTGAGGATTTGTTTGTTTTATGAAGTGGTTTTAGACGAATATTGTGATTTAAATGTGTAAATTATAACAGATGAGAACCATAAAGACACAAGCTCAGCAGGATTTAAAATGTACAAAACTGACCTGGACACGGCATGACGAGGAGAAAGGAGGAGGAGAGAGGAGGAGGAGAGAGGAGGAGGAGACGAGGAGGAGACAAGGAGGAGGAGAGGAGAGGAGGAGACGAGGAGGAGACGAGGAGAGGAGGAGACGTGGAGGAGAGAGGAGAGGAGGAGACGTGGAGGAGACGAGAGAGGAGACGAGAGGAGGAACGAGGAGGAGACGAGGAGGAGGACGTGGAGGAGAGAGGAGGAGGAGAGGAGAGGAGGAGGAGACGAGGAGAGAGGAGAGGAGGAGACGAGGAGGAGACGAGGAGAGGAGGAGACGAGGAGGAGAGAGGAGAGGAGGAGACGTGGAGGAGACGAGGAGGAGACGAGAGAGGAGGAGACGAGGAGAAGAAGAGGAGGTAAGTAGAGGAGGAGACGAGGAGGAGGAGGAGACGAGGAGAGGAGAGAGTAGACGAGGAGAGAGGAGGAGGAGGAGGAGACGAGGAGGAGAGGAGAGGAGGAGACGAGGAGGAGAGAGGAGAGGAGAAGACGAGGAGGAGAGCAGAGGAGGAGACGAGGAGGAGAGGAGGAGATGAGGAGGAGGAGACGAGGAGGAGACACGGAGAGGAGGAGACAGGGAGACGAGGAGGAGACGAGGAGAGGAGAGGAGGAGGAGACACGGAGACGAGATGAGGAGGAGAGAGGAGGAGGAAAGAGGAGGAGACAGAGAGGAGACGAGGAGGAAAGAGGATGAGAAGAGGAGGAGACACGGAGAGGAGGAGGAGATGAGGAGAGGAGGGGAGAGGAGGAGACGAGGAGAGGAGGAGACGAGGAGGAGACTAGGAGAGGAGGAGGAGACGAGGAGGAGAGGAGGAGACGAGGAGAGGAGGAGGAGGAGACGAGGAGGAGACGAGGAAACGAAGAGACGAGGAGACGAGGAGGAGACTAGGAGAGGAGGAGGAGACGAGGCGGAGAGAGGAGGAGACGAAAAGACAGGGAGACGAGAGGAGGAGACAGGAAGAGGAGGAGACGAGGAGGAGAGGAGACACAGAGAGGAGGAGACAGAGAGGAGAGAGGAGAGGAGGAGAGAGGAGGAGGCGAGGAGGAGAGAGGATGAGGAGAGGAGGAGACACGGAGAGGAGGAGACAGAGAGGAGGAGAGAGGAGAAGGAGAGGAGGAGGAGACTAGGAGGAGACTAGGAGAGGAGGAGGAGAGAGGAGGAGGAGAGAGAGGAGGAGACACGAGAGGAGGAGGAGACGAGACGAGGAGGAGTGAGGAGGAGGAGAGAGAAGGAGACAAGGAGACGAGGGAGACTAGGAGAGGAGGAGGAGACGAGGAGAGGAGGAGACGAGGAGGAGGGAGGAGACGAGGAGGAGACGAGGAGACACGGAGAGGAGGAGACAAGGAGATGAGGAGACGAGGAGAGGAGGAGAGAGGAGGAGACGAGAAGGAGAGAGGAGACGAGGAGGAGTGAGGAGGAGAGGAGGAGGAGACGAGGAGAGGAGGAGACGAGGAGGAGAGGAGGAGACGAGGAGAGGAGGAGACGAGGAGGAGAGGAGGAGACGAGGAGGAGACACGGAGAGGAGGAGAGAGGAGGAGACGAGAAGGAGAGAGAGGAGAGAGAGGAGGAGGAGACGAGGAGGAGTGAGGAGGAGAGGAGGAGGAGACGAGGAGGAGGAGGAGGAGAGACACGGAGACGAGGAGATGAGGAGACTAGGAGAGGAGGAGGAGACTAGGAGAGGAGGAGGAGACGAGGAGAGGAGGAGGAGAGGAGGAGACGGAGATGAGGAGACGAGGAGACAAGGAGACAGGGAGACGAGGAGACAGAGAGGAGGAGACCAGGAGAGGAGGAGACGAGGAGGAGACGAGGAGACACGGACAGGAGGAGACGAGGAGACGAGGAGACAGGGAGACAAGGAGAGGAGACCAGGAGACACGGAGAGGAGGAGACGAAGAGGAGGAGACAGAGAGAGGAGGAGACCAGGAGACGGGGAGAGGAGGAGACGAAGAGGAGGAGACGAGGAGGAGGAGGAGACGAGGAGACAGGGAGAGGAGGAGACGAGGAAACAGGGAGAGGAGGAGACAGGGAGAGAGGAGAGGAGGAGAACAGGGAGAGGAGGAGAACAGGGAGAGGAGGAGAAGAGGAGGAGACAAACCGTGAGGGCAGGGGCAGAACTTGCTGGACTCTTTAATGAGCTGATCTTTACATGGATCCACCAAAGGCCCAAAGATCAACACAGGGCGAGAACTCAACGGCTCCACCTTCAGGACGCGCTGGTACATGACACACACGCCATCTACAGGACGACAGAGGAACAGCAGGGTGGAGGTCAGGGTGGAGCTACACGTGAACAGAGATTTATCACCACAATTAGAACAATTAAGATCAGAACATTTAAGGAACATGAACATTTTATTTTTGTATAAATTATAAATAAAATGATTTAATTCATTTTTATTTGACACTAGTCATTATAAAACCTTCTGAGCCTTGTGTGTTTGCAGCGCGGAGACGGGGTATGACCTCTGACCCCGTTCTCACCTCTGGAATGACCCCTGACCCTTTGTCTCACCCTCTGTGACGGGGAAGGACTCGGTGCTGGTGGCGTCCAGCCCCGCCCCGTCCTTGGCGTCTTTGGAGTTGCTTCGTTTGTGTTTCTGTCGACGTCTGAAAAACGAGCGTCGTGCCGCCGACAGAGACTTACTGCTGTCGTCTTTACTGTCGGGGGCGTGTCTGCGATACAACTCCTGCTCCCTGAGGACAGAGGAGGAGCCAGGTTCAGCAAAGAGGAGGAGAAAGAGGAGGGAGGAAGAGGAGAAAGAGAGGGAGAAAGAAAGAGGAGAGAAAGAGAGGGAGAAGAGAGGAGTGTGTCTGCGATAGGTTCACTCCTCCTCCCTGAGGACAGAGGAGGAGCCAAGGTTCAGCAAAGAGGAGAAAGAAGAGGAGAAAGAGGAGAAAGAGGAAAGAGGAGGAGTGTCTGCGATACAACTCCTGCTCCCTGAGGACAGAGGAGGAGCCAGGTTCAGCAAAGAGGAGGAGAAGAGAGAAGAAAGAGGAGAAAGAGGAGAAAGAGGAGAGGAGAAAGAGGAGGAGGAAAAGAGGAGGAGGAAAGAAAGAAGAGGAGAAAGAGGAGTGGTCTGCGATACAACTCCTGCTCCCTGAGGACAGAGGAGGAGCCAGGTTCAGCAAAGAGGAGAAAGAGGAGGAGAAAGAGGAGGAGAAAGAGGAGTGTGTCTGCGGTACAACTCCTGCTCCCTGAGGACAGAGGAGCCAGGTTCAGCAAAGAGGAGGAGAAAGAGGAGGAGAAAAAGGAGGAGAAAGAGGAGTGTGTCTGCGATACAACTCCTGCTCCCTGAGGACAGAGGAGCCAGGTTCAGCAAAGAGGAGGAAAAAGAGGAGAAAGAGGAGAGAGAGGAGAAAGAGAGGAGGAGGAAAGAGGAGGAGAAAGAGGAGGAGAAAGAAAGAGAGGAGTGTGTCTGCGGTACAACTCCTGCTCCCTGAGGACAGAGGAGGAGCCAGGTTCAGCAAAGAGGAGGAGAAAGAGGAGAAAAGAGGAGGAGAAAGAGGAGGAGAAAGAGGAGTGTGTCTGCGGTACAAACTCCTGCTCCCTGAGGACAGAGGAGCCAGGTTCAGCAAAGAGGAGGAGAAAGAGGAGGAGAAAGAGGATATATATATATATATATGTATATATATATATATATATATATATATATATATATATATATATATATATATATATATATATATATATATATATATATGTATATATATATATATATATATATATATATATATATATATATATGTATATATATATATATATATATATATAAAATAATATTTGTTTGAGACTCTGATTTAAACTTGATTAAATGTGTTTTAAACGTGTTTGTGCCTCAGACACGAGGGTTTTGTTTAGTTTCACCTCAGGACATTTATCCTCAGGTCTGAACGTCGGGTCCAATGTCGGGTTTAAAAAACACCGGTCTAATCTTCGGGTCTAAGCACAGGGTTTTAAACGTCGGGTCTAAACACTGGGTCTAAACGCCGGGTCTAAACGCCGGGTTTAAACGCCGGGTTTAAACGCCGGTTCTAAACGCGGGTTTAAACGTTGGGTCTAAACGCCGGGTTTAAACGCCGGGTTTAAACGCCGGTTCTAAACGCCGGGTTTAAACGCCGGTTCTAAACGCCGGGTTTAAACGCCGGTTCTAAACGTCGGCTCTAAACGTTGGGTTTAAACGTCGGGTTTAAACGTCAGGTCTAAACGTCAGGTCTAAACGTCGGGTCTAAACGTCGGGTCTAAACGTCGGGTTTAAACGTTGGGTCTAAACGCCGGGTCTAAACGCCGGGTCTAAACGCCGGGTTTAAACGCGGGGTTTAAACGCCGGTTCTAAACGCCGGGTTTAAACGTTGGGTCTAAACGCCGGGTTTAAACGCCGGGTTTAAACGTCGGGTCTAAACGCCGGGTTTAAACGTCGGCTCTAAACATCGGGTTTAAACGCCGGTTCTAAACGTTGGGTTTAAACGCCGGGTCTAAACGTCGGGTCTAAACGCCGGGTTTAAACGTCGGGTTTAAACGTCGGGTTTAAACGTTGGGTCTAAACGCCGGGTTTAAACGTCGGGTTTAAACGTCGGGTTTAAACGTCGGGTTTAAACGTTGGGTCTAAACGCCGGTTCTAAACGCCGGGTTTAAACGCCGGTTCTAAACGCCGGGTTTAAACGCCGGTTCTAAACGTCGGCTCTAAACGTTGGGTTTAAACGTCGGGTTTAAACGTCGGGTCTAAACGTCGGGTCTAAACGTCGGGTCTAAACGCCAGTTCTAAACGCCGGGTTTAAACGCCGGGTTTAAACGCCGGGTTTAAACGTCGGGTTTAAACGTCGGGTTTAAACGCCGGGTTTAAACGTCGGGTTTAAACGCCGGGTTTAAACGCCGGTTCTAAACGCCGGGTTTAAACGTCGGGTTTAAACGTCGGGTTTAAACGTTGGGTCTAAACGCCGGGTGTAAACGCCGGGTTTAAACGCCGGGTTTAAACGCCGGTTCTAAACGTCGGGTTTAAACGTCGGGTTTTAAACGCCGGGTTTAAACGTCAGCTCTAAACGTCGGGTCTAAACGCCGGGTTTAAACGTTGGGTCTAAACGCCGGTTCTAAACGCCGGGTTTAAACGCCGGGTCTAAACGCCGGGTCTAAACGCCGGTTCTAAACGCCGGTTCTAAACCCCGGGTTGAAGTGGAGCTGCTCACATGTACTGGCTCGGGATCTGGCCTCTCTGGAGCCGGTGAGCCTTCTCGTCCAGTTGCCATGCCGACCAGTATCCCAGGTTCCCATTGGGCAGAGTGTCGTCCACATAAAGAATATCGTCTTTCTTAAAACTCAGCTCCTGCTCCACCTCCGCCTCGCGCTCGTAAAGTGCTCTGAGAAATACATTTAAAATAAAATAACACAGAAATGTTTAAATAAATATATACAATTATTATCTCTCATTAACTTAAAGTCAATTTGAAAAACTGAACTTTTAATTTGTAAACAGAGATAAATATAATTTACATGTTGCGTTCTCCTCATTTCCAACTCATAAAAGTGTTTTAATGCAAAATACTCTCGCTAAATGTTATTTTTTGTTACTAAACTTTTATTAAAGAAAATATTTGGAGGATTAGAATTAGTTTTTTGTTGTTTTTTTTTTTGCATTAATGAATCTGAATTTAAAAAGACAAAACGTTTTATTTTATTAAGAAATAACTTGTGTTTCTCCAGGTCACGTGACACAGCTCAGACGTCCGTCCTCGCCTCTTTATGTTTATTCAAATATGAAAAACAGAATTACAAAAATAAAAGGAATCATCCCAGTCACACATTTAAACTCAACTTAAAACATTTATAGAAGGAAAACTGCCTCATAAACACTTTTCAGACTTTGTTCTTCAGTCGTTCTTCCAGCGCCGTCTCACCTGATGTAAAACCCGTCTCCCGACCCGTCTCCCGGCCCGTCTCCCAGCCCGTCTCCCGGCCCGTCTCCCGGCCCGTCTCCCGGCCCGTCTCCCGGCCCATCTCCCGGCCCGTCTCCCGGCCCGTCTGACCACTCTCTGACGGCCCGCAGCTCGTTCACACAGTTTTGAACTTTAAATGAGACGTTTTCTGCAGATTTGAGCATCTCCAGGTAAACCTCCTCTTTCGTCTTATTCTTCAAACTGACGCCGTTGCACTGGAGGTCACATGACCAGAGACAAAACAAAACACACGTGAGAAACATGTGATGAAACCTGAAAGAGTCTGACCTGAGGAACTGCACAGAAGAATTAAAGTAATACCACAAAAAACACCATTTTATCAACTTTAATGGACTCAAAAAGGCAACAGATAAATTAAATAAAAAAGGTGTAACTCAGGACTAAACCAGGACTAAACCAGGACTAAACCAGGTCTAAACCAGGACTAAACCAGGTCTAACTCAGGACTAAACCAGGACTAAACCAGGACTAAACCAGGACTAAACCAGGACTAAACCAGGACTAAACCAGGTCTAAACCAGGACTAAACCAGGTCTAACTCAGGACTAAACCAGGACTAAACCAGGACTAAACCAGGACTAAACCAGGACTAAACCAGGACTAAACCAGGTCTAACTCAGGACTAAACCAGGAGCATGAACTATACAAAAATTTAACTGTCCTGACCCCGTCCTCCCCACCTCCAGTATGAGGTCTCCAGGCAGTAGTCCATTTGGACACTTGGTGGCGCTGTTCTCATCCACACTCTCCACAAATGCTCCAGTGATGTTTCCTCCACAGAGCTGCACCCCGAGGTCCCCCTGCCCCCGCTTCAACCGCACCACCCGCACCTCCGCCCGTCTGAGAGGCCCCAACCTGAGAAAGACAAGGACGATACTCAAATATACATCTAAAATATACACACATGTGTGTGTGTGTGTGTGTGTGTGTGTGTGTATATTTATTTATTTAGAGATGCTTGGATATAAGAGCAACCATGGGAGCCATGAGAAACAAGACCCACCATGGAAACGACGGTTAGAGGCTAAAATCAAGGCAGTGCGGAGAGAAGTGAGCCAACTGTCAGAGGCCCAGAGAGGTGAAAAAAAACAAGTACCCCCGGAGGTACAGCCAGATGCCCAGACCTGAAGCACTGGAAAACTGCCAAACAAAGGCTCCAAGCCTTGGCCAGCCGCCTAAAGAGGTACACACGAGATAATGAATCCAGACGAATAAACCGTCTGTTCGCCACCAGAAACCAGGGGAGCCAAACACCAGCTCCTGGTCGACCGAACAGTCTCCCGAGACTGAAGAACCCGTAAGACCAACCTGTGCACTGCCTGGATTGATCACAAGAAAGTCTACGACTCAATGCCACACACATGGATCACTGAATGGAGCTGTACAACATCAGGACTCTAAGAGCCTTCACTGCAAACTCAAGGAGGTTGTGGAAAACCAGCCTTGAGGCCAATGGAAAGACACTTGCACAAGTGACCATCAAATGTGACATATACCAAGGAGATGCACTGTCCCCACTGCTGTTCTGCACAGGTCTGAACCCCCTCAGCCAAATCATCAATAACACTGGCTATGGATACGACTCAGGAATGGAGCCACCGTCAGTCACCTCCTCTACATGGAGCTGTACAACAAGAGGAAACAAGGAAAGCAGCCACGGCCAATACCTCAGACGAGTAAGACAAGTCCTAAGGAGTCAGCTCCTGAAAGCTCCTGACCTGCATGGAGGGACCACCCCAAATCCAGCTGAGACTGTACGAGCCGTAAGGAAGGAGGCCGAGGACTAGTGAGTGTGAGAGCCACAGTCCAGGATGAAACATCCAAGATCCACAAGTACATCCAGGACAAGGCCCCAACAGATGATCAGTGTCTCAGACAGTGAGCAGAGAGGAAGAGGAGCTGGAGGAACCATCATGGAAGGACAAGCCCCTGCATGGGATGTACCACCGGAACAAAACTGAAGTGGATCATATCAAGAAATCCACCAATGACTTGAGAAAGAGCCGGACTGAAGGACAGAGGCTCATCCTGGAGCACAGGAGCCTTGAGCACCAGAGCGATAGAGGCTCAGATCTACCACCAGACAAGACCCAAGACAAAGAGGCTCCTGAGACAATCCAGCTCATAACTGCAGGTGTAAGATGCAGAAAACAAACATGGAGCCACATAACCAAGTGGAGCCATAGTGACAGAAACATCTGTGCAGAGAACGGACTGGAAACAACCAGGTCAAGAAACTAGAGAAATACCAGAGGCTCAAAGAAGAGCTGGAGAAGGTCTGGAAGGTGAAGGCCTCAGTGGTGCCCGTGGTCATCGGACTCGGGGCAGTGACCCCCAAACTGGAGGAGAGAGACTACAGCAGATCCCAGGAGAAACATCAGGCATCTCAGTCCAGAAAAGGAACAGCAAAGATACTGAAGAACCATCAAGCTCCAGGCGTCTGGGAGAGGACCCGAGTGAGGAAAAAAAGAGGGGATAAAGACCACCCGCGGAGGGTGAGTAGAGATATTATATATATATATATATATTTATACATACATACATTCACACACACATATCGACTTTGGGCTTCTCCTTTTGTAATGACTCCTGGACGTTTGCGTGTCCTTTTGTCATCCTGGACGTTTGTGATTTCATAAAAGGTTTTTTATTCGTTTTTTTCACTTTTGCGGTAGTCTCGTTAGCATCTTTACTTAATGTTCCCGACCTGAACGAGCCGTTGGAGCTGGTGGCGGGGGTGGTCTGCTTGGTGGGAGGGGTCATGGTTCCTTCTTCCCGTTCGCTCAGAGCCTCTGCAGACGACAGGTGATCCGGGGTCGTGCCACCGCTGTCCAGAGGCGTGGGCTGGTTACTAATCGACTCCAAACGAGAACTGAACCAAAACATGAAGAAACATAAGAAAACATGACCAGAAAAAGGATAGAGGTCAAAAGTGTAAACGCTTCGTCCTTTAGACGTTTCTTACCCTGATCGTGAGTGGTTCCCGAGCTGAAACATGTGAGGATTGTATTGGGCCAAAATAGTGACGGTGTCACACTGTTGTCCAATCACAATCCTCGCCTGCTGCTCGGTGGCGTTCCTCAGATTTATCCCGTTAAACTAAAAGAAAAAACAAGAATTTTATATAATTTTTTATTTATTCAAAAACACAGATCTAAAAATAATCTGTGCTACAGCTACAACATCACCACGGAAACAACGTCACCGCGGGACATCACGCCACGGAGAAAATGTCACCGTGGAGACGAGCAGGTGGCGGACTCAGAAAAGCTCCATGATGCTTCTGTGTTAAAGTGAGCGCACCTCCAGGAGCTGGTCTCCAAACTCCAGCTGCGCCTGGTGAGCGATGCTGCCCGAGGTCACTTTAGACACAAACACACCGCCATTTTCTCCACTCACGATGGAGATGCCCAGAGGCTCCGCCCCCTTCTGCACCGTCACAATACGAGGCTCCTCCAGGTACGGCCTGTAGGGGGAGACAAAGAGACATGTCTACAGAGTGTCCTAGTTGGTTTTTATGTGTATTTTTGAGTTCACTCTGCACCTGCTTATCTCCATCAGTGGAATGTTCCATAATATGGCATTAAACTGAACTCTGGAGACAAGCAGGTGGTGAACCCCAAAGCCCCACACCTCAGATCTGTGCGATTAACCCCCGAAAAGGGTCACTACACATTCCCTTTGTGATTTTTATTTATATACTTTATATAATTTTCTTCTAAGTCAGTGTCCCTCTGTCGTCCAGGTCGTTTCTCTGCTCGTCCAACTCTCCTCTTCAGTTCTGGGTTTATTTCTTTGGATGAACCAGTTTTTGTCTTAAATTGTTTGTAGGTTTGAAATAGACGGAATCTCAAACTGTCTGAAAATTCTCTCCAATTAGTTTGTTCTTTATCACGACTCATTCTCTGTGCCATTGTTTCGATTTTGCTTCTACAGTGTCACAGATTTATTTCCATCCAGTGTCGCATTAATTTTTCACCTCTTGCCCTGATGATGGTCGAGTCTGACGCTGCACAAAGCTTCTGCAGTACAAAGATTCTCAGTGGGGTTAAAGTCTGGACTCTGGTGGCTCCATGTGTGAAAATGATTCTCCTGAAGCTCCGTCACTGTCTGAGCCTCATCCTGGTCATGTTGGAATGTGCCAGAAGCATCAAAGAACAAACCCACTGATGGAATAACCTGGTCCTTCAGTATCTTCAGGTGTCAGCTGACCTCAGTCTTTGAGCACAGACTGTTGAACATAGACCTGACTCGTACCTACAGACTCGGACCCGTTTAGTTAAATCCAGGTGGAGTTTTTTTTGGCCGGGCAGTGAGTGTTTATAATATTATAAACAAGGCACAACCAGAAGAACAGAAACCAAGTGAATATGTGAAGAGAAAATATAAAGTGAGTATATAAATATGAGAAGAGTCAGGACAGTCTTACCCGTCTTTCCTCTTGTCGCTCAGAGAGGCGGGGCTCACGGATACTCGCGGCTGAGGTGAAATCGAGCTCTGTGATTGGCTGCTGCTGAACGAGGAAGTGTCCAGATTTACAGGGGACGTGGGAGGGGTGGGGCTACTGCACTCGGAGCGGGACAGAGAGCCTACAACCACAAAAAACACAAAAGTAAAGTCAAATCTATCTGCTGATTTACTGATTTGGTTTGATAAACGATGTTGAAACAGACTTGACCTCTGTCGGAGCCGGAGGAGCGAGGATGTCGAACCAGAGCGATTCTGATTCTCCTGAACTGTCCTGAAACAAACAGCTTCATTTAACAGAAAGATACCAGAAGATTTTGAGTCAAAATCGAGTTTTACTTTTGTTCTAACACTTCTGTACTGTGCCTTTCAACTATTAAAGAGTAGACTCCATACTCGATACTCGATACTCGATACTCCATACTCCATACTCCATACTCGATACTCGATACTTGATACTCGACACTCGATACTCGATACTCAACACTCGATACTGATTTTGACCCAAACGATCATTTAAATTTTGTTTTTTAATATTGTAATTTTCAAGACAAAAACTTTTTATTTCATTACATCCCGAGTCTCACTGCCCTGAACAGTTTCACTTTATTTATCTGGAAAAGTCCATTTTTATCCAGCTGTTTTTTTTGTTCTGTATTTAAACCTCAAAAAATCTCAAACCACTTTTGACATTATAAACATTTAAAACAGGCTGAGGCTGGTTCTTTAAACATTTAAAACATTAAAATTGACTCTTGAGCCTAAACTGTTCCACATTTTGTCATATTATTTTCTTGTTTATCAGGTTTTATTTCATTATTTCTTATTATTTCTTATTATTTCTTTTGAGTCTGGACCTGTCCTGCTGCTGGACGAGAGACGGGTCGACGTCTGTGAGGCTGAGCTGATCTCGCCAACGTCTTCAGAGCGTTTGAGGTTCAGGTCCAAACTCACACGGCCCTGGTGCTGAGAGCTGAAAGAGGGACGGGGACAGAGACGGGGACAGAGACGGAGACAGAGACGAGGACAGAGACGGGGACAGAGACGGAGACAGAGACGGGGACAGAGACGGAGACAGAGACGGGGACGGAGACAGAGACGAGGACAGAGACGGAGACAGAGACGGGGACAGAGACGAGGACAGAGACGGACAGAGACGGGGACAGAGACGGAGACAGAGACGGAGACAGAGACGGGGACGGGGACAGAGACGGGGACAGAGACGGGGACAGACAGAGACGAGGACAGAGACGGAGACAGAGACGGGGACAGAGACGGGACAGAGACGGGGACAGAGACGGAGACAGAGACGAGGACAGAGACGGAGACAGAGACGACGACAGGACGGGGACGGGACGGAGACAGGGACGGGACAGAGACGAGGACAGAGACGAGGACAGGACAGAGACGGACAGACAGACAGGACGAGACAGAGACAGAGACGAGGACAGAGACGGAGACAGAGACGGGGACAGAGACGAGGACAGAGACGGGGACAGAGACGGAGACAGAGACGAGGACAGAGACGGAGACGGGGACGACGAGAGACGGAGACACGGGACAGAGGACAGAGACGGAGACAGAGACGGGACAGAGACGGGACAGAGACGGACAGGGGACAGAGACGGAGACAGAGGGACAGGACGAGGACAGAGACGGAGACAGAGACGGGGACAGAGACGGAGGAGACAGAGACAGGGACAGACGAGGACACAGAGACGGAGACAGAGACGGGGACAGGACAGAGACAGAGACAGGACGGGGACAGAGACGGAGACAGAGACGGAGACAGAGACGAGGACAGAGACGGAGACAGAGACGAGGACGGAGACAGGGACGGGACAGAGACGGAGACAGAGACGAGACAGAGACGAGACAGAGACGGAGACAGAGACGAGACAGAGACGAGGACAGAGACGAGGACAGAGACGGGGACAGAGACGGGGACAGAGACGAGGACAGAGACGAGGACAGAGACGGGGACAGAGACGGGGACAGAGACGAGGACAGGGAGAGGAGGTCCACAGGAATCAGTTATTCAGTTTGGATAAAACAAAAACAATGTATGAAGTAAATATCACAGACACGAAACAGAGACACTGACCACGAGACGGAGGACACGGACTGACCAGGGACTGACCACGGAGACTGACCACAAACCGACCACGGACTGATCACAGAGACTGAGCACGAGACTGACCACAGGACTGACCACGGACTGACCACAAACTGACGGGGACGGACTGACCACAGACGAGACCAGACGGGGACTGACCACGGGACTGACCACAGACTGACCACGGACTGACAGACACACTGACAGGGGACTGACCACAAACCGACCACGGACTGACCACAGACTGACCACAGACACTGACCACAGACTGACCACAGGACTGACCACAGACTGACCACGGACTGACCACGGACTGACCACAGACTGACCACGGACTGACCACGGACTGACCACAAACCGACCACGGACTGACCACGGACTGACCACGGACTGACCACAAACTGACCACGGACTGACCACAAACTGACCACGGACTGACCACGGACTGACCACAGACTGACCACGGACTGACCACAGACTGACCACGGACTGACCACACACTGACCACACACTGTAAAGATGTGACTGAGTGACAACCGACCACAGCGACCACGGACTCCAGATGACTGACGCCATCAGACTGACCACAGACCACGAGACTGACAGCAAAAACTGACCAATCAGGAGCGAGACCAAAACCGACCACTGACTTAACAGGGAGACAAGCCTGACCAACGCTGACTGACCACAAACCTGTTGCGGACTGCTAACAGGAGCGACCTCGGGGACTGAAGGACCTGATGTGACCACATTAATGACCACATACTGACCACAACACCACAGACTGACCACAAACCCCCACGGATCTGACCACGGTTAACCACGAACTGACCACAAACCGACCACGGACTGACATGAGTCTGACTGACAGCAGACAGACCAGACCACGGGGCTGTTTTCTGTTGTAAAGTGACTGAGCCAGTGCTGACTGTGAACATGACCACATGACTGACCACAGACGCGGGGGCTAACAGGTTAGCCACGTTCACTGATACACAGTCTGCGCAAGCAGCTGACGGACTGACCACGTTCGGGGCCACGGTCAGTGACCACGTTCTGGGCCTCGTGGTCAGTGGAGTGACCACAACCTGACCACGTGACTGACCACAAACGACGTTCTGGGCTGACGTGGTCAGTGGAGTCGGACTGACCACAAACCGACCACGGACTGAGTGGAGTCGACCACGGACTGGACCTCGTGTGACCACGGACTGACCACAAACCGACTCGTGTGACTGGTCACAGGAGTCCACGGGCCTCGACCACAGTGGAGTCGTTCTGGACCTCGTGTGAGTGGAGTCATTCTGGGCCTCGTGTGACCACAAAGTGGCGTCGTTCTGGACCTCGTGGTGGACTGACCACGTTCTGGGCCTCGTGTGAGTGGTCAGTGGAGTCGTTCGGGGCCTCGTGGTCACGGAGTCGTTCGGGGCCTCGTGGTCAGTGGCGTCGTTCGGGGCCCACGTGGTCAGTGGCGTCGTTCTGGGCCTCGTGGTCAGTGGACAAACTGGGGCCTCGTGACTGACCACGTGGCACGGTTCTGGGCCTCGTGGTCAGTGGACGTTCGGGGCCTCGTGTGAGTGACCAGTGGAGTCGTTCGGGGCCTCGTGTGAGTGGTCAGTGGAGTCGGTTCTGGGCCTCGTGTGAGTGGTGAAGTGGACCACGGTTCTGGGCACTCGTGGTCATCAGGAGTCGTTTTGGACCTCGTGTGAGTGGAGTCATTCTGGGCCTCGTGTGAGTGGTCAGTGGCGTCGTTCAACCTCGTGGTCAGTGGAGTCGTTCTGGGCCTCGTGTGAGTGGTCAGTGGAGTCGTTCGGGGCCTCGTTAGTCAGTGGAGTCGTTCGGGGCCTCGTGTGAGTGGTCAGTGGAGTCGTTCTGGGCCTCGTGGTCAGTGGAGTCGTTCTGTTCTGGGCCTCGTGTGAGTGGTCAGTGGAGTTTCGGGGCCTCGTGGTCAGTGGAGTCGTTCGGGGCCTCGTGGTAAGTGGAGTCGTTCTGGACCTCGTGTGAGTGGTCAGTGTGGAGTCGTTCTGGGCCTCGTGTGAGTGGTCAGTGGAGTCATTCTGGGCCTCGTGTGAGTGGTCAGTGGAGTCGTTCTGGGCCTCGTGTGTGAGTGGTCAGTGGAGTCGTTCTGGGCCTCCGTGAGTGGTCAGTGGAGTCGTTCTGGGCCTCGTGGTCAGTGGAGTCGTTCTGGACCTCGTGTGAGTGGAGTCAGTTCTGGCCTCGTGTGAGTGGTCAGTGGAGTCGTTCTGGGCCTCATGTGAGTGGTCAGTGGCGTCGTTCTGGGCCTCGTGGTCAGTGGAGTCGTTCTGGGCCTCGTGGTCAGTGGAGTCGTTCTGGGCCTTGTGTGAGTGGTCAGTGGAGTCGTTCGGGGCCTCGTGGTCAGTGGAGTCGTTCGGGGCCTCGTGTGAGTGGTCAGTGGAGTCGTTCTGGGCCTCGTGGTCAGTGGAGTCGTTCTGGGCCTCGTGTGAGTGGTCAGTGGAGTCGTTCGGGGCCTCGTGGTCAGTGGAGTCGTTCTGGGCCTCGTGTGAGTGGTCAGTGGAGTCGTTCGGGGCCTCGTGGTAAGTGGAGTCGTTCTGGACCTCGTGTGAGTGGTCAGTGGAGTCGTTCTGGGCCTCGTGTGAGTGGTCAGTGGAGTCGTTCTGGGCCTCGTGGTCAGTGGAGTCGAGTCGGGGGACCTCGTGGTCAGTGGAGTCGTTCGGGGCCTCGTGGTAAGTGGAGTCGTTCTGGGCCTCGTGTGAGTGGTCAGTGGAGTCGTACCTCATGTGCGACTGGACCGTGGAGTTATTCTGGACCTCATGGCTCCAGGCTGTGTAAACTGGGTTCCTCATCACCGCGGTGACGGCGGAGCAGGGGGAGGGGCCTCTCTGCGCCGCGTCTGTGGAGAGGGGACATTCAAGGCTCTGTCACATGATTCTGATTATTCACCACAGTGAGTTTAAAGGTGCTTTTCAAAACTTTGACGGGTCAGAGGAGAATTTTGCCGTTGCTATAATGCTAAACATCAAATAGCATGCTAACAGCACACTCCTGATTCTCTGAAGATAATAAGGCTTAATAATTCGATGCAGACAGTGCACTGTGGTCTCATTTACCTCGAGAGCTGCTGATACGTCTGGACTGGGCTCGGCTTTTGCTTTTGGGATCTGCTTCTTTTCACATTAAGATTTGAACAATTTAACAGTACAACACAGTCACTGTTTGTCTTACGTCCAGAGGGGGCGCTGCAGTTCGGGGGGCAGAAGGGGAGGCTGTAGCGGTTGTTCCTCTCGGGAGAAAAACGTAGCAGGTCGGTGGGTTCAGGTGACTGCTCGTCATTTGAGAAACTTTGAACCTAAAATAAAGATAAAATAACTTCATTAAAAGTTGATTGAAAAACACAGAACAGAAAGTGACCATATTTTTAACATAAACGTGACATTAACAAACAAAAAGACATTTTATAATCAGTTATTTCCATAAACGGAACAATTAAAGTCTTAAGGGGATTTTTTTAATCACGGGTCAGTTATTTGGTTTCATCTTTAAATCAATTTATTACATTTAAACAGTAAAAACAAACCGACAGAGAAAGTATCAAGACACAGGATTAAACAAACTGAAGAGACTTTCAGCCCCACGTGACTCACACTTTATTATTCGTCTAAAACATCTACAAAGATCAAAACGCTCTGTTCCACCTTGTGATGTCATCAAGTGGTAGTTTTCATGTGACCGGCTCCTTTTACCTTTAGTTCAGTCGAGATAAGTGACTCCAGGACTGAAATGATCCAGATGATTCTAGTGAAGGTGGAGTTTAAAAACACAGTGGAGCACTTCCTGTATCACCACATGATGACATCACAAGGTGGAACAATCTAAATCTGCAGGTTTGTGTGTTAAACATGTGAGAATGAAACAAAACACGACTTTGTTTGTGACGGGAAACATTAGAACAGATCAGAGAAAAGAGGAATATGGAGCTTTCAAAGAATAAAGTGGAAAATCCTGTAAAAGTCTGGTCTAAAAACACTGTCCACACATTTTCTTAAAAATGTTAATAATAATAATAATGATATTAATAATAATAATAATAATGATATTAATAATAATAATAATAATAATAATAATGATAATAACGATAATAATAATAATAATAATAATAATAATAAAAATAAATGATAATAATGATAAAGTGACCTGGTTGGACGTGGAGATGTGCAGTGGTGTGACGTTCCTTCTCGACGCCGGGGCCGACTTGGGTCTGTAGCGTCTGTCTCTGTCTCTGTCCCTGTCTCTCTCTCTGTCTCTGTCCTTCTCTCTCTCTCTGTCCCTGTCTCTCTCTCTGTCCCGGTCTCTCTCTCTGTCTCTGTCCCTCTCTCTGTCTCTGTCCTTCTCCCCGTCCCTCTCCCTGTCTCTGTCCCCGTCTCTCTCTCTGTCTCTGTCCTTCTCCCCGTCCCTCTCCCTGTCTCTGTCTCTCTGTGTCTCCGCTCTGCGTCTCCTCCCCTCGTCCTCCCCCACTCTCCCACCTCCTTCCCCCGCCCCCCCGTCCCCCTCACGAGGTCCCGGTGCAGTCCCGGTCGGAGACATAGGGGGCGTACCGGTGGTTATCGTAGAATTGGAGGCGGAGCTGTTTTGTTGCCTGTGCTTAAATCTGAAGGAGTCGCTTCTCGTTGGCGGAGTGGGAGGAGTTTCTGAAAAGGAGCTCTGCGGGCAGCGCTTCGGCCCGGACAGGGAAACATAATCCAGTTTGGGAGCGGCGTCCGGGCTCCTGAACGCTCCCACGTCAAATATAGACTTTCTCTGTTTGGGTTTTTTGAAAATAGAAAGATTGAAAGAAGTGCATTCTGGGACAGACGCACCGATCATAACTTTAGGCCATGTGCCGCCACTAGGTGGAGCTGTGTTTCGATCCATGTTGACTGGGGGAGGGGCAAAGTCTGCAGAGGTTTGGTTAAAACTCCTGATTGGCTGAGGTGCGAGGTCCCGCCTCCTGTAGCAGTAATCTGAGAGAGCCTCTGACGGACGGGCTGATGCATTATGGGACAAAGATCGAGAATGTAAACGATTCGAATACGACGGGTTGAAGCGGTTTCGCTCGTGTTCACAGTCGTTTTCGTGGTGGTTGGGGCGGCTGGGTTTGGAGCAGGTGGCGCTGTTGTTGTGTTTTATATTTTTGCAGTTTCGAGGGTGGAGGTCACACGGCTGGAGACGAGGCGCAGAATCCCGAGAGCTTTCGAAGAACAGACTTTGACCCGAACAGCTCTGAGGGAAAATCTGAAAAATAAAATATTAAATTAATAAAAGGAAAAGAGGTGAATTTAAACACAGCACTGGAGAAACAGGAACAACAAACACCAGAATGAGACTTTATTTTAGTCATGGTTCTGTTTGCTCTTTGCACGACTGTAAACTCCTTTAGAGACAGTCATGGTGATAAAACTAAAGACTAAAGGTTTTGTGTGGACGTCCAAAACTTAAACAGAAGTGTGACTGTAGCATCCAGACTTAACCCCAGACAGAAGTTTATTAATAATCGTTTACCTTCAGGAGAGAGACGCTGACGGCCTCACCACAGCCGCTCAGCAACGACTCGCACTCAGACAGAGGCTTGTTTTCCAACGCGATTCCATTTATCTGAAAACCACATCCAGACAACACAAACTAATAATGATAATGATAATAATGATAATAATGATAATAATGATGATAATAATATTCATAAGAAGAACAACAACAATAAAACACATCCAGACAGTATTTACTGGCACATTTCTGTTGGATTATGACGCGGCTTTTAGCCGTTTTCCGTTTTGAAGTAAATTAGTAGAAATTCAAACTGTTTTCCTGATAATTACTAATGTGTAATTTTCATTTTGAACACAAGAGGGCACAGCAGCACTGCAGCACTCATCTGCACTTAGGAGGTTTTCAGAAGGTGAGTTTATTTTTGAGATACTCACGGCCAACAGTCTGTCCCCGACGCTCAGAGCTCCTTCTCTGGCCGCCGGGCTCCCAGGGGCCAGAGCCGCGACGAACACCCGGCTCTCCAACCCGATCCCACTGTCTGTGATGTGCAACAGAACAAACAGCAAACAAATATAATAAACATCATGATAAAAGTCCACTGTGGAACTGAAATATTCAGAAAATAACCCCACATAAACCCAGACACACAGACTACAGATGCATTTAAGATGATAAAAAGTGACATACTGGGGCTTTAAACTGTGAACACTGTGATTTACACTTATCCAGACCTGAGGATGACACATTTCTGTGGCCACAGCTGCCCTAGAGTCAGACTGACAGAAGTGAGACTGTCACACTGCGGCGTCAGCCCCTCAGCTCTATCCCACAGGACGAGGGCAGGAAGTGTCTTGCCCAAAGACACAGGGGCAGTATGTTTCACCTTTGCTTCCCGTCAGATTGATCTGAACCGGTGCGACGACGCGTCCTCCCAGAGACTTCCTCCGCCTCACGACCACGTTCAGGACGCCCTCGCCGCTGAGCACCGCCTTAATCAGCTGCTTCCTGTCCTTATGCGTCAGGTCGACGTCGTTCACTTTCAACAGCCAGTCGTTCACTCTGAAACAACATTTACATTAGAATATTAAAATAATCCTATTAAAACAGTTAAAGAAGTTTGGGAACCTCAGTCTTCCTTCAGCGACGCCGCCTTTGTCGACTTTACTCACAAAAACACCACAGTCTCCAGGTAAATAAGGATCACTGCCCCCGTCTGACACGTCGAACCCGAGGGCCTTCAGGTCCATGTCCTGAGGAGAGAGAAAACACATTTATACAGATCCATGTCCTGAGAAAGAAAACACATTTATACAGGTCATGTCCTGAAAAAAACACACATTTATACAGATCATGTCCTGAAAAAAAACACATTTATACAGATCATGTCCTGAAAAAAACACATTTATACAGATCATGTCCTGAAAAAAACACATTTATACAGATCATGTCCTGAAAAAAACACATTTATACAGATCATGTCCTGAAAAAAACACATTTATACAGATACAGATCATGATCCTGTCCTGAAAAAAACACATTTATACAGATCATGTCCTGAAAAAAACACATTTATACATTTATGTGGCCAACTCTAACGTCAGACAGACTGAAACTGGACAGAACAACAGGATCTTGTGTTTAAGCAAACTCTCCGTCACTGATCTCTCCATCACTTATACAGATCATCTCCGTCACTTTATACAGATCTCTCCGTCACTGATCTCTTTATACTGATCTCTCCAAAAAACACTGATCTCTCCGTCACTGTATACAGATCATGTCCTCTCCGTCACTGATCTCTCCGTCACTGATTTCTCCCATCACTGATCTCTCCATCACTGATCTCTCCATCACTGATCTCTCCATCACTGTCGTCTCTCCATCACTGTCGTCTCTCCATCACTGATCTCTCCGTCACTGATCTCTCCGTCACTGACCTCTCCATCACTGTCGTCTCTCCGTCACTGATCTCTCCATCACTGATCTCTCCGTCACTGATCTCTCCGTCACTGATCTCTCCGTCACTGATCTCCGTCACTGATCTCGTCACTGATCTCTCCCATCACTGTCGTCTCTCCGTCACTGATCTCTCCATCACTGATCTCTCCGTCACTGATCTCTCCGTCACTGACCTCTCCGTCACTGATCTCTCCATCACTGTCATCTCTCCGTCACTGATCTCTCCGTCACTGATCTCACTGACTGATCTCCCATCACTGATCTCTCCATCACTGATCTCTCCATCACTCGTCTCTCTCCATCACTGATCTCTCCGTCACTGATCTCTCCGTCACTGATCTCTCCGTCACTGATCTCTCACGTCACTCCGATGATCTCTCCGTCACTGATCTCTCCGTCACTGATCTCTCCGTCACTGATCTCTCCATCACTGATCTCTCTCACTGATCTCCATCACTGTCGTCTCTCCATCACTGATCTCTCCGTCACTGATCTCTCCATCACTGATCTCTCCATCACTGATCTCTCCGTCACTGATCTCTCCGTCACTGATCTCTCCGTCACTGATCTCTCCATCACTGATCTCTCCATCACTGATCTCTCCGTCACTGATCTCTCCGTCACTGATCTCTCCGTCACTGATCTCTCCGTCACTGTCGTCTCTCCATCACTGATCTCTCCGTCACTGATCTCTCCGTCACTGATCTCTCCGTCACTGTCGTCTCTCCATCACTGATCTCTCCGTCACTGATCTCTCCGTCACTGATCTCTCCATCACTGTCGTCTCTCCATCACTGATCTCTCCATCACTGATCTCTCCATCACTGTCGTCTCTTTTTTCAGTTGATGGTCTCAGACCATCGTCAATCAGAGACGATCAGAGGAACAGACTCAAGACTTGATCCCGATTCCACGATGATAAAAACATTTTTCTTTAGACACTGAGCTGTTCCACATTAAATGTGTGAGATCCTCCAGTAGAATCATAGTGAAACATGGTCCCGGTTTAGACCCAGTTTAGTCCCGGTTTAGTCCCGGTTTAGTCCCGGTTTAGTCCCGGTTTAGTCCCGGTTTAGTTTTAGTCCCGGTTTAGTCCCCGTTTAGCCTGTGTGTTTGTTCTAGTCTCTGTGGCGCTTGTTCAGATTCAGTTCTGTTTCACTATAAACAGATTCAGGTTCATGTCGTTGGACTTTTTTAGTATCGATTCCTGTGAAACATGAGGATCTAACTTTTGATCGTAGCTTTAGTATCGATCAGTATCTGATTCTCGATACTCGGCTCTGGTTTGTTGTTCTTACTCTTTGTTTCTCCAGTTCCACCACCTCCGTCTCCCACTCGACGGAGTCTGTGTCGATGGCCGAGTCGTGGGAGCTGTGGGCCATGAGCTGATGAGATCGAGCCTCCTTCTCAAACTCCATCTTCTCCCTGAAACCAAAATATTTTATGTGTGAATTTACAGAAATGTCAGGCTCTAAAGTCAGAGCAGAAATGGTTTAGAAACTACAAATGTGCTTTTCAAACGTGGAGACGAGATGATCAGAAATCTTATGGAAAGTTAACCTTTAATCGTCTCTTGCTAAAAACAAATAAAAACATATAAAAACAAATACCTCTATGTCACAGTTTGTCCACTAGGTGGCAGTCTAGTTCTACTGTACGATCAGAGAAGTGACATCACCTTGATTAAAGTGATAACATGCAACTTTCTGGGGGTGAAGAGTCATGATTCCATGGAGACAAACCTCAGAAACACGTTTAATGTCACAATGTGGAACATTATGTCCAAAGGAACCACATTTCCATGGAAACCAGCATGAGCTGGTTTGAGCTCAGAGCCACACGGTGCATGATTCAGTCGTTATGTGTTTGTTTCTTCAAAGTAACATTTATTTTAAGTTCCCGTTTACTTGATTTCTTTGAGTTCTCGCGCTGCGTCGTTCTTCTGTTTCCTCGTGTCGTCCAGGTTCCGCAGAACGTCGGCGAGTTCGCTCACGGCTCGGTCCCGCTCCCTCCTCAGGTTGTCACACAGCGTCCTAAAGAAACAGAGCAAAAGATACAATTAGACATTTACTTTATTTCTCGCCTCATTCACAATGTTCAGACCACATAATATTATATAATAATTTGTCATATTTATGTTTCAATTTGAATGAAACAAACATTTAAATGACATAAACTTTCATCAAACTGACTCGTCTCATGTTTCAGATCAGACACAAGTTCTTCATATTTTTAAAAATAATTTTCTCAGCTTCAGAAGCACAAACATAATGATTTTGTCTTAAATATTTGCCAATATTTTATTCTCAAGTTACTTAACGCTGGTTCTTAAAAGGAGAACAGATTTTAAAGGTGAACTGTGGGACTTTTCTGGGGGGGTCAGTCACCTACTCGTCTACGTGGGAAAGTAAGTTTTACCAGGAATATTCCACATTATGTGGAAGTTAAATCAGGTTTAATGCCACATGGTGGGAGATTCCAGCCAAAACAATCACATCTCTATGAAGACGAGCAGGTTGTGAGGCGTCAGAATGTGACATAGTGCAGCTTTAACTCTCACCGTATGCTCTCTCTCTCCGCCACGATCTTGTCTCTCTCGTCAAAGGCCCAGTCGCGTCTGCACTTGGCGACGTCGGCCTCCTGCAGAGCGTCCCTCAGCTCCTGAGAGATGGAGTCAAACTGTTTCCTGGACACCTCCAGGTCTTTGTTCACTCGCTCCAGGTCCAGAGTCGCAGAGTCGAGTTTCTGAAAATAAAGACAGAATGTTTTCAGGATGAGTGGATGTTTTTTACAGCGTATGAACCTGCACTGTGTTCTGCGTCCTGATTGGCTGAGGGACTGTAGACCATTGTGTTCTGCGTCCTGATTGGCTGAGGGACTGTAGACCATTGTGTTCTGCGTCCTGATTGGCTGAGGGACTGTAGACCATTGTGTTCTGCGTCCTGATTGGCTGAGGGACTGTAGACCATTGTGTTCTGAGTACCTCGACAGGTGTAGTACCTGTCTCGGGTGTAGTACCTGTCTCGGGTGTAGTACCTGTCTCGGGTGTAGTACCGTCTCGGGTGTAGTACCGTCTCGGGTGTAGTACCTGTCTCGGGTGTAGTACTATCTCGGTGTAGTACTGTCTCGGGTGTAGTACTGTCTCGGGTGTAGTACTGTCTCGGGTGTTCGCGGTGTAGTACTGTCTCGAGTGTAGTACTGTCTCGGGTGTAGTCCTGTCTCGTAGTGTCTCGGGGTGTAGTACTGTCTCGGGTGTAGTACTGTCGGGGGTAGTACTGTCTCGGGTGTAGTACTGTCTCGGGTGTAGTACCTGTCTCGGGTGTAGTACCTGTCTCGGGTGTAGTACTGTCTGGGGTGTAGTACTGTCTCGGGTGTAGTACTGTCTCGGGTGTAGTACTGTCTCGGGTGTAGTACTGTCTCGGGTGTAGTACCTGTCTCGGGTGTAGTACTGTCTCAGGTGTAGTACCTGTCTCGGTGTAGTACTGTCTCAGGTGCAGTACTGTCTTGGTGTAGTACTGTCTCGGTGTAGTACTGTCTCGGGTGCAGTACTGTCTCGGGTGTAGTACTTTCGGGTGTAGTACTGTCTCAGGTGTAGTACTGTCTCGGGTGTAGTACTGTCTCGGGTGTAGTACTGTCTCGGTGTAGTACTGTCTCAGGTGCAGTACTGTCTCAGTGTAGTCTTGTCTCGGGTGTAGTACTGTCTCGAGTGTAGTACTGTCTCGGGTGTAGTACTGTCTCGGTGTAGTACTGTCTCGGGTGCAGTACTGTCTCGGTGTAGTCTTGTCTCGGGTGTAGTACTGTCTCTGGTGTAGTACTGTCTCGGGTGTAGTACTGTCTCGGGTGTAGTACTGTCTCGGGTGTAGTACTGTCTCAGGTGTAGTACTGTCTCGGTGTAGTACTGTCTCGGGTGTAGTACTGTCTCGGTGTAGTACTGTCTCGGGTGTAGTACTGTCTCGGGTGTAGTACTGTCTCGGTGTAGTACTGTCTCAGGTGTAGTACTGTCTCGGGTGTAGTACTGTCTCGGTGTAGTACTGTCTCGGTGTAGTACTGTCTCGGGTAGTAGTGTCTGGGTGTGTACTGTCGGGTGTAGTACTGTCTCGGGTGTAGTACTGTCTCGGGTGTAGTACTGTCTCGTCTCTCAGTGTAGTACTGTCTCGGTGTAGTCTGTCGGGTGTAGTACTGTCTCGGGTGTAGTACTGTCTCGGGTGTAGTACTGTCTCGGGTGTAGTACTGTCTCGGGTGTAGTCTTGTCTCTGTCTCGGTGTAGTACTGTCTCGGGTGTCTCGGGTGTAGTACTGTCTCGGGTGTAGTACTGTCTCGGGTGTAGTACTGTCTCGGGTGTAGTACTGTCTCGGGTGTAGTACTGTCTCGGGTGTAGTACTGTCTCGGGTGTAGTACTGTCTCGGGTGTAGTACTGTCTCGGGTGTAGTACTGTCTCGGGTGTGTAGTACTGTCTCGGGTGTAGTACTGTCTCGGGTGTAGTACTGTCTCGGGTGTAGTACTGTCTCGGGTGTAGTCTTGTCTCAGTGTAGTACTGTCTCGGGTGTCTCGGGTGTAGTACTGTCTCGGGTGTAGTACTGTCTCAGGTGTAGTACTGTCTCGGTGTAGTCTTGTCTCGGGTGTAGTACTGTCTCGTACTGTCTGTAGTACTGTCTCGGGTGTAGTACTGTCTCGGTGTGTAGTACTGTCTCGGGTGTAGTACTGTCTCGGGTGTAGTACTGTCTTGGGTGTAGTACTGTCTCGGTGTAGTACTGTCTCGGGTGTAGTCTTGTCTCGGTGTAGTACTGTCTCGGTGTAGTCTTGTCTCAGGTGTAGTACTTTCAGGTGTAGTACTGTCTCAGGTGTAGTCTTGTCTGGGGTGTAGTACTGTCTCGGGTGTAGTACTGTCTCGAGTGTAGTACTTGTCTCGGTGTAGTACTGTCTCGGGTGTAGTACTGTCTCAGGTGTAGTACTGTCTCAGGTGTAGTACTGTCTCAGGTGTAGTACTGTCTCGGGTGTAGTACTGTCTCGGGTGTAGTACTGTCTCGGGTGTAGTACTGTCTCGAGTGTAGTACTTGTCTCGGTGTAGTACTGTCTCAGGTGTAGTACTGTCTCAGGTGTAGTACTGTCTCAGGTGTAGTCTTGTCTCGGGTGCAGTACTTTCGGGTGTAGTACTTTCGGGTGTAGTACTGTCTCAGGTGCAGTACTGTCTCGGTGTAGTACTGTCTCGGGTGCAGTACTTTCGGGTGCAGTACTTTCGGGTGCAGTACTTTCGGGTGCAGTACTTTCGGGTGTAGTACTTTCGGGTGCAGTACTTTCGGGTGCAGTACTTTCGGGTGTAGTACCTGTCTGGCCTGGTAGTACTCCCTGAGGAGCTGGTCTCTCTGTATAAGGGCTTCTGTTCTCTCCTTTCGAGCGACGTCTCTCTCGTCTTTCAGAGCCTCCATGTTTTTAAAGTTCTGGTTCAGCTCCTCCTGAGTCTCCGTTTTGTTCTTCACTTCGTCGCAGTATTTCTCCAGCAGCTCGTTCTTCTCACAGATCGCACGATCACGGTCGACCAACGCCGACGCCAACTCCTGTCACGACAGAAAGAGAAGGTCATGTGACTGAAGGGGGCGGGTCATGTGACTGAAGGGGGCGGGTCATGTGACTGAAAGTGGACGGGTCATGTGACTGAAGGGGGCAGGTCATGTGACTGAAAGTGGGCGGGTCATGTGACTGAATGACTGAAGGGGGCGGGTCATGTGACTGAAAGTGGGCGGGTCAAAACAAACAGAATGAGTCCAGACGTTTGACTCGTCGTGTTTATCATAATTTACTTTGACAATACGACGTGAAATATCTCGTCGTGTCTCAGGCTGCAGTTCGGCCAAAATAAAAAAGAATCATTTGTTCCTCTCAGGCACGTCTCCTGAAATTATTCTAAATGTACAAAGTTAAAGCTGGACTTCGGAACATTCTCCACAGACAGATGTGTTTAATGCCTCTCTCTCTTTCACTCGTCTCCCCCGTCTCTCTCTTTCACCCGTCTCACTCTCACCCGTCTCTCTCTCTCTCTCTCTCTCACTCTCACCTGTCTCTCTCCCCCGTCTCTCTCTCTCTGGCTCTCTCTCTTTCACTCGTCTTCCCCGTCTCTCTCTCACTCTCATCTCACTCTCACCTGTCTGAGCGCCTCCATCTCTTCACTGGCGACTCTTCGTTGGGAGCAGTTGTTCTTGAGTTTGGCGTGTGCCGTGTCCAGTCCGGTCTGCAGTCGGTCGACTTCTTTGATCACCTGATCTCGTTCGCTCATGATGAGTCGATATTCGCTCGTGACGGAGTCGCGCTCGTCTTTGTATTTCTGACATTCGGACAGAGCTTTGAGCTGCTGAGTTTTCAGTCTGGTGGTTTCAGACTGAAGTCGCTCCATCTCCCTCTGCAGCTCCTTGTTCTGAGCCGTGGCCAACGCCAACTGAGCCGAGTCGAACCTGGAGAAACACGAGGAAAACACGAGTCAAACCCGGAGAAACACGAGTCAAACCCGGAGAAACACGAGTGAAACCCGGAGAAACACGAGTCAAACCCGGAGAAACACGAGGAAAACACGAGCCAAACCTGGAGAAACACGAGTCAAACCCAGAGAAACACGAGTCAAACCTGGAGAAACATGAGTCAAACCCGGAGAAACACGAGGAAAACACGAGTCAAACCCGGAGAAACACGAGTCAAACCCGGAGAAACACGAGTGAAACCCGGAGAAACACGAGTCAAAACCCGAGAAAACACGAGGAAAACACGAGTCAAACCCGGAGAAACACAGAGTCAAACCCGAGAAAAACCCGAGAAAAACACGAGTCAAACACGAGTCAAACCCGGAGAAACACGAGGAAAAACCGAGTCAAACAGGAGTCAAACCCGGAGAAACACGAAAAAAACACGAGTCAAACACACGAGTCAAACCCGAGAAAACACGAGTCAAAACCCGGAGAAACACAAGGAAAAACACGAGTCAAACCCCGGAGAAACACGAGGAAAACACGAGTCAAACCCCGGAGAAACACGAGTCAAACCCGGAGAAACACGAGTCAAACCCGGAGAAACACGAGTCAAACCTGGAAAACACGAGGAAAACACGAGTCAAACCCGGAAAAAAACACGAGTCAAACCCGGAGAAACACGAGTCAAACACACGAGTCAAACCCGGAGAAACACGAGGAAAACACGAGTCAAACCCGGAGGGAAACACGAGGAAAACACGAGTCAAACCCGGAGAAACACGAGGAAAAACACGAGTCAAACCCTGGAGAAACACGAGGAAAACACGAGTCAAACCCGGAGAAACACGAGGAAAGACACGAGTCAAACCCGGAGAAACACGAGGAAAGACACGAGTCAAACCCGGAGAAACACGAGGAAAACACGAGTCAAACCTGGAGAAACACGAGTCAAACCCGGAGAAACACGAGGAAAGACACGAGTCAAACCCGGAGAAACACGAGGAAAACACGAGTCAAACCTGGAGAAACACGAGTCAAACCCGGAGAAACACGAGTCAAACCTGGAGAAACATGAGTCAAACCCGGAGAAACACGAGGAAAACACGAGTCAAACCCGGAGAAACACACGAGTCAAACCCGGAGAAACACGAGTGAAAACCCGGAGAACGAGTCACGAGTCAAACCCGGAGAAACACACGAGTGAAACCCGGAGAAAACACGAGTGAAACCCGGAGAAACACGAATCAAACCCGGAGAAACACGAGAAACACGAGAGTGAAACCCCAGAGACACACGAGTGAAACCCGGAGAAACACGAGTCAAACCCGGAAAAACGAGGAAAAACACGAGTCAAACCCGGAGAAACACGAGTCAAACCCGGAGAAACACGAGGAAAACACGAGTCAAACCCGAGAAAACACGAGTCAAACCCGGAGAAAAACACGAGTCAAACCCGGAGAAAAACACGAGGAAAACACGAGTCAACACGAGTCAAACCCGGAGAAACACGAAGAAAACACGAGTCAAACACGAGTCAAACCGGAGAAACACGAGTCAAACCCCGGAGAAACACAAGGAAAAACACGAGTCAACCCGAGAAACACGAGGAAAACACGAGTCAAACCCGGAGAAACACGAGGAAAACACGAGTCAAACCCGGAGAAACACGAGTCAAACACGAGTCAAACCCGGAGAAACACGAGGAAAACACGAGTCAAACCCGGAGAAACACGAGGAAAACACGAGTCAAACCCGGAGAAACACGAGGAAAAACACGAGTCAAACCCGGAGAAACACGAGGAAAACACGAGTCAAACCCGGAGAAACACGAGTCAAACCCGGAGAAACACGAGGAAAACACGAGTCAAACCCGGAGAAACACGAGTCAAACCCGGAGAAACACGAGTGAAACCCGGAGAAACACGAGTCAAACCCGGAGAAACACGAGTGAAACCCGGAGAAACACGAGTGAAACCCGGAGAAACGAGTCAACCCGGAGAAAAACACGAGTCAAACCCGAGTCAGAAACACGAGTGAAACCCGGAGAAACACGAGTCAAACCCGGAGAAACACGAGGAAAACACGAGTCAAACCCGGAGAAACACGAGTCAAACCCGGAGAAACACGAGGAAAACACGAGTCAAACCCGGAGAAACACGAGTCAAACCCGGAGAAACACGAGTCAAACCCGGAGAAACACAAGGAAAACACGAGTCAAACACGAGTCAAACCCGGAGAAACACGAAGAAAACACGAGTCAAACACGAGTCAAACCCGGAGAAACACGAGTCAAACCCGGAGAAACACAAGGAAAACACGAGTCAAACCCGGAGAAACACGAGGAAAACACGAGTCAAACCCGGAGAAACACGAGGAAAACACGAGTCAAACCCGGAGAAACACGAGTCAAACCCGGAGAAACACGAGTCAAACCTGGAGAAACACGAGTCAAACCCGGAGAAACACGAGGAAAACACGAGTCAAACCCGGAGAAACACGAGTCAAACCCGGAGAAACACGAGTCAAACCCAGAGAAACACGAGGAAAACACGAGTCAAACCCGGAGAAACACGAGGAAAACACGAGTCAAACCTGGAGAAACACGGGTCAAACCTGGAGAAACACGAGTCAAACCCGGAGAAACACGAGGAAAACACGAGTCAAACCCGGAGAAACACGAGTCAAACCCGGAGAAACACGAGGAAAACACGAGTCAAACCCGGAGAAACACGAGTCAAACCTGGAGAAACACGAGTCAAACCCGGAGGAACACGAGGAAAACAC
>JAIEZT010000034.1:67500-100000 GCA_019594935.1 Periophthalmus modestus | reverse complement strand
CACACGGAGGAAAAGCCTCCACAAAATGAACAACCAAAACTCTATTTTCTTAGTTTAATCATCACTAAAATTTAGACAACACATTTATTTAGTGAAGGTTTAAAGTGTCAGAAAAATGCCTCCTGTGTAAATCTTTAAAAATGTCTTTTCTCTGAGTAAATCTCACATTTTGGATGAAGTTCTGTGTCGACACTGATTTCAGTTACTTCCTGTGTTTTTGTATTTTTCCTCTGAACTTTTTAACAGACGTAAAAGTAAAATCAGAGAAACAAACATTTAAGTCCAGGTTTGTCAGCACCACCTGTACTTGTACTCAAGTATAATCCATTTACCTGTACTTTTCCTTGAGTACTTTACCTGTCGCTGCAGTATACTTTTACTCGAGTAAAAGTAATTTTGAGTACTTTACCTGTCGCTGCAGTATACTTTTACTCGAGTAAAAGTACTTTTGAGTACTTTACCTGTCGCTGCAGTATACTTTTACTCGAGTAAAAGTACTTTTGAGTACTTTACCTGTCGGTGCAGTACCCTCAGCTCCTGGACGAGCTGCGTGTTGTCCCGTCTCACCAGCTCCAGCTCCTCCTTCTTCTGGGCGTGTTCACTGACCACGCGGCTGTGCAAAGTACTATGGGTAAAATCAACACACAGCTGTAAGTCGACATTTTCAAATGATCATGAATAAATCCTTTAAGTTATGCTCTGATCCAGATGTAAACTGGTCTAAACTGCTCTAAACCACAGGGTTCACGGTTCTACTGCAGAACAAACAGGATCATTTGTGTCTGAGGAGAACATTATGCTTCTTAAAATGGCCTTTGTCATTTTCTGATTGTGTCAAACTGGTTTCTGTTCAATTGTGCATCATTTTGCAGTTGTACCCGATATAAATACATTCATATGAAGTACTCCAAGCCTGTGTCTGCACTACCGCAGATTAACCTGAGAGTGGCGCTCTCATCTGACATGGAGTCTCTGACCTGCAGATGAAAAGTCATGGTTCTAGAGCAAACGTCTCATTTTGAATCTAGCTCTGGAGTTAATCTTTTATAAAAAACACTTTCCTCCCTGTGGTGTGAGATCAGACGAGATCGTCATGGAGACGCTGGCACACGAGGGACTCGACTGAGTGAGATGAGCATAAAATCTGTGTAAAAAAGTGTAAATATTTGCACAGGGAGAATCAAACACATCAGGTTAGATTAACCGTCACTGCCTCCAGTGTGTCGGGGTTAGTACATTGACATATTACGTGTACTTCTGTACTTATGTACTTGTACAGTTGTGTACTTGTGTACTTGTGTACTTGTGTACCTGTGTACCTGTGTACCTGTGCACTTGTGCACTTGTGCGCTTGTACGCTTGTACGCTTGTGCGCTTGTGCACTTGTGCACTTGTGCACTTGTACACTTGTACACTTGTACACTTCTGTACTTGTGTACTTGTGCACTTGTGCACTTGTACACTTGTGCACTTGTACACTTCTGTACTTGTGCACTTGTGCACTTGTACACTTGTGCACTTGTACACTTGTACACTTGTACACTTGTACACTTCTGTACTTGTGTACTTGTGCACTTGTGCACTTGTACACTTGTGCACTTGTACACTTCTGTACTTGTGTACTTGTGCACTTGTACACTTGTGCACTTGTACACTTGTACACTTCTGTACTTGTGTACTTGTGTACTTGTGCACTTGTACACTTGTGTACTTCTGTACTTGTGCACTTGTACACTTGTGTACTTCTGTACTTCTGTACTTGTGCACTTGTGCACTTGTACACTTGTACACTTGTGTACTTCTGTACTTCTGCACTTGTGCACTTGTACACTTGTGTACACTTGTACACTTGTGCACTTGTACACTTGTACACTTCTGTACTTGTGTACTTGTGCACTTGTGCACTTGTACACTTCTGTACTTGTGTACTTGTGCACTTGTACACTTGTGCACTTGTACACTTCTGTACTTGTGTACTTGTGCACTTGTACACTTGTGTACTTCTGTACTTGTGCACTTGTACACTTGTGTACTTCTGTACTTGTACACTTGTACACTTGTACACTTGTACACTTGTACACTTGTGTACTTGTACATTATATAACTTATACAAGACAGTACAAGCCTCATGTTTCCTTTTGTGGCACAGGCATAATTTGACTGAGGCGGGGCTGGGGTCAGATTGAGGCGGGGGCTGGGGTCAGACTGAGGCGGGGGCTGGGGTCAGACTGAGGCGGGGGCTGGGGTCAGACTGAGGCGGGGCTGGGGTCAGACTGAGGCGGGGGCTGGGGTCAGACTGAGGCGGGGGCTGGGGTCAGACTGAGGCGGGGGCTGGGGTCAGACTGAGGCGGGGCTGGGGTCAGACTGAGGCTGGGGTCAGATTGAGGCGGGGCTGGGGTCAGACTGAGGCGGGGGCTGGGGTCAGACTGAGGCGGGGGGGTCGGGGGGGCTGGGGTCAGACTGAGGCGGGGGGCTGGGGTCAGACTGAGGCGGGGCTGGGGTCAGACTGAGGCGGAGGGTCAGAGGAGGGAGGACGGCTTAAACTCTAATCCCTCATCCGTCTGTTTGCGTTTGGACAGATGTGCGACCTACACGACAGAGACTGTGGCATCAGTAAATACACACGAGGATTTTACCAGTTATGATTATTATTAAAAACATAAAAACTGAGGCTGAAACAGACTCAGAGCCTGAAACTCAGAGACTGAAACAACCACGAACGTAGAATCAGTGAACACATTTTCATTTAGACCTGTACAGACACGCCCTGAGACGCCCGGAGACACGCCCGGAGACGCACTCTGAGACGCCCTGAGACACGCCCTCAAACACCCTGAGACACACTCTGAGACGCACTCTGAGACGCACTCTGAGACGCACTCTGAGACGCACTCTGAGACGCACTCTGAGACACACTCTGAGACACACTCTGAGACACACTCTGAGACGCACTCTGAGACACACTCTGACACACTCTGAGACACACTCTGAGACACACTCTGAGACACACTCTGAGACACACTCTGAGACGCACTCTGAGACACACTCTGAGACACACTCTGAGACACACTCTGAGACGCCCCTTGACACTCTCTGAGAAAACGTCAAATTAGATCTACGAGAGCAGGTTCCAGAGGTGACTGTATGATTCCATCTAGAAAAAACACTTTTGGACAGAATGTTTTCTCTTTTCGAGCGTCTCAAACTTAAACACTGTCCCAGAAACAAGACGAGAGCTGCCCACTCTCATTTTCAGAACAACTCAAGTCATGGCTGTTACACAATCAAACTCGTCACATAATCACTAACCTGAATGGATTTTAGTGTAATGTTGTGTTTATTATTGTACATGTACTGTATATAGAAGTACAAATGTAGTTTCTCATGAAAGTATAATGTTTATCTTATGAAGGAGTCGCTGTGATTCTGGCCGACGTGTGAGAGTCGACTGTGTGAATGTTTGTACTGAGTCTGAGATCTGGTGATCTGCAGTGGTCTGTGGATGAGTTTTAAGATATGAAAGAGGCTTTGTATTTTGTACTTATTGTTTTTATAAGCTGTGGTGTGGCTGTTTTTTTTTTTTTTTTTTTCCAGCAAGGGACAAAGGATGAAAATTGGCTAAAATCCTGCATATTTACAGGTCTGGGATTCGTTTCCCAGGATCTGTTCTTAAGCCCAGGGTAAAACATAAATGTTTAATCTTTTTGCTCTTGTGACTAAAACTGAAATCTGCTGAATGCATCTGGAACAAAGTGCACTCAAGAAGAGAGGAAGAGAGGAAGAGAGGGAGAGAAAGAGGGAGAGATGAAGGAAAAGAGGGAGAGAGAGAAAGACAGAGAAAGGGAGACAGTGAACGAAGTCCGTGAATTCAACACATGACAAAAGATCATGAAAGATTGACGAGGGAGAGAGCGAGAGATGGAGATGGTGTTTTTAGAGGGGAGGGGGATAAGGAAGGAGCAGGAGGTGCAGCGATGGGGAGGAGGGAGGACATGTTGTCCTGATGCTTCATCCAGGACCTGCAGCACTGGGGCGGTTTGAGCCGTGTGAAGAGTCTGGGATGAGAATCAGCTCCTCCAAATCTGAGGCCATGGTTCTCAACTGGAAAAAAGTGGCGCCCTCTGCAGGTGGAGAGTCTCCGCCTCAAGTGGAGGAGTTCAAGTATCTCGGGGTCTGAGGGGAGGATGGAGCGTGAGATTGACAGTTGGATCAGTGTCTGCAGTGATGTCGCTGTATCGTCTATGTTCACGTCACCTCTGGGTCATGACCCAAAGGACAAGGTCACAGATACAAGCGGCTGAAATGAGTTTCCTCCGCAGGGAGGCTGAGTGCTCCCTTAAACACAGGGTGAGGAGCTCAGTCACACGGGAGGAGCTCGGAGTAGCTCCTACACATCAAGAGGAGCAGCTGAGGCTCATCTGCTCAGGACGTCTCCTGGACACCTCCCTGGGGAGGTGTTCATGTCCCACCAGGAGGAGGCCCTGGGGAAGACCCAGGACACACTGGAGGAACTATGTCTATGGCCTGGGAACGACTTGGGGTCCCACCGGAGGAGCTGGAGGAAGTGTCTGGGGTGAGGGAAGTCTGGGAGTCCCTGTTTAGAGCTGCCCCCACGACCCGGCCCCAGAGAGAGGAAGAACATGGATGGAAGGGGTTAGGGGTTTAGATGTTTGGGGTTTAGGGGTTTTAGATGTTTAAAGTTTAGATGTTTGGGGGTTTATATGTTTGGAGTTTAGATGTTTGGAGTTTAGGGGGTCATGGTTTAGGGTTAAGGGTTTATGGAGTACGACTCACTGGTAGAAGTCTGCCTTCTTCACTGCCTCCTCACAGCGTTTCAAAGTGCTGCTGTGCTGGTTCTGCAGAGACTGGAGGTCAGCCATCGCCTTCAGACACTGCAGCTTCAAGCGCTCGTAATCATGGCCCTGTTTGGAGTTTGGTCTAAAGAACAAAACAACGCAAATATGTTACAGGAGAAGAAAGGGCGAAACATAAAGGACCTGTCCTATTGTGCTTGTGTCTCTATGGTTCTCATCTCTGTGGATCATTCTGTTATAATTTACACATTTTAAATCACAATATTCATATAAAACCACTTGAGAAAATAAAGAAATCTGCTGACTTCCACATTAGAAAACTGTGGTGTCCAATGTAGCTGACGTCACTGTAAACGTCACAACAAAGTCGTGTAGCTGCAGCGCCCCCTGTGGACAGAGCACGTCACAGCAGCACATTTTCTACATTTGGACCAAAATGACGACGCGACGCTGCAGAATCCAACGAGTATCAACGATTAAGAAAATAAAACTGGAGAAGGAAGAGCGGACGACACAGGAGGCGTGTCTATCACAGTGGGCGTGTCTATCACAGTGGGCGTGTCTATCACAGTGGGCGTGTGTGTCACAGTGGGCGTGTCTACCACAGTGGGCGTGTTTACCACAGTGTGCGTGTCTACCACAGGGGGCGTGTCTACCACAGGGGGCGTGTCTATCACAGGGGGCGTGTCTATCACAGGGGGCGTGTCACACAGGGCGTGTCTACCACAGGGGGCGTGGCTACCACAGGGGGCGTGTCTATCACAGGGGGCGTGTCACACAGGGCGTGTCTACCACAGGGGGCGTGTCACACAGGGCGTGTCTACCACAGGGGGCGTGGCTACCACAGGGGGCGTGTCTATCACAGGGGGCGTGTCACAGTGGGCGTGTCCTGGTGGAGGTTAAAAGGGGGTAGATCTGTCAGTTGATTCTGGAATGAAACCACAGTTGGAAAGTCAGTTTGAAGAAGAACTTGTGTCAGACTGGTCCAGACGCCCCTTTAAAATTTAAACTTTTATTTTCACGAACTCAAAGTCCAACAATCTAAACCAACACAACGACCCTGCAAAAACTAAGGGGTCTCTACAGCAAAGTGCAGCGTTTGTTTAGACACACAAACACACACGACACATGAACACACCTGAACACACACGACTCATGAACACACCTGAACCCACATGAACACACACGACACATGAACACACATGAACACACACGACACATGAACACACATGAACACACCTGAACACACATGAACACACACGACACATGAACACACATGAACACACACGACACATGAACACACACGACACATGAACACACACGACACATGAACACACCTGAACACACAAGACACATGAACACACCTGAACACACATGAACACACACGACACATGAACACACCTGAACACACAAGACACATGAACACACCTGAACACACATGAACACACATGAACACACACGACACATGAACACACCTGAACACACACGACACACAACACACCTGAAACACACACACACACAACACCTGAACACACACGACACATGAACACACACCTGAACACACCTGAACACACCTGAACCACACATGAACACACACAAACACACACAAACACACACGACACATGAACACACACGATACATGAATACACATGAACACACACGACTGAACAACACACACGAACACACCTGAGCACACATGACACATAAACACACCTGAACACACATGAACACACACGAAACATGAACACACATGAACACACACGAAACATGAACACACCTGAACACACACGAAACATGAACACACATGAACACACACGAAACATAAACACACATGAACACACATGAAACATGAACACACATGAACACACACGACACATGAACACACCTGAACACACATGCCACACGAACACACACAAACACACACGACACATGAACACACACGACTCATGAACACACACGAACACACCTGAACACACATGACACATAAACACACCTGAACACACCTGAACACACACGACCACACCTGAACCAACATGAACACACAAGACACATGAACACACCTGAATTGAACGCAATTGGTACTTTTATCCACATGTTTTGGGACTGTAAAGATGTCAATATATTCTGGAAAACGGTACATTCTTATTTAACTAAAATGTTAAAAAAAGAATTTTGTTTTTCCCCATTTATCTTTTTAATGAATGATTTTTCAAAATTATTAAAATTGGTCCTTTTTTCACAAAAAAAATACTACTGGCAGGTTCGACAGCTGCGAAAAAACTTCTGGCTGTTCGCTGGCAAACATCCAACAACTTGACTCTGAGTCACTGGATCAAACATCTTTCGTCACATCATTAACATGGAACTATCAGTAGCTAAAATGCACGGAGCTACTACAAAACAACTATCTCATTATGGAGTAAAACTTTATTAGAACTGGACAATCTTAAATAAGCAAATTTCATTAATTGTGAAATAAGCGATATTCTGTTAAATAAAAGGTATCTATGTATGTATGTATGTATTTGTATATGTATGTATGTGTATGTATATGTATGTGTATACATATATTTATATATGGTATATGTATGTGTGTGTATATATATATATGTGTATATGTATGTATATATGTATAGGTATGTATATGTGTATGTATGTATATGTGTATATATATGTATATTTTATATAATAATGTAAAGGGGTATAGAAACACATATAGTGTGCAAGTATATGTTTTATGGAATAGCTGTGGGTAGATGTGTGTATCCATATATGCATGGAAATTTTGTATTTAGTTTATGTATTTTTATAAGCGTATGTGCGTATACACACAAACAAATATTTAGATCTTGTACATGTGGAGCCCAGGAGAGGGGGTGGGATATCACCATGAGCTCGGGACCAGGGTTTTTTTTTTTTTTTTTTTTTTTTTTTTTTGTTTTGTTTTTGTTTTTTTTTTTTGGGGTTTTTTGGAAAGGGGGGGGGGGTATTTTTTGTTTTTGTCCTGTTTATTTATTTGTTTATTATTTATTGTTATTATGTAAACAATAAAAAAATTTGATCACAAAAAAAAAAAAATGAACACACCTGAACACACCTGAACACACAAGACACATGAACACACCTGAACACACACGACACATGAACACACCTGAACCCACATGAACACACATGAACACGCCTGAAACCGCCTGAACACACCACACATGAACACGCCTGAACCCACATGAACACATCGGAACACACTTGAACACACCTGAACACACCTGAACACGTCTGAACACACCTGAACACACATGAACACACATGAACACACATCTAACACATGAACACACCTGTACTCGTCAAAGGTCGTCCCAGGCGACGACAGGGCGAGCCGTTTGCGCAGCTCGTCTCTCTCACACGTCACCTGTCGCAGCTGGAAAAGGACGGTCTCCATCTCACTGACCACTAGGGGGCCCTCCGGGAGCATGGGGGGAGGGGAGGAGGCCGGGGCCGGAGTACCTACAGCAGAGTGAGGCTGCGTTTCAGATGACATCACAGCGTTGGCCAATCATGAGGCTCAAATGAAGCTTCAAACAGTAACAGTGACGCCACAGATAGAAATGATCAGGTTCAACATTTATTTTATTTATTTATTTTTTATTTTCTTATTTAAATTTTTTTTTCTTTTTTATATATTTATGTGTATTTATTTATTTATGTATTTACCTTCTGGAGATTTCTTATTAAAATATGATGTAAATCAAAAGCTCCAATAGGAGACTGCAGAGGTGTGTGTGTGTGTGTGTGTGTGTGTGTGTGTGTGTGTGTGTGTGTGTGTGTGTGTGTGTGTGTGTGTGTGTGTGTGTGTGTGTGTGTGTGTGCGTGCGTGTGTATATATGTGTATATATGTGTATTTTTTCATTTATTTATTTATTTGGTAGGACAATGTACAATAACATTAGGCTCAATGGCAGAGATGCTTGTACCAGATTCTAGCTTTACAGCTAATTTCCGTCTGTATATATGTGTGTATCTGTGTGTGTGTGTATGTATATGTGTGTATACATGTGTATACACATGTGTGAGTGTGAGTGTGTATGTGTGTATACATGTGTATACACATGTGTGAGTGTGAGTGTGTATGTGTATGTGTGTATACATACACATGTGAGTGTGTACATGTGTAAATCCTGTAGAATCACTTTTCTTTGGCCTGGTGCATTTTTACACCGGCTCCGGTTCAGTGTTTGGGCAGAAAATAAAACTAAAAGTCTTTGTAAATGTGAAGTGTCAGTTTAACATTAAAGTTCATTGAAACTACAATATAAAAGTTTTAAAATGTTAAAGTGATGTACCTGATTTTACTTCTCCTCACTCACCTTCTGCATTCAGAGCATCCTCATTACTCACCATGATGAGTTTATTACCACTTTTCACAACGCAGACCAAGGTGGAGTTTTACAGTAATCACGGTAAACAATAACTAGCATGGTAACAGAGCATGTTCTAATCATCGAACAATGAAACGCTCACGATTAGACACAGACAGAACTCGTCCTGACGTCAGGAGCTGCTTCAGTAAAACATCTGAGGCTTGTTTAGATCAAACAAATGAGACGCATTTCTAAAAGAGATTATATTTTAACAATCGATATTTTGCTTGAGAATCGATTCTTTGAGCTCATTCAGTGCGTTTGACGATGGAGAGACTCACCCAAACTGCTGAGGGAGCTGCTGCTCTCAGAGTCTGACGGCATCATGGACAGAACGCTGCACAAAGAGCCTGAAGAAGAACAGAACGACTTTAGTTTTACACAACAGAAAAGCCCATGTTAGACTTCCACCATTTTAGATTTTTGAATTGACCTGTGGGGATTAAACACCCGCACACACAGAGCCCAAACTCCGCCTCCAGCCCAAACTCCGCCTCCAGCCCAAACTCGGGAAGCCCCTCCTCTTTGTCCCAGAGTCTTTTCAAAACCTAAGGACGAAACCTAAACTCAGGCCTTGATGTTCCACAAAACCACTGACAACAGAGGAGCAGAGCATGATGGGAAATACCCACAGCCAAAAGTCTGAGTCTGAAATAAATGAGACGACGAATGAGACAAAAAGACGACGTCCTGGGAGATGGTAGAACCTGAGGGACAGACTTAAAATCTACCTGAAAATCCAGTAACTTTCCCGTGTGTCTCTTTAGTCACGGTACAGTTTGAGTTTTGTTCTTTCATTATAATTATCATTTATGACTCTTTTCATATTGTTAAGAACGGAGCTCAACAGTGCCCCCTGCCCCCTGTTTCCTGAAGTACATTTCCTCATTTTTCTCAGACTTAATGAAAAAGTGAATATTAAAAGCGTGAAATCTGCTCAGCTCTGGATCTAAAGACACAAGGCCTGACCTTTAACTACAAATCTGTTCATGAAACTTCAGAAAAACACGAGTTATTCAAACATTTCACAGAATCTTGTGTTTTAAATGTGCTTTTAAAACAACCGTGTTATGGATATTAGCGCCTGGCAGGGTAATAAGACCGAGAGAGAAGAGGAGGATCTCAGCTCGTGTTTGTTCTGTTTGAACAGGGCCACGCCCCTTTGTCAAACCCGGGTCGGGTCTTTAAACGGGGCGGGGTCCGGTCTGGTCTTTAAACGGGGCGGGGTCCGGTCGGGTCTTTAAACGGGGCGGGGTCCGGTCTGGTCTTTAAACGGGGCGGGGTCTGGTCGGGTCTTTAAACGGGGCGGGGTCTGGTCTTTTTTAAACGGGCGGGGCGGGGTCTGGTCGGGTCTTTAAACGGGGCGGGGTCCGGTCTTTAAACGGGGCGGGGTCTGGTCTTTAAACGGGGCGGGGTCTGGTCTTTAAACGGGGCGGGGTCTGGTCTTTAAATGGGGCGGGGTCTGGTCGGGTCGGGTCCGGAGTCTGATGGGAGTCTGCAGAGAATACCAGGCGCCACAGGGGGGCGCTAGCTGCAAAACTGTTGTTGTGTCGTTAGGCAAGACACTTCCACATCGCATAGTGCTGAATGTGGTGTGTGAGTGTTGGTGCGAGGGGTCGATGGCACAGATTGGCAGCCTTCCCTCAGGGCAGCTGTGGCTACTTTAAGGAGAAGGTCATGACGACAGAGAGAAAAGAGAAAAAGTGAAAACTGAAGTGAGCATCTGCGAAAGAGCCGTTTAAGACGACTACAACTACTGGTACAACTACTAGTACTATTACTGCTACTACTACTACTGCTACTACTACTGTGTGTGGTACCGGTACATGCCTGTCCCTGTAGAAATAGAAATAAATGAAACAAATGATTTCAAATGAGCAGAAGCAGAACAAACAAATCAGGACTTTCCCCTCGTCACATCGACCTGTTTCTGTTTTTCACAGGATCCATCATCGAGTCAATATTTATATGAATCAATATTTAAAATGAGGCCACGACTCTGCAGCAAATAATACAAATAACCTGACCTTTAACCTCTGTGTGAACAGAGAAAAGAACAGAGAACAGCCTCTGTGACCTCTATGTGACTTCATCTGTCAAAACATTTATAACAATGTAATGTTTATTAGTTCTGTTCTATGTAAAATCATTTGAGCAGAACACACCTGCCGTTTTATGCTAACACACTTTTGTGCATATGCTAATAACACAAAAGTGTGTTGTGTTTAAGCTGTTGTTAAAGTGACTGTGTGTTCTGAGTTTGTGCAAAAGAAGGATCACTGACATTTTCAGTCGAGTTTTGGGAGATTCTCAAAAAACAAAACATTGATCTGATCCAAACTTAAAGGTTAAAGGTCAAAGGTCAGTCACTTCTCTGGTGGATGGTCCCTGACCGCTCGTCCACATGTTATCTGGAATGTTCTGTTTTTAGAGCAATAAACCTATTATAGTAATAAAAATGCAAATGGGAGGTTTAATGCCACATTCTACAAGACGAGAGACGCCTGTGATTTTCATCATTTCACTTCAACTATGAGACAGAGGAAAGAATCAGGGAATCACACTGTAGGATTTTTAATGAATTAGTAAAAAATAAGTATTTGTTCACCTACAAACAGCAGGATGTGTCTGTCACAGACGTGTAAGTTGTTCTTTCTCTTCTCCTCTGTCCTCCACTCGTTCCCTGTATTAATGGCTCCTGTTTGACTCGTTCTCAGTATAAAAGACACCTGTCCACAACCTCAAACAGTCACACTCCAAACTCCACTATGGCCAAGACCAAAGACACGTCAAAGGAACCACAAACAAAACTGTGACCTGCACCAGGCTGAAGACTCAATCTGCAACAGGTGAGCAGCTCGTGTGAACAAATCAACTGTGGAGAATTATTAGAAAATGGAAGAAAGACACTGATAATCTCCCTCCATCTGGGGCTCCACAAGATCTCACCCCGTGGGGTCAAAATGACACAAGAACGAGGAGCAAAACTCCCAGAACCACACGGGGGACCTAGTGAACGACCTGCAGAGGGACCAAAGTAACAAAGGCACCATCAGTAACACACTACGACCAGGGACTCAAATCCTGCAGAGACGTGTCCCCCTGATTAAGGACATGTCCAGGGCCCGTCTCAAGTTTGGATTTGGATGATCCAGAAGAGACTGGGACAATGTCAGAAGATCAGATCATGGTGTTTGGAGAAAGATGCTGAGCTGATCCAAAGACCAGACCTACTGTGGAGCATGACCTACTGTGGAGCCTGAGGAAACATCAGGCTCTGGGGCATGGCTTTTTTCTGGGACCAGGACGACTGATCCGTGTAAAGACAGAATGAAAGAGACATGTATCGTGAGATTCTGAGTGAAAACCTCCTTCCATCAGCGAGGGCAGTGAAGATGAAACGTGTCTGGGTCTTTCAGCGACACAATGATCCAAACACACGACGAAGGAGCAGCTTCAGAAGAAGCATTTCAAGGTCCTGGAGTGGCCCAGTCTCCAGATAAAACCCCAGAGAAAATGTTTGGAGGGAGGTGAAAGTCCCAGAACATCACTGCTCTAGAGGAGATCTGCAGGAGGAATGGACCAAACTACAGCAACAGAGAGAAAACCTGAGACAGAAAACGTCTGAGTCACTGCAGCAAAGAGAAGAACAAAGTGTCGAGACCAACTTCTGTTACTGAACAAATACTTATTTTACACCAGGATTTGGAAATAATTCATAAAAAATCCTACAGTGTGATTTCCTGATTCTTTCCTCTGTCTCATAGTTGAAGTGAAACTATGATGAAAATCACAGACGTCTCGTCTTTTTAAGAAGAACTTGAACAGTTGGGGCTGAATAAAAACCTTTTTGCCACATTGTTTCTATATTTATTTCTACAGCAGAGGGTTTTAATTCTCTATAATCAAGTCTCATTTGGAACAACAGTCAAACGCACATCTGGACTTGTTGTAGTTGAATTAGAAATAAAAACCTGGTGTTAAACAGCTTTTTGTACACAGCCGTTTGTTTTTTACTGAAGGTTTGTTTTCAGCTTCTGTCAAACTCAAACTGTCCAGTGACAGAAACTGGTTCATTTAGATGAAGCTTAAACACATTTATTTACATAACTCCATAAATATTACGTATTGAGTCTTTAGTGTTGCCTGTTGTTCTCTTGCAGTGTGGTGTTTGAGTTTTACATGTTTTTGTGTAAAAATGATCCTTTTCTGTTGTTTTAATCCTACTGTGGTTTTGTGTTTAAATGTTTTGCTGCTTTGCCTTAATTTAATCCACAGAAGATGAAATAATCATCTAAAAAGTGTCTGAATCATGGTTCTGACCCGTGGTGTGGTCCGGTTCTTCCTGGTCCGGTTCTTCCTGGTCCGGGAGCAGCGCGTGCACGTGCGGGTGCACAGTGTCCGGGGCCGCGCGCAGCTCTGTGGGACAGTCCCGGTCCTGGTCCTGGTCCCGGTCCTGGTCCTGGTCCTGGTCCCGGTCCTGGTCCCGGTCCTTCTTGATTTTCAGTCTCTCTGACTTTGAGGACTTCTGTCTGAGATCGAGTCCCTCAGACCGAGTCACGGCTCCGGACTGGACCAGCGCGTCCACGAGCCCGTGCACGAGCCCGTCCGGGTCCGTGACCTGCTCCGGGACGTCCCGGGGACATCTGTCCAGCAGCGGGCGCTGTTTGGGCTCCATGAGTCACAACAACAAAAACATCAGAACAAAGAGAAAATCCACGAGTTTAACGAGAAGAATCACGAACGAGAGCAGGAGCCGAGTCCGAGCGGTCAGAGGAGTGAACGAGGCTCGGAGCAGGAGGAGCAGGAGGAGCAGCAGGAGCAGCAGGAGCTGGAGGAGCTGGAGCAGCAGGAGGAGCAGCAGGAGCTGGAGCCATGTTTGTTTCTGCTCCGGGATCACGGTTCATTTCCCGCGCTCTTTCGTCCTTTTCCCGCTCAAACTCTCCTCCTTTCGCGGGGTTTTCACTCGGGGCTCGTCACGGAAACATTTCGGAACAAAAAACAACTTTTTCTCGACATGTCGCTAAGTTTGTGCGCACTTCTGAAGCGCTGTGTGTGGAGTGAGAGCAGAGGACTGCGCCATGACGCAGAGGGAGGAGCCTGAGGGAGCCAATCACAGAGCAGACTGAGGGAGCCAATCACAGAGCAGGCTCAGGGAGCCAATCACAGAGGAGACTGAGGGAGCCAATCACAGAGGAGACTGAGGGAGCCAATCACAGAGCAGGCTCAGGGAGCCAATCACAGAGCAGGCTGAGGGAGCCAATCACAGAGCAGACTGAGGGAGCCAATCACAGAGCAGGCTGAGGGAGCCAATCACAGAGCAGGCTGAGGGAGCCAATCACAGAGCAGACTGAACCAGCCAATCACAGATGAGGTCTGAGGGAGCCAATCACAGAGCAGGCTACGGGTGCCAATCAGTAGTGTTCTGGAGCAGTGTGGTGGAGCAGTGTGGTGGAGTAGTGGTGGAGCAGTGGGGTGGAGCAGTGTGGTGGGGGCAGTGTTCTGGAGCAGTGTGAGGGAGCCAATCACAGTGGTGTAGTGAGGTGGAGCAGTGTTCTAGAGCCAGTGTGGTGGAGCAGTGTGGTGGGGCAGTGTTCTAGAGCAGTGTGGTGGAGCAGTGGTGGAGCAGTGTGGTGGAGCAGTGTGGTGGAGCAGTGTGGTGGAGCAGTGGGGTGGAGCAGTGTGGTGGGGCAGTGTTCTGGAGCAGTGTGGTGGTGTACTGTGGTGGAGCAGTGTTCTAGAGCAGTGTGGTGGGGCAGTGTGGGTGGAGTAGTGTTCTTGAGCAGTGTGGTGGGGCAGTGTTCTGGAGCAGTGTGGTGGAGTAGTGGTGGAGCAGTGTTCTTGAGCAGTGTGGTGGAGCAGTGTGGTGGGTCAGTGTTCTAGAGCAGTGTGGTGGGGCAGTGTTCTGGAGCAATGTGGTGGAGTAGTGGTGGAGCAGTGTTCTTGAGCAGTGTGGTGGAGCAGTGTGGTGGGTCAGTGTTCTGGAGCAGTGTGGTGCAGCAGTGTGGTGGAGCAGTGTGGTGGAGCAGTGTTCTGGAGCAGTGTGGTAGAGCAGTGTGGTGGAGTAGTGGTGGAGCAGTGTTCTGGAGCAGTGTTCTGGAGCAGTGTGGTGGAGTACTGTGGTGGAGCAGTGTGGTGGAGCAGTGTGGTGGAGCTGGGTTTAGTTTGATCCTCTGTCACGTGTCATTTTGCAGCTCGGTCTAATCCATCATTTATAATTTGTTCATTTCACTTATGAAGTTTAAATCAGGATTATCGCTCTGGCCAAATGTCACTGAAAATCCCACAAATTAAACTGGATGAAGCGCTCCACATGTATGTGACCTGTAGAGAACTCTACAGAACTATGTAGAACTCTACAGAACTATGTAGAACTCTATAGAACTCTATAGAACTCTACAGAACTCTATAGAACTCTATAGAACATTACAGAACTCTACAGAACTATGTAGAACTCTACAGAACTCTATAGAACATTACAGAACTCTATAGAACATTACAGAACTCTACAGAACTCTATAGAACATTACAGAACTCTACAGAACTCTATAGAACATTACAGAACTCTACAGAACTCTATAGAACATTACAGAACTCTATAGAACTCTACAGAACTCTATAGAACTTACAGAACTCTATAGAACATTACAGAACTCTATAGAACGTTACAGAACTCTATAGAACTCTACAGAACTCTATAGAACTCTATAGAACTTACAGAACTCTATAGAACGTTTACAGAACTCTATAGAACTCTATAGAACACTACAGAACTCTATAGAACTCTATAGAACATTACAGAACTTACTATAGAACGTCTACAGAACTCTATAGAACTCTACAGAACACTACAGAACTCTATAGAACTCTACAGAACTCTATAGAACTCTATAGACAGAACTCTACAGAACTCTACAGAGAACATTACAGAACTCTACAGAACTCTATAGAACATTACAGAACTCAGAACTCTATAGAACTCTATAGAACATTACAGAACTCTACGAACTCTATAGAACATACAGAACTCTACAGAACTCTATAGAACTCTATAGAACAGAACTTACAGAACTCTATAGAACTCTATAGAACAGAAGAACTCTACAGAACTCTATAGAACATTACAGAACTCTATAGAACTCTACAGAACTCTATAGAACACTACAGAACTCTATAGAACTAGAACTCTATAGAACTCTACAGAACTCTATAGAACTCTACAGAACTCTATAGAGAACAGAACTCTATAGAACTCTATAGAACTCTATAGAACTCTATAGAACACTTACAGAACTCTATAGAACTCTATAGAACATACAGAACTCTATAGAACTCTCTACAGAACTCTACAGAACTCTATAGAACTCTACAGAACTCTATAGAACTCTTACAGAACTCTATAGAACTCTACAGAACTCTATAGAACTCTACAGAACTCTATAGAAACTCTACAGAACTCTACAGAACTCTATAGAACTCTACAGAACTCTACAGAACTCTATAGAACTCTATAGAACTCTACAGAACTCTATAGAACGTTACAGAACTCTATAGAACTCTACAGAACTCTATAGAACTCTATAGAACTCTATAGAACTCTACAGAACTCTATAGAACATTACAGAACTCTATAGAACGTTACAGAACTCTATAGAACTCTACAGAACTCTATAGAACTCTATAGAACTCTATAGAACATTACAGAACTCTATAGAACATTACAGAACTCTATAGAACGTTACAGAACTCTATAGAACTCTACAGAACTCTATAGAACTCTATAGAACTCTATAGAACACTCTACAGAACTCTATAGAACTCTATAGAACTCTACAGAACTCTATAGAACTCTATACAGAACTCTATAGAACTCTACAGAACTCTATAGAACTCTACAGAACTCTATAGAACTCTACAGAACTCTACAGAACTCTATAGAACTCTTACAGAACTTACAGAACTCTATAGAACTCTAGAAGAACACTTACAGAACTCTATAACTCTACAGACGTTACAGAACTCTATAGAACTACAGAACAGAACTCTATAGAACTCTATAGAACTCTATAGAACATTACAGAACTCTATAGAACATTACAGAACTCTATAGAACGTTACAGAACTCTATAGAACTCTATAGAACTCTACAGAACTCTATAGAACTCTACAGAACTCTATAGAACTCTATAGAACATTACAGAACTCTATAGAACTCTACAGAACTCTATAGAACTCTACAGAACTCTACAGAACTCTACAGAACTCTACTCTCTACAGAACTCTATAGAACTCTACAGAACTCTATAGAACTCTATAGAACTCTACAGAACTCTATAGAACTCTATAACTCTACAGAACTCTATAGAACTCTACAGAACTCTATAGAACTCTATAGAACTCTACAGAACTCTATAGAACTCTACAGAACTCTACAGAACTCTATAGAACTCTACAGAACTCTATAGAACTCTACAGAACTCTACAGAACTCTACAGAACTCTATAGAACTCTACAGAACTCTACAGAACTCTACAGAACTCTATAGAACTCTACAGAACTCTATAGAACTCTACAGAACTCTATAGAACTCTACAGAACTCTATAGAACACTACAGAACTCTATAGAACTCTATAGAACATTACAGAACTCTATAGAACGTTACAGAACTCTATAGAACACTACAGAACTCTATAGAACATTACAGAACTCTATAGAACTCTACAGAACACTACAGAACTCTATAGAACTCTACAGAACTCTATAGAACTCTACAGAACTCTACAGAACTCTACAGAACTCTATAGAACTCTACAGAACTCTATAGAACTCTACAGAACTCTATAGAACTCTACAGAACTCTATAGAACTCTATAGAACTCTACAGAACTCTATAGAACGTTACAGAACTCTATAGAACACTACAGAACTCTATAGAACTCTATAGAACATTACAGAACTCTACAGAACTCTACAGAACTCTATAGAACTCTATAGAACTCTACAGAACTCTATAGAACTCTACAGAACTCTACAGAACTCTATAGAACTCTACAGAACTCTATAGAACTCTACAGAACTCTATAGAACTCTATAGAACATTACAGAACTCTATAGAACGTTACAGAACTCTATAGAACACTACAGAACTCTATAGAACTCTATAGAACATTACAGAACTCTATAGAACACTACAGAACTCTATAGAACTCTATAGAACATTACAGAACTCTATAGAACGTTACAGAACTCTATAGAACACTACAGAACTCTATAGAACATTACAGAACTCTATAGAACGTTACAGAACTCTATAGAACTCTACAGAACATTACAGAACTCTATAGAACTCTACAGAACTCTACAGAACTCTATAGAACATTACAGAACTCTATAGAACGTTACAGAACTCTATAGAACACTACAGAACTCTATAGAACTCTATAGAACATTACAGAACTCTATAGAACACTACAGAACTCTATAGAACTCTATAGAACATTACAGAACTCTATAGAACGTTACAGAACTCTATAGAAACACTACAGAACTCTATAGAACATTACAGAACTCTATAGAACGTTACAGAACTCTATAGAACTCTACAGAACACTACAGAACTCTATAGAACTCTATAGAACTCTACAGAACTCTACAGAACTCTATAGAACTCTACAGAACTCTATAGAACTCTACAGAACTCTACAGAACTCTATAGAACTCTACAGAACTCTATAGAACTCTACAGAACTCTACAGAACTCTATAGAACTCTACAGAACTCTATAGAACTCTACAGAACTCTACAGAACTCTATAGAACTCTACAGAACTCTATAGAACTCTGCAGAACTCTATAGAACTCTACAGAACTCTATAGAACACTACAGAACTCTATAGAACTCTATAGAACGTTACAGAACTCTATAGAACGTTACAGAACTCTATAGAACACTACAGAACTCTATAGAACATTACAGAACTCTATAGAACGTTACAGAACTCTATAGAACTCTACAGAACACTACAGAACTCTATAGAACTCTACAGAACTCTATAGAACTCTACAGAACTCTACAGAATTCTACAGAACTCTATAGAACTCTATAGAACTCTACAGAACTCTATAGAACTCTACAGAACTCTACAGAACTCTATAGAACTCTATAGAACTCTACAGAACTCTATAGAACTCTATAGAACATTACAGAACTCTATAGAACGTTACAGAACTCTATAGAACACTACAGAACTCTATAGAACTCTATAGAACATTACAGAACTCTATAGAACACTACAGAACTCTATAGAACTCTATAGAACATTACAGAACTCTATAGAACGTTACAGAACTCTATAGAACACTACAGAACTCTATAGAACATTACAGAACTCTATAGAACGTTACAGAACTCTATAGAACTCTACAGAACATTACAGAACTCTATAGAACGTTACAGAACTCTATAGAACTCTACAGAACTCTACAGAACTCTATAGAACTCTATAGAACTCTACAGAACTCTATAGAACTCTACAGAACTCTACAGAACTCTATAGAACTCTACAGAACTCTATAGAACTCTACAGAACTCTACAGAACTCTATAGAACTCTACAGAACTCTACAGAACTCTACAGAACTCTACAGAACACTACAGAACTCTACAGAACTCTATAGAACTCTACAGAACTCTACAGAACTCTACAGAACTCTACAGAACTCTATAGAACTCTACAGAACTCTATAGAACTCTACAGAACTCTACAGAACTCTATAGAACGTTACAGAACTCTATAGAACTCTACAGAACTCTACAGAACTCTATAGAACTCTACAGAACTCTACAGAACTCTATAGAACGTTACAGAACTCTATAGAACTCTATAGAACTCTACAGAACTCTATAGAACTCTACAGAACTCTACAGAACTCTACAGAACTCTACAGAACACTACAGTGTTCTAGTGTTCATACACGTGTCACGAGGATTTACTAAACAGGATTAACCCATAAGAACCCGGACACCTAAATCCTTAAAGGAAAATTATGGTGGACATAGCCCAGACTAATTAGAGGTAAATAACACATTTATGACATTTTTTTTCTCCCCCCTCCCCCTAGTGTCTGAGATATGCAATGTGACACATATGTCACATTGGGCCTTTAAGCACTGTTTTAGAAGATGATTACCAATGCATCAGGCGTGTCTGGGTGTTCATTCTACAAAATAAATTGATATGTTATAACATATGTTATTAACACATGTTATTTTAAACATAAATATTTAAGATACACAATTTTAATGATAAAAAAAAGATAATGTGACATATATGTCACATGAGTTTTTTTGTGGCCTTTTTATTACTTAAGGCCCGAAGTGACATATGTGCAACCACGTTTTTCATTTGATGTGTTTTGCATAAATTTTTATTTTTTTTTTACTTAATTTTGATATAAATATACTCACTAACTTCTAATTAAGTAATTTCAATAATGCAAATTTAAAATCTTCCCTCTTGTTTGCAGAAATTAACTTTGGAGAAATTGCTAATGTTGAGACATGTGCTCTGCTTCTAGTCGGCCATCTTGAAAAAGGGGTGGTGACAAAAAAATATCACATGATCAATCTTGTGATGTCACAATATGTTGATTTGGAGTCACTTTGGGAGTTTACATATATATATTATTTTTTTTTTTTTTAATTAAAGAGGTTTCCAGAACAGGTGAAATGGACGTTACACCACTGTCACGCTGGGGCCTTATGGGTTAAATAAATAAAATCAGATTTCAAACATAAACCAGGTCATCAGTGAGTTTGATGCTTTCAGTTGGTCACATCTGAACATCTGTGCAGAACCATGTAAAGTCAGGACCTTTGTCTTAGGGATTAACAGTTCATGACAAAATGTTATGCCTTTTGAATGGTCAGTAGTCCTCAAAATGGCGCCTTATAACAGGATGTGCACAAAACAGTTCTATTTCATTTACGGACTTTTCACCGTTCAAATGATGTAATATTTCTGTTTGCATTGTTACTTTGACCCTCTGCAGGTGCTTGAGCCTCACTGTGGGGTTTGTTGGGACAAGACGTAAAAAGTAAAAATAACTTAGTAAAGCCGCCAGACACTATGGTTCAACTCTCACCTCTACAGTCTCACCTTCCATCCATCCATCCATCCATCCATCCATGTTCCTCCTCTTCTCCGGGGCCGAGTCGTGGGGGCAGCCCTAAGCAGAGACTCCAAGACTTCCCTCACCCCAGACACGTCCTCCAGCTTCTCCGGTGGGACCCCAAGGTGTTCCCAGGCCAGAGACATAGTCCCTCCAGTGTGTCCTGGGTCTTCCCCGGGGCCTCCTCCCGGTGGGACATGAACACCTCCCCAGGGAGGAGTCCAGGAGGCATCCTGAGCAGATGCCCGAGCCTCAGCTGGTTCCTCTCGACGTGGAGGAGCAGCGGCTCTACTCCGAGCTCCTCCTGTGTGACTGAGCTCCTCACGCTATCTCTAAGGGAGCACCCAGCCACTCTGCGGAGGAAACTCATTTCAGCCGTTTGTATCTGTGATCTTGTCCTTTCATGACCCAGAGTCATGATCATAGGTGAGGTGAACGTCACTGAGGTAAATCCAGAGCTTTGCTTTTGGACTCAGCTCCTTCTTCACCACAACAGACGATACAGCGACATCACTGCAGACGCTGATCCAACTGTCAATCTCACGCTCCATCCTCCCCTCAGACCCCGAGATATTTGAACTCCTCCACTTGAAGCAGGACTGTCCACCCACCTGCAGAGGGCGCCGCGTTTTTACAGACTCATGGCCTCTGATTTGGAGGAGCTGATTCTCATCTCAGTCGCTTCACACTCGGCTCAAACGGCCCCAGTGCTGCAGGTCCTGGCTCCAAGAAGCATCAGGACAAACATCATCTGTAAACAGAGAGATGATCCTGTGGTTCCTGAACCAGACCCCTCCAGCCCCTGAACCGGACCCCCTCCGGCCCCTGGCTGCACCTAGAAGTTCTGTCCATAAATATAATGAACAGAACCGGTGACAAAGTGCAGCCCTGGTGGATCCAACATGCACCAGGAACAAGTCTGACTCACTGCAGAGAACACAGCTCCTGCTCCGGTCACACAGAGACCTGACAGACCTGAGCAAAGGGCCCCGGACCCCATACTCCCAGAGCGCCCCCCAAAGGACACCACGAGGGACACGGTGCCTTTTCCAGATCCACAAAACACATGTGGACTGTGGCAAACTCCCATGAGCCTCGAGGACCTGATGGAGAGTGTAGAGCTGGTCCAGTGTTCCACGAACGGGACGAAAACCACACTGCTCCTCCTGATCTCATCCACCCCGGGGCCTTGCCACCGAGAAGCTTGCCAACCATCTCGATGACTTCAGTCAGGGTGATGGACAAGTCCGCCTCCAGGTCCCCAGCCTCTGTTTCCTCCTAAGAAGAAGTGACAGTGGGATTGAGGAGATCCTCAAAGTATTCCTTCCTTCCTTCCTCCTTCCTTCAGGACCGACGCCTTATGAGCCACGGCACACTTGGCCCCGCCGGTACCTGTCTGCCTGCACAGGAGTCCCACAAGGCCAACAGGGCTCGGTAGGACTCCTTCAGCCTGACGGCATCCCTTACTTCCCGTGTCCACCACCGGGTTCGGGGGTTGCCGTCGCAACAAGCACCACAGACCCCGAGTACGACCACAGCTACGAGCAGCCGCATCAACAAATAGAAGTGGAGGAACATGGCCCACTCGGAGTCCATGTCCCTCAAAAAGCTCTCCTGGAGGTGAGAGAAGGGGGGGGGGGGTAGAGCTGTATAGAGACCCCCCCTGACAGAAAGGCTCCACCAGACGTTCCCAGCGTTCCAGCAGACCCTCACGATTCATGCGCTTGGGTCTGCCAGGGCTGGGGGGGCCTCCTCCGGCTTTCCTCCTCCGTCAGGGGATCTAACTCACCACCAGGTGGGTGCCTGGGGCTCTGCCCCCTCTCTTCTCCCCCGAGTGGTCCAAGACATCAGTCGCACGCCCGGAGGTCAGATGACACGGCACTACAAAAGTCATGCATCGATCATTCGACCTCTGACTTAGGGTGTGTCCTGTTGCCACTTGTGCACTGATGGACCTTGTGCACTCCAACACGGTTATGGACAAACTTGGAGCACAGAAGTCCAATAACCAAAACACGCTCGGGTTCAGATCAGGGAGGGCCGTTCTTCCCGATCCACGCCCCTCCCAGGTGTCACTGTCGTTACCCCACATGGGCGTTGAAGTCGCCCCAGGAGAACAACGGAGTCCCCGGTCGGGTGCACTGTCTAGTACTCCTTCCCAGGGACTCCCACAAGAAGTCCGGGTACTCTGCACTGCTGTTTGGCCCCGGTAGGCGACACAAACAGTGAGGGTTAGACCTGTCCCGAAGGAGCACAAGGACGTCGACCGGCACTCGTTCACCGGGGGCGGGGAGAACTCCAACAGCAGCCTCATTCTACCGTCTCACCTCTGCACACGGCTCCATGAACCTCTCCCATGTGCTTCAGGCACTGTGTACTCACACAGAGTACTCACACAGAGTACTCACACAGAGTACTCACACAGAGTACTCACACAGAGTACTCACACTGTGTACTCACACAGAGTACTCACACAGAGTACTCACACAGAGTACTCACACAGAGTACTCACACTGTGTACTCATACAGAGTACTCACACAGTGTACTCACACAGAGTACTCACACTGTGTACTCACACAGAGTACTTACTATAGTACACAGAACACAAACATGAATAATTGAAGTATTCTGTCTGGAAATCAGGGTCGTGTGTTTGGCCTCGTTTCATTTTCTTTTGACCCAAATATTCGGAGGAAACTCTGTATTTTCACATTTAGAATCTGAAAAAGAAACAAAAGACTTTTTCAATGTTTGGATTGAATTTGTATTTTGAATATAATTAGTTTTCATTCTGTGCCAAACCTGGTGCTGAGTGGAAAGTGTCTTGCCCAAACGCAACCCAAAAACAGCGGTTTAGTAAAAATAGAAAAACAATTATTTAAACAAACCAAATGTGACCTATTATGTTTAAATCTCCAGAATAAAACCCTGATGTTGTTGTGTAACACTTAAAAAAACACAAAGCATTTATTATGTTTCTTTCAAGGTATATGTGAATTTTATCATTTTGGCGTTTTATGAACTGAAAAAAAGTTCAAACAGGAAGCGGATTGCTTGGATTGTATTTTATTTTGGTAAGCTTCACACTTCTCAGTATGACGAGGAGTGCGAACAGTTACAGTGGGATTTTAGTGGTGCACAGTTAAAGATGAGGGGATAAACAAAGATTAGAGAGGAGAGGGAGGTGTTAGTTGGTGAACAATACAAGAAACAGTGCTAATGAACTAACAGTATATTTTGGATAAAAACCAATAATAACAAAGGGGTTACCGGAGAGCAACGATATAGAAGAACACGTGTTGGTACATGGAAGATATGTTCACATGTAATTAACGTAGGTTGTGTGAATGTTAATGCTACATGTTAATGCTACATGTTAATGCTACATGTTAATGCTACATGTTAATGTGACAATGTTAATGCTACAGTTAATGCTACATGTTAATGCTATACATGGATTAAGTACCTGTAATGCTAACATGTTAATGCTACATGTTAATGCTTACATGATTTAATGTTCAGGCTACATGTTAATGCTACATGTTAATGTTTACATGTTAATGTTACATGTTAATGTACTATGTTAATGTTACATGTTAATAGGCTACATGTTTAATGCCTACATGTTAATGCCTACACATGTTAAGGCTTACATGTTTTAATGTTACATGTTAATGCTACATGTTAATGCTACATGTTAATGCTACATGTTAATGCTACATGTTAATACTCGCTACATGTAATGCGTACCAGTTAATGTTACATGTTAATGCTAACATGTTAACATGTTAAATGTTAATGTCTACATGTTACTGTTACATGTTAATGCTACATGTTAATGCTAACATGTTAATGTTACATGTTAATGCTACATGTTAAATGCTACATGTTAATGTTACATGTTAATTGTTACATGTTAATTGCCTACATGTTAATGCTACATTGTTAATGTACATGTTAATGTACTGTTAAGCTACAGTTAATGCTACATGTTAATGCTACATGTGTTAATGCTACATGTTAATGTTACATGTTAATGTTACATGTTATGCTACATGTTAATGTTACATGTTAATGCTACATGTTAATGCTACATGTTAATGCTACATGTTAACATGTTAATGTTACATGTAATGCTATGCTACATGTTAATGCTACATGTTAATGCTACATGTTAATGTTTACATGTTAATGCTACATGTTAAATGCTACATGTTAATGCTACATGTTAATGCTACATGTTAATGCTACATGTTAATGCTACATGTTAATGCTACATGTTAATGCTACATGTTAATGCTACATGTTAATGCTACATGTTAATGCTACATGTTAATGCTACATGTTAATGCTACATGTTAATGCTACATGTTAATGTTACATGTTAATGTTACATGTTAATGCTACATGTTAATGCTACATGTTAATGCTACATGTTAATGCTACATGTTAATGCTACATGTTAATGCTACATGTTAATGCTACATGTACAATGTTACATGTTAATGCTACATGTTAATGTACATGTTAATGCTACATGTAAATGCTACATGTTAATGCTACATGTTAATGTTACATGTTAATGCTACATGTTAATGCTACATGTTAATGTTACATGTTAATGCTACATGTTAATGCTACATTAATGTTACATGTTAATGCTACATGTTAATGCTACATGTTTAATGTTACACATGTTAATGCTACATGTTAATGCTACATGTTAATGTTACATGTTAATGTTACATGTTAATGCTACATGTTACATGTTAATGCTACATGTTAATGCTACATGTTAAGCTACATGTTAAGTACATGCTACATGTTAATGCATGTTAATGCTACATGTTGCTACATGTTAATGTTACATGTTAATGCTACATGTTAATGCTATGTTAATGTTACATGTTAATGCTACATGTTAATAACATGTTAATGCTACATGTTAATGTTACATGTTAATGCTACATGTTATGTTACATGTTAATGCTACATGACCTAATGCTACATGTTAATGTTACATGTTAATGCTACATGTTAATGCTACATGTTAATGTTACCTGTTAATGTTACATGTTAATGCTACATGTTAATGCTACATGTTAATGTTACATGTTAATGTTACACCACATGTTAATGCTACCCAGAGGACTACATGTTACACAGTTAATGCTACATGATAATGCTCCACATGTTAATGTAGACTCTACATGTTAATGCTACATGTTAATGTTACATGTTAATGCTACATGTAATGCACATCCACCAGAGTGACTCCACCCACTGTTACCAGTTAATGTTACCATGTTAATGCTACATGTTAATGTTACATTTTGAGAACTTTCATTTGGATTGTAAAGAGTCCACCCAGACATGATACTCCACCCATACGTTCCACCCAGAGACTGACGTACGTCCAGCTGAGGCCACCCGAGCAGCAGACGATCCAAAGGGTGAAGACGGACGGAGACTGACCTGATCTCCACCTGTGCACCTCCCGCTGCGCCGGACTCACCATAAGAGACTCCACCCAGAGACTCCACCCAGAGACTCCACCCAGAGACTCCACCCAGAGACTCCACCCAGCAGACTCCACCCAGAGACTCCACCCAGAGACTCCACCCAGCAGACTGCGTGTTCCACCTGTCGCCCTCTGACCGGAGGGTCACTCCAGCCAGAACCTCCAGAACCTCAGGCCCAGACTCCTGAACGAACACCGTCCCCAGACTCCTGAACGAACACCGTCCCCAGACTCCTGAACGAACACCGTCCCCAGACTCCTGAACGAACACCGTCCCCCAGACTCCTGAACGAACACCGTCCCCAGACTCCTGAACGAACACCGTCCCCCAGACTCCTGAACGAACACCGTCCCCCAGACTCCTGAACGAACACACCGTCCCCAGACTCCTGAACGAACACCGTCCCCCAGACTCCACCGTCCCCAGACGAACAACACCGTCCCCCTCTCTCCCTGCTCCAAACACCGTCTCCCCACCTCCTGAACGAACACCGTCGAGAGTCACTGAACTGGACTCACATCAGTCACACATCCACAGTTTAGTGTCGGTCTCATGTTCATCAGACTCATTTATTTACACTTTATGTGCCTTATGTTTATATCCTGCAGAACTGCACTTTACTCACTTTAAGTAATAGTATTACTGCACTTTAAGTAATAGTATTACTGCAGTAATATTACTGCAGTAATAGTATTACTGCCACATTGAAGGACAGATGCTCTATTGTCATTTCGTTGTTAATATTTGACAATGACAATAAATTATTGAATCTTGAATCTTCGCCACCTCGTGGTGGTTTCTCATGTTGCAGGGAGACAGTGTGGAGACGTGTTTAAGTGTTATATATATATTTATATATTTATATATTTATATATTTATATATTTATATACATCTCACAGGTGTGGTTCATTTTATTTATATGTTTGTAAAATGATAATTGGTGCTTTTATGTCTCTGAATATTTATTTCACTATGACCCATGAAAATTCTAAATGTATTTGTAAGTTTCATACAGTCACATGTTGGAGACAGCAGAGGGCGCCGGTGGAGACGCGTTTTTTATGTTTTAGAAGTGTTAGCATGTGTTTATGTGTTAGCACGTCCATTAGCTCGTCTGTTAGCACGTCCGTTAGCTCATCTGTTAGCACGTCCGTTAGCTCATCTGTTAGCACGTCCGTTAGCTCGTCTGTGTTATCATGTCCGTTAGCTCGTCTGTTAGCACGTCCGTTAGCTCGTCTGTTATCATGTCCGTTAGCTCGTCTGTTAGCACGTCCGTTAGCTCGTCTGTTAGCACGTCCTTTAGCTCTCTGAATGTTAGCACGTCCTTTAGCTCGGAAAATAGCACGTCCGTTAGCTCGGCTGTTAGCACGTCCGTTAGCTCGTCTGTTAGCACGTCCTTTAGCTCGGCTGTTAGCACGTCCGTAGCTCGTTGTTAGCACGTCCGTTAGCTGTGTTTGTTAGCACGTCCGTTAGCTCATCTGTTAGCACGTCCGTTAGCTCATCTGTTAGCACGTCCATTAGCTCGTCTGTTAGCACGTCCGTTAGCTCGGCTGTTAGCACGTCCGTTAGCTCGGCTGTTAGCACGTCCGTTAGCTCGGCTGTTAGCACGTCCGTTAGCTCATCTGTTAGCACGTCCGTTAGCTCATCTGTTAGCACGTCCGTTAGCTCGGCTGTTAGCACGTCCGTTAGCTCGTCTGTTAGCACGTCCGTTAGCTCGGCTGTTAGCACGTCCGTTAGCTCGTCTGTTAGCACGTCCGTTAGCTCCATTTAAGTCCCAGAGACTGAAGCAGCAGAACAGGACGAGCTCTCTCTTTTCTCCTCTCTATCCCTCGCTTCTCCTCATCTTTTTCTTTCTCCTTCCCTCATATTCTTTCCGTCTTTCCTCTTTTTAACTTCTCTTCTCTTGCCCACTCTTTATCATCTCTCCCTCTCGTCACTGTCACCGTCTTTTCCATTTCTCTCTCCATCTTTTCCCTCATCCTCCCTTCATCTTTCCTTTTTTTCTCTCCTAAATTTGTCGTCTAAAGTCAGTAAAAAACATCCCTCCATCATCAGGACTGAGGTGCAGTTTTCTCAGGACGAGCGTCTGAGGGACAGAGCTGAGCAGAGGGATGGACCTGAACTCTCCAGCAGGTGGCGCACTCTCCAGCAGAAAGGTCACATGATGCAGGTTTAACTTCCTCTTTGCTCAAATTTAAAAAAACACAAAACAGTGAAACTTGAGCCAATGTGATTTATTTAAAATCAGCTTCATCCAAACATGGACTAAAGTTTATATTTGTTACAGTTTTATCAGGAGACGTGTTAGACAGAAGAGCAGGGCGCCCCCTACAGGAGAAGCACCTGTAATACAGCCATGCGTTTAGAGTAAATAAGGCTAAAATCAGGTCATTAGTTTGAATTCAGTTTGAATTAGTTTGAATTCAGTTTGAATTCAGTAGGTGATATTTCAGTTCAGGCTCTGAAAATCCAATAGCAACATTTGAAAAGAATGAAAAACTTAAAATTTAAAAATATGTAAAATGAGTCATTTAACAGTTTTAATGTTGGGCTCAAATAAATCAGCTCTTCTTAAAGGCACAGCATGAAGCTCAGAGCAGAAACGCCACGAGAATCAGAGATTTATATAGATTTTATACTTATAGAGTAAATGTCGTCAGGACTCAAACATTTGCATAGAGAAGAAGCAAGAATATTACATCATTTTTCTGTTGATAATTAGTAAATTTAATTAATTTTATTCAGTAAAATTAGTCAACAAAAAACAAAAAAATAATCCACATGCGTCTGCACAAAAATACAAAAGTGATAATTCTGATCACTCTGATCATTCTGACGTCGTCAATGAGTCATTTTAAAATTGAAATGTTTGGATAAAGACGATTGAACGATTAGAAACAGATCAGTTTAAAACACGACCTGAACTCAAAGGAAAAGCAATACAAAAAAGAAAAATAATGTACCTGATCGATTGGTCCGATCGATCTGATTGATTGGTCCGATCGTTTTGATTGTTTGGTCCGATCGATCTGATTGATTGGTCCGATCGATCTGATCGATTGGTCCGATCGATCTGATCGATTGGTCCGATCGATCTGATCGATTGGTCCGATCGTTTTGATTGATTGGTCCGATCGATCTGATCGATTGGTCCGATCGATCTGATTGTTTGGTCCGATCGTTTTGATTGATTGGTCTGATCGTCCTGATTGATTGGTCCGATCGTTTTGATCGATTGGTCCGATGGATCTGATCGATTGGTCTGATCTAATGATCGATCATGACATAAAAACACGAGTAAACCGTCGTTATAGAAACAGAAAAATCTTAAATATTTGACTCATTTTTGTTTATATTGATTAAAGTCAAATCAATCGTAAATATAATCAAACAGTTAAAGACACATTATGCAACTTTTCCAGTGGAGGGTACGCCACCTGCTGGTCTCCATGGAAATGTTATTGCTGAGTTCACTCTCGGTAATAGGTTTTTTCAAAGGGTTTGAACAATAAAAACACCTGTAATTAATCAAATACCTGAGTGAAACGTTTAATGCCCTACGCTGGAACATTCAAGGCAAATCAATAACATCTGTTATTGGCAGTTGCTTCATCAGAAAAGTTCCATAGTGTCTTTAATGGACCAAAGAGGTCACGAAACAGCGAGGGCCGTAAAACTAACTTCCACTTTAATTTAAGAGAATGATTTTGGATCTAGACGTCACAATAATCTGGCCTCAGAACGTCACGTGTTTTTAGAACAAACTGTTAGTCATTTCTTCGTCTATAGAGAAGATCTGAAAGCAACTTTATAAATCTAAAAAAATCAAACATATTCACTGTTTGGCATCAGTCTAATTTTGACACGATACAAAAAGCATGCACAAGGATATAAGGTCGTCTCGCTTTATAATCAGTTATGGATTATAGTCGATAATCACCGATTATAATCGATAATCACCGATTATAGTCGATAATCACCGATTATAGTCGATAATCACCGATTATAGCCGATAATAACCGATTATACGAGTCGATAATACTCTGATTATAATCGTCATACAGAGTTGCAGCAGATTATTAGCCGAGATGTAACCCCCTAAAAAAAATTTAAGTTCATTTTAATCACCGTTTACTCTGAGTTTAGTCTCAGTCATTTCCTCCACAGAGTTTCAGCAGCAGCTTCTTATAGTCTCCAGATGTGTCCCCCTAAAAAAACATTTAAGTTCATTTTAATGTCAAATATTTATGTTTGCAGACGCAGAGGAGGTCAGAGGAGCAGAGGAGGAGAGGAGGTCAGAGGAGCAGAGGAGTAGGACAGAGAGGGGTCAGAGGAGGAGGTGCAGAGGAGGAGAGAGATGTGGGTGTACAGAGGAGGAGGTCAGAGGAGGAGGAAGAGGAGGAGATGTGAGAGGAGGTGCAGAGGAGTGTGCAGAGGAGGTGCAGAGGAGTACTCACAGAGATGTGGGTACAGAGGAGGACAGAGGAGGAGGTGCAGAGGAGTACTCAGAGATGTGGGTGTACAGAGGAGGAGGTGCAGAGGAGGTGCAGAGTGGGTGTACTCAGAGATGTGGGTGCAGAGGAGGTGCAGAGGAGTACTCACAGAGATGTGGGTGTACAGAGGAGGAGGGAGCAGAGAGGAGAGGAGGTGGTGCAGAGGAGTACTCACAGAGATGTGGGTGTGCAGAGGAGGAGGTGCAGAGGAGGAGGTGCAGAGATGTGGGTGTACAGAGGAGGAGGTGCAGAGGAGTACTCACAGAGATGTGGGTGTACAGAGGAGGAGGTGCAGAGGAGGTGCAGAGGAGTACTCACAGAGATGTGGGTGTACAGAGACTTCCCGTAGGTTTTCAGATATTCTTGTCTTATGTCCAACATGTCGATCTCAGAGCGAGACACCATGATCCGGATCAGAGTCCGGTCCTTAGTCCCCGCCCCCTGAGGTCACAGCACCATGTAATTAATTATTACATCATTATGTAATAACACGTGTGTTATTACCTCATTATGTAATAACACATACATTTGTACATTATCACATCCTACATATGTGTTATAAAACATGTATAACACAAGTACATAACACATATTTATATATAAACAGCTGTACTCACTGCCATGGCCTTGTGCAGCCGCTCGGCGAAATACGCTGCAGTGTTTTTGATGCATTTGACTAAAATAAGAAAAAAAAGCATTTTAAACATTTTACTTAAGTATAACTGTCACACACAGGAGAGGAGCAGAGGAGCAGAGGAGAGGGTCAGAGGAGAGAGGAGAGCAGCAGGGAGAGATGAGAGGAGCAGAGGGTCAGAGGAGAGGAGCAGAGGAGCAGAGGAGAGGGGTCAGAGGAGCAGAGGAGGGGGTCAGAGGGTCAGAGGAGAGGAGCAGAGGGTCAGAGGAGAGGAGCAGAGGGTCAGAAGAGAGGAGCAGAGGAGCCGAGGAGGGGGTCAGAGGAGCAGAGGGTCAGAGGAGCAGAGGAGAGAGAGAGGAGCAGAGGAGCAGAGGAGAGGGGCAGAGGAGTCAGAGGAGGGGAGCAGAGGAGCCGAGAGGGGGTCCAAGGAGCAGAGGAGAGGAGCAG
>JAIEZT010000034.1:0-62500 GCA_019594935.1 Periophthalmus modestus | reverse complement strand
TTTGTATTATGTAACTGTATGTTTTATTTGCTGCTGCCGCTTGGCCAGGACTCCCTTGAAAAAGAGGTTTTTAATCTCAATGGGACTTTTTCCTGGTTAAATAAATAAAAATAAATAAAAGGTGTGGTTTGGGGGTGTGGTTTGGAACGTACCTGCTCAAGGGTGTGGTTTGGGGGTGTGGTTTGGGACGTACCTGCTCGGAGGTGTGGTTTGCTGCGTGCGCACAGAATGGCATTAAACTGTGATTCATCTGTGCCCACTTTGTTTTCTCCTGCAGCGTACAGTTTCTATGGCAACACAGTATAAACATGAGACGACAAAGTAGTCGTTTATATATACCCATTTTATATATAAATATGTGTGTGTATAAATATACATACATATATACAAACACACAGTGTATAACATATATTTATATATATATATATAATGTATAATGTTTGTATGTTTTCCTCACTCGGGTCCTCTCCCAGAGGCCTGGAGCTTGAGGGTTCTTCAGTATCTTTGCTGTTCCTTTTCTGGACTGAGATGTCTGATGTTTCTCCTGGGATCTGCTGTAGTCTCTCCTCCAGTTTGGGGGTCACTGCCCCGAGTCCGATGACCACGGGCACCACAGAGGCCTTCACCTTCCAGACCTTCTCCAGCTCTTCTTTGAGCCCCTGGTATTTCTCTAGTTTCTCATGCTCCTTTTTCCTGATGTTCTCTTGGTTCTGTGATGTTCTAACACAACGGCTTTGCTCTGTTGTTCATCCACCTCCACTATGTCCAGTTGGTCCGTCTCCATCTGTCAGTCTGTATCTGAAGTCCCACAGGATCTTGGCTCATTCTCCACGACCTGTGGGGGTGTTTCTTGACCTGAGGGTTTCCAGTCCATAAATATTTAGTGGAAAACCACCCTTGAGGCCAATCTCCACTCCCAATGGCCATGGTACACACAAGGAGATGCCCTGTCCCCACTGCTGTTCTGCACAGGTCTGAACCCCCTCAGCCAAATCATCAACACTGGCCATGGATACGACTCAGGAATGGGGCCACCGTCAGTCACCTCCTCTACATGGACGACATCAAGCTGTACGATAAGAATGAGCGCGACATGGACTCACTGATCCACACCAGGATCTACAGCACAGACACTGGAAAGTCAGTCAGGCTTGAGAAGTGCAGCCGGATGGTGACAAAGAGAGATAGTCCACACAGAAGAGGTCTCACTCCCAGAAGGAACAATAGCAGTGTCATGATCTCTGCTCCTGCCTCATGTGTCTCCTCTCCCCCTCCCTCACCTGCCTGACTCCAGAGCTGGCACCTGCAGCCCATCAGGGCAATCAACACTCCTGCAGGAGGATAAAGGGAGCCAGGACCCAGCTCTCTCTGCCAGGTCGTCTGATCGTCACCCTGCTGATCCTCACCGTGTGTCTGCATGCTGCTCACATCACTGTCCTCGTGTCTCTGCTGTGCTTCCTGTCCGTGTCCTGCCTGGTGTCCTGCCTGTGTTCTCCTGACTGGTGTCTCCCGGTACCGCTCTTGTCTCCGACCCTGTCGTTCCCGTGTTCCCTGCACTCTGGACCCTGACTGGCACCCCTGCACCCAGCTCCTCGTATGTTCTCCCGTCACATGTGTTGTCTTGTTCTGTCATTAAACACCCTTAAACTTGCCCCGAGTCCCGCGTCTTTGGTCTGCCTCACACCCACATTATGACAAGCAGACACTGAGGACAGTTACAAGTACCTTGGTATCCCACAAGCAAATGGCAACAAGAGGAAACAAGGAAAGCAGCTACGGCCAAATACCTCAGACGAGTAAGACAAGTCCTAAGGAGTCAGCTCCTGAAAGCTCCTGACCTGCATGGAGGGACCACCCCAAATCCAGCTCCCTGAGACTGTACGAGCCGTAAGGAAGGAGGCCGAGGACTAGTGAGTGTGAGAGCCACAGTCCAGGATGAAACATCCAAAATCCACAAGTACATCCAGGACAAGGCCCCAACAGACGACGTGCTCAGTGTCTCAGACAGTGGAGCAGAGGAAGAGGAGCTGGAGGAACCATCATGGAAGGACAAGCCCCTGCATGGGATGTACCACCGGAACAAAACTGAAGTGGCTGATATCAAGAAATCCACCAATGACTTGAGAAAGAGCCGGACTGAAGGACAGAGGCTCATCTTGGAGCACAGGAGCCTTGAGCACAAGAGCGATAGAGGCTCAGATCTACCACCAGACAAGACCCAAGACAAAGAGGCTCCTGAGACAATCCAGCTCATAACTGCAGGTGTAAGATGCAGAAAACAAACATGGAGCCACATAACCAAGTGGAGCCATAGTGACAGAAACATCTGTGCAGAGAACGGACTGGAAACCGGCAGGTCAAGAAACTAGAGAAATACCAGAGGCTCAAAGAAGAGCTGGAGAAGGTCTGGAAGGTGAAGGCCTCAGTGGTGCCCGTGGTCATCGGACTCGGGGCAGTGACCCCCAAACTGGAGGAGAGACTACAGCAGATCCCAGGAGAAACATCAGACATCTCAGTCCAGAAAAGTGCAGGAACAGCAAAGATACTGAAGAACCATCAAGCTCCAGGCCTCTGGGAGAGGACCCGAGCGTGGAAAAAGAGGGCATAAGAGAGACCACCCGCGGAGCGTGAGGAGGAGATATATGTATATATGTATGTATATGTACTCATACACACATACAAACACAGATTACATTCAACATAAACATATACGTAAGCAAATTTAGATGGACTTATACATCAGTATAAAGCTTACACAGATACAGACTTGTATAGATATGTAGATATAGATGGATTTATACAGATGGACTTATTCTGTCGTTACCTGAGCGTCCTGTTTGGCCAATGACACGTCCACAGTCGCCCTCTCGTCACGGTTTCCCTGGAAACACACAGAACACATTATTATTGTTTTCATAGAAGCTGAACTTAAGTGAATTGTGAGTTTGTGCTGGAAAAGTCACAAACAAAAAGAAAAAAGAACTACAAATGTCCCAGTGTGAAGCTTCAGCCTTTGTTATAACAGGGTCTTCACTCTCCAGCTACTAAAACGACTTTGAAAATACTATTATAATTATTATAATTATTTTAATTATTCTCATGATTCTGTCAAATAATGAAACTTAAACTTAAAATCAGATTAACAGTGACTCAGAGCTCCAGGTGTCATTTAGAACATGTTTAGATCATACGTGTAGAACATGTTTAGATCATACGTGTAGAACATGTTTAGGTCATACGTGTAGAACATGTTTAGGTCATATACGTGTAGAACATGTTTAGATCATCGTGTAGAACATGTTTTAGATCATACATGTAGAACATGTTTAGGTCATATGTGTAGAACATGTTTAGATCATATGTGTAGAACATGTTTAGATCATATGTGTAGAACATGTTTAGGTCATACGTGTAGAACATGTTTAGGTCATACGTGTAGAACATGTTTAGATCACACGTGTAGAACATGTTTAGATCATACATGTAGAACATGTTTAGGTCATATGTGTAGAACATGTTTAGATCACACGTGTAGAACATGTTTAGATCATACATGTAGAACATGTTTAGGTCATATGTGTAGAACATGTTTAGGTCACACGTGTAGAACATGTTTAGATCATACATGTAGAACATGTTTAGGTCATACGTGTAGAACATGTTTAGATCACACGTGTAGAACATGTTTAGGTCATACGTGTAGAACATGTTTAGGTCATACGTGTAGAACATGTTTAGATCACACGTGTAGAACATGTTTAGATCATACATGTAGAACATGTTTAGGTCATATGTGTAGAACATGTTTAGGTCACACGTGTAGAACATGTTTAGATCATACATGTAGAACATGTTTAGGTCATATGAACATGTAGAACAATGTTTTTAGATCATACGTGTAAACATGTTTAGATCATACATGTAGAACATGTTTAGGTCATATGTGTAGAACATGTTTAGATCATATGTGTAGAACATGTTTAGATCATATGTGTAGAACATGTTTAGGTCATACGTGTAGAACATGTTTAGGTCATACGTGTAGAACATGTTTAGGTCATACGTGTAGAACATGTTTAGGTCATACGTGTAGAACATGTTTAGATCATACGTGTAGAACATGTTTAGGTCATACGTGTAGAACATGTTTAGGTCATACGTGTAGAACATGTTTAGGTCATACGTGTAGAACATGTTTAGGTCATATGTGTAGAACATGTTTAGGTCATATGTGTAGAACATGTTTAGGTCATATGTGTAGAACATGTTTAGGTCATACGTGTAGAACATGTTTAGGTCATACGTGTAGAACATGTTTAGATCATATGTGTAGAACATGTTTAGATCATATGTGTAGAACATGTTTAGGTCATATGTGTAGAACATGTTTAGATCATACGTGTAGAACATGTTTAGATCATACGTGTAGAACATGTTTAGGTCATACGTGTAGAACATGTTTAGGTCACACGTGTAGAACATGTTTAGATCACACGTGTAGAACATGTTTAGATCATACGTGTAGAACATGTTTAGATCATACGTGTAGAACATGTTTAGATCATACGTGTAGAACATGTTTAGGTCATACGTGTAGAACATGTTTAGATCATACGTGTAGAACATGTTTAGATCATACGTGTAGAACATGTTTAGGTCATATGTGTAGAACATGTTTAGGTCATATGTGTAGAACATGTTTAGGTCATACGTGTAGAACATGTTTAGGTCATACGTGTAGAACATGTTTAGGTCATATGTGTAGAACATGTTTAGGTCATACGTGTAGAACATGTTTAGGTCATACGTGTAGAACATGTTTAGGTCATACGTGTAGAACATGTTTAGGTCATATGTGTAGAACATGTTTCAGGTCATATCTGTAGAACATGTTTAGATCATACATGTAGAACATGTTTAGGTCATATGTGTAGAACATGTTTAGGTCATATGTGTAGAACATGTTTCAGGTCATACGTGTAGAACATGTTTAGATCATATGTGTAGAACATGTTTAGGTCATATGTGTAGAACATGTTTAGGTCACACGTGTAGAACATGTTTAGGTCACACGTGTAGAACATGTTTAGATCATACATGTAGAACATGTTTAGGTCATATGTGTAGAACATGTTTAGGTCATATGTGTAGAACATGTTTAGATCACACGTGTAGAACATGTTTCAGTGTAAAGTTCGTACCTGACACAGAGACACCAGGAGTCTGCGGAAGTGACCAGACGTATCACCACTGATGGAGTCCTCCAAAGACTTTCCATACTCTGAGAACGAGGGAACGAGAGGAGGAAGAGAGAGGAGCAGGGAGACGAAGAGGGAGAGAGGAGGAGGGAGAGGAGCAGGGAGAGGAAGAGAGAGTCAGGAGGAGGGAGAGGAGAGGAGAGAGAGGAGCAGGGAGAGGAAGAGGGAGAGAGAGAGGAGGAGGGAGAGAAAGAGAGAGAGAGAGAGGAGGAGGGAGAGGAAGAGAGAGAGAGAGAGGAGGAGGGAGAGTCATAGAGAGAGAGAGGTCAGGAGGAGGAGAGAGAGAGAGGAGGAGGAGAGGGAGGAGAGAGGAGAGGAGAGAGAGAGAGAGGAGGCGGGAGAGGAGAGAGAGAGAGAGGAAGAGAGAGAGAGGTCAACGGGAGAGAGAGAGAGAGGAGCAGGAGGAGACAGAAAAGAGGGAGAGAGGAGTAGGAGAGGAGAGAGAGGAGGTAGAGGAGAGCGAGGAGGAGGAGAGCGGGAGAGAGGAGGAGGGAGGGTCGGAGGAGAGGAGAGAGGAGAGGAGGAGGGAGGGAGGGGAGGAGGAGGGAGACGAGAGAGAGGAGAGAGAGAGAGGGGAGGAGAGAGAGGGGGGGAGAGAGAGAGAGAGGAGGGAGATGAAGAGAGAGGAGGAGGGAGAGGAGGAAGAGAGAGAGAGAGAGGGAAGGAGAGAGAGAGGGGGAGAGAGAGAGAGAGAGGGAGATGAAGAGAGAGGAGAGAGGGAGGGAGAGAGAGGAGAGAGAGAGAGAGAAGAGAGAGAGAGGAGAGAGAAGAGAGAGAGAGGAGGAGAGGAGGAGGAGAGAGAGAGAGAGGAGAGAAGGGAGAGAGAGGAGAGGAGGAGGAGAGAGAGAGAGAGAGAGAGAGAGAGAGGAAGAGAGAGAGGAGAGAGGAGAGAGGAGGCGGGAGAGAGGAGGAGAGGAGAGAGGAGAGAGAGAGAGAGAGAGAGAGAGGAGGAGGGAGAGGAGAGAGAGGAAGAGAGAGAGAGGAGCAGGGAGACGAAGAGGGAGAGAGGAGGAGGGAGAGGAGAGCGAGAGGAGGAGGGGGAGGAGGAAGAGAGAGAGGAGAGAGGAGGAGGGAGGAGAGAGAGGAGGAGGGAGAGGGAGAGGAGGAGGGGAGGGAGAGAAGAGAGAGAGAGAGAGAGGGGAGGGAGAGAGGGGGGGAGAGAGAGAAGAGGGAGAGGAAGAGAGAGGAGGAGGGAGAGGAGGAAGAGAGAGAGAGGAGGGAGTGGAAGAGAGAGAGGAGGAGGGAGAGGAAGAAGAGAGAGGAGGAGGGAGTGGAAGAAAGAGAGAGGAGAAGGGAGTGGAAGAGAGGAAGAGAGGAGGAGGAGGGAGGAGGCGAGAGGAGGAGGGACAAGAGGAAGAGAGAGAGGGAGGAGGAGGGAGAGAGGAGGAGGGACAAGAGGAAGAGAGAGAGGAGGAGAGGGAGGAGAGAGGAGGAGGGACAAGAGGAAGAGAGAGAGGGAGGAGGGAGGAGAGAGGAGGAGGGACAAGAGGAAGAGAGAGAGGAGGAGGGAGGAGAGAGGAGGAGGGACAGGAGGGAGAGAGAGAGACAGGAGAAAACAACTTGAATGTTTTTTTACTGATGCAAATATAAATGTCACACACCTTTAGACGATGTAGTAGTACATGTAGTACTACATGTAGTACTACATGTAGTACTACATGTAGTAGTACATGTAGTAGTACATGTAGTACTACATGTACTACTACATGTAGTAGTACATGTAGTACTACATGTACTACTACATGTAGTGCACTCTTTTGTTTTAATGTTTTGATATTGTTTTGATTTGTGTGATTTCAATGTCTTTCTTATTCTGTAAAATACTTTGAATTATCTTGTGTACGAATTGTGCTGTACAAATAAACTTGCCTTGCCTACTACATATAGTACATGTAGTACTACATGTACTATATGTAGTGCATGTACTACATGTTGGTAGAACATGCACTACATGTACTACCAACACTTTGGTCCTGGGACGACTCTGATGAGGAAACATTATACCAGAGATCACAAACACACATGTTTAACACACAAACCTGCAGATTTAGACTGTTCCACCTTGTGATGTCATCATGTGGTGATACAGGAAGTGCTCCACTGTGTTTTTAAACTCCACACACCTTCACTAGAATCATTTGGATCATTTGAGTCCTGGAGCTGCCACTTATCTCGACTGAACTAAAGGTAAAAGGAGCTGTTGACTTGAAAACTACCACTTCATGACATCACAAGGTGGAACAGAGCGTTTTAAGCTTTGGAGATGTTACAGACTAATAATAAGGTGTGACTCAAACATGTGAATGAAACAAAACACAACTCCAGGTCTGTTTTTGATGCACTAACACCTTTAGAACATGGATTACCGCTCACAGGGGTCAGTTTGTGTGATATAGGAGTTTTAAGAGCAGTTTAAGAATTCAGACTTTCCATAAACAAAGACTCAAAATGAAATGAATGTACGATTATATGAATGAACTGAAAAACGGATCAGTTCCCACATGTTTTGAGGAAGCAGACAATAAAACAAATAAGTCTATTTAGACTAAAAAGCCATTTTGAAGCCTAGAGAAAGTGTAACCTGAGCAGCTGCCGATCGATTATCGTTTAAAAGGAGGTGTGGAAAAACTCTCAAAACTATTAAATATATATGAAATATAAATATGTATCTGACCAAACTTTATGCAGAAAGTACAGACTGTGCTGTCTTTATAAAAGTCTCCTTAAACTCCTGTTGTGCCAAGTCAATCCTTAGAACCTAAATACCGTATTTTCCGGACTATAAGATGCTACTTTTTTCTACTTTTTAACCGCTGCAGCTTATACTTTTTTTTTTCTGTGGCGCCAAAAACATTTTCCCCAACAACAGTAACATAAAAGGGAAAAGAGTGGACGTTGCTCCTGATCTGTCTGTCACCCGCTGTCAGTGCCTCATTTCTTACAGTGTCTGGTTTATCGCGGGGTTAGTACAAACGAAATCCGTGAAGTAGAAAACTTACATTTTTTACAATTATTCTATATGTTTTGCTGCAGGTGTATTTCTCAGTTCCTCTGTCCCTGCCTCTTCATCCGCTGTAGTGTCTCCTAATTAGGGGTGTGCTAAAATATCGATACACCGATATGTATCGATATTATTAAAATCGATACAGTATCGATTCTTTGTTTCCTAGTATCGATATCGATATTCCCCCCAGACGTTACTCTTTACGGGTGAAGAGAAGCGAGAAGCAAGAGAAGCGAAAATGTCAGAAAAAATGTTTCAACCGCATTCCTCCCTCTAGTTAGAAACATGCATTAATCAAAAAGCACTTCATTGTGTTTTTTAATCTTCAATAAATGGAAGATAAATGCACCATTTAATGTTTTGGGTTTTTTTGTTTTTTATTTATTTTATTTTTTTGTAAAAACTGGGTTGACCATTTAAGTAAGGTTGAAGGCCTTTATTTCTTTCTGAATCGTATTGTATCAATTTGAAATATATCGTATCGAATCGTATCGTATCGAAATGGCACTGTATCGAGATACGTATCGTATCGTGGACTGTGTATCGAGGTACGTATCGTATCGGCAGCTTCTTGGTGATACCCAGCCCTACTCCTAATGTTCTTTTTCCTGCAGTCACTGATCCATAAACTAAAGCAGACTCCAGGGGCCGGGACCCGGGGCCGGGCCACAGCGCATAAAAATACAACTCATTACACCGCTGAATCTGTGGGAGCCCTGCTCTTGTTTCTCTCCTTCTTGTTCACTTTTGTTTCTTTTAAAAAACTTTTTAAAAAGGCTTATCGTTTAATCCAGGTGTTAGTCTCCATGAGCCAAAGCAGTTTTGAAAGTTTCATTGCCTCGTTCGTGTTTCTCCACATATTACGCGGACTCGGCGCATGAGAGTCACCTCTACAGATAAACTCATATTTTAAGCAGGACTCCTGCTCCTCTTCTGGCTCTTCAGTTTGGCCTTTTCCCCTTTGCAAAAAAAACTCTCGAAAGACTTGTTTTGGCTCATTTTCACGAGCTCGTGGGTCTAGTTTTGGGCAACGAGTCTGATTTTCATGATACGTCATCGCGCAGGACAAGAGCAGATCAAGCACAGATATAATGAACTCGTCGTTATATTAAATGGATTTCTGTGGTGATTTCCTATCAGGATTTTCATTATACATCTACAGACGAGCTTATTCTGTATCATGAGGGACGGGTCAAAGTTACATCGGAGAAAATGTGGTCACTGTTTTTGTGCGGCCTGATAGCAAATGCGTAACGGACCCAGCTCGGTGGTTGGGGACCACTGCTGTACAGGAGACACGGCACCTCCTTTAGCCAATCAGGACGCAGAACACGCACCTCCTTTAGCCAATCAGGACGCAGAACACGCACCTCCTTTAGCCAATCAGGACGCAGAACACGCACCTCCTTTAGCCAAATCAGGACGCAGAACACGACACCTCCTTTAGCCAATCAGGACGCAGAACACGCACCTCCTTTAGCCAATCAGGACGCGCAGAACACGCACCTCCTTTAGCCAATCAGGACGCAGAACACGCACCTCCTTTAGCCAATCAGGACGCAGAACACGGCACCTCCTTTAGCCAATCGGGACGCAGAACACGCAAAAAAAACCCCATGCAAAACTGCACTAGTGGTCCCTCGCAAATTAACGTTTTTGAGCTAATTTTTCATATTACTACGTGGGATACCTGCGGCTTATCGTGCAGTGCGGCTTATAGAATTGTTTTTCCCTAAAATTAAAGCATGCGGCTTTTAATCAGGTGCGCTCTGTAGTCCGGAATTTACAGTAATACAATTATTTACCTCATTCACATTTAGTTCGACTCAGACATTAAAGTCCCACAGCTCCAGTGATCGGTCTGTTCAGATAAACACTCAACATTTTATACAGATGAATCACTAAATACAACTCAAGACCTTTCTGTCGTCTCCAGTGAACTTAAAGGTTATTTATCGGCCCTCTGCAGCGAGGCCGATACCGATTTCTGGTACTGGGGCTCATGACCGATATTTACCGATATTCAGCTGTTATAATCCGTCCCACAGACGTGTCACGAGAAAAGATCACAAATGAATAAAGGATCAGGGGGTGGGATTAGATTTATATGGGCGTGGCCTTGATCACTTCCTGTTCCTAGAAAAGTGATTTAAAATTTAAACTAACCTGATTTGTAAATCCTGTTGATTTCATGAATCTCAGCGTTGGTGCGAGAAGACAAGATTTCAATGAGACAGGCCTCGTCTGTGCCAGCTCCCTGAAACACAAAAAGACAGATTTAGTCTCGGGGGTGTGGTTTACAGACAGATTTGGTCTCGGGGGTGTGGTTTACAGACAGATTTAGTCTCGGGGGTGTGGTTTTCAGACAGATTTGGTCTCGGGGGCGTGATTTACAGACAGATTTGGTCTCAGGGGTGTGGTTTACAGACAGATTTGGTCTCGGTGGTGTGGTTTTCAGATAGATTTGGTCTCAGGGGTGTGGTTTTCAGACAGATTTGGTCTCGGGGGTGTGGTTTTCAGACAGATTTGGTCTCAGGGGCGTGGTTTACAGACAGATTTGGCTTCAGGGGCGTGGTTTACAGACAGATTTGGTCTCGGGGGTGTGGTTTGCAGACAGATTTGGTCTCGGGGGTGTGGTTTACAGACAGATTTGGTCTCGGGGGCGTGGTTTTCAGACAGATTTGGCTTCGGGGGCGTGGTTTACAGACAGATTTGGTCTCGGTGGTGTGGTTTTCAGACAGATTTGGTCTCGGGGGTGTGGTTTACAGACAGATTTGGTCAGGGGTGTGGTTTTACAGACAGATTTGGTCTCGGGGGCGTGGTTTTTTCAGACAGATTTGGCTTCGGGGGTGGTTTACAGACAGATTTGGTCTCGGTGGTGTGGTTTTCAGACAGATTTGGCTTCGGGGGTGTGGTTTACAGACAGATTTGGTCTCGGAATCAAGTCTTTAACTTAGAATCTAAATTTTAGCATCATGATAAAAGGAGTTTGATTATTTTGCACAAACCTTTATGGCTTCTCTGAGTTCAGCTGCGTCAAACTGAGGTGGAGACATGAGCAGAGCCAGGACCAGGTTCTCAAAGTTCCCCGTGAGCTCAGACTTCAAATCACGAAGTAAATCCTGAAACATAAAGAAGTGGAATCTGAAACATCTTTAAACTGAGTTCAGACTTTTATATGAAGTATAATAATCGTCACATTTTAATGATCTACAAAGACAAAGGCAAAAATATAAAAACATTCTAAACAATTTCCCATTTATTAAATCTAAACTCGAAAATATTCTGTTTGAAAGCCTTCAGTCCAATCTTTAAACTTGATGTGGCCTTTATAAAGTCTCAGTGTTTGGTCAGATTTGTTCCTTTTGGGGTGTTTTCGATTCAAACACGTAACCGAAGTCTTAAATTATGTTTGACGTGTGAACACTTCTGTAACTCTTTGAAATGTCAATAAACGATTATAAAGAAAACTATCTTCATATTAATAATATTATGTTCCACCAGAAGGGGGCGTACCTTCCCATAAGTGGTTTTGTAAGCTGCCACCAGAGGAACACGCTGTTTACTGGTTCTGTTTCCAAGAAGCTCGATGATCGCGTTTTCATCAGTGCCTACAACACAAAGAGACATTAAGAGCCTACGAAACAGAGAGATATGTGTGAAGAGCCTACGAAACAGAGAGATACGTGTGAAGAGCCTACGAAACAGAGAGATACGTGTGAAGAGCCTACGAAACAGAGAGATACGTGTGAAGAGCCTACGAAACAGATGTGAAGAGCCTACGAAACAGAGATATGTGAAGAGCCTACGAAACAGAGAGAGAGAGCCTACGAAACAGAGAGATGAAGAGCCTACGAAACAGAGAGATACGTGTGAAGAGCCTACGAAACAGATGTGAAGAACCTACGAAACAGAGAGATGTGAAGAGCCTACGAAACAGAGATGTGAAGAGCCTACGAAACAGAGATATGTGAAGAGCCTACGAAACAGAGAGATGTGAAGAGCCTACGAAACAGAGAGATACGTGTGAAGAGCCTACGAAACAGATGTGAAGAACCTACGAAACAGAGAAATGTGAAGAGCCTGCGAAACAGATGTGAAGAGCCTACGAAACAGAGAGATGTGAAGAGCCTACGAAACAGAGATGTGAAGAGCCTACGAAACAGAGATATGTGAAGAGCCTACGAAACAGAGAGATGTGAAGAGCCTAAAACTACGAAACACGAGAAATGTGAAACAGAGATGTGAAGAGCCTACGAAACAGAGAGATGTGAAGAGCCTACGAAACAGAGAGATGTGAAGAGCCTACGAAACAGAGAGATGTGAAGAGCCTACGAAACAGAGAGATGTGAAGAGCCTACGAAACAGAGAGATGAAGAGCCTACGGAACAGAGAGATGTGAAGAGCCTACGAAACAGAGAGATGTGAAGAGCCTACGAAACAGAGAGATGTGAAGAGCCTACGAAACAGAGAGATGAAGAGCCTACGAAACAGAGAGATGTGAAGAGCCTGCGAAACAGAGAAATGTGAAACAGAGATGTGAAGAGCCTACGAAACAGAGAGATGTGAAGAGCCTACGAAACAGAGAGATGTGAAGAGCCTACGAAACAGAGAGATGTGAAGAGCCTACAAAACAGAGAGATGTGAAGAGCCTACGAAAATGAGATGTGAAGAACCTACGAAACAGAGAGATGTGAAACAGAGAGATGTGAAGAGCCTACGAAACAGAGATATGTGAAGAGCCTACGGAACAGAGATATGTGAAGAGCCTACGAAACAGAGAGATGTGAAGAGCCTACGAAAATGAGAGATGTGAAGAACCTACGAAACAGAGAGATATGTGAAGAGCCTACGGAACAGAGAGATGTGAAGAGCCTACGAAAATGAGATGTGAAGAACCTACGAAACAGAGATATGTGAAGAGCCTACGGAACAGAGAGATGTGAAGAGCCTACGAAACAGAGATGTGAAGAACCTACGAAACAGAGATGTGAAGAACCTACGAAACAGAGATATGTGAAGAACCTACGGAACAGACAGATGTGAAGAGCCTCTGAAAGATATAGGCCTTGATTTTTATGTAAAATAAATAAAAATAAAATAAAAAATGTTATTCACTCACCAAAGCCCTTCATGGCTTTACGCAGCACCTCCACATCTCTCAGTGGATCGGCTCCAGGAAAGTCTTTGATGGAGCCTCTGTATCCTTTCTGAAGAGTCAAAATATAATGTTAAAATTGTGACATTTTAATTTTTTTTATGTGTATAAGATAAATGTTTTAATTAACAGGGTGAAAAGAAACTCAGTACAAACACTCAGAGAGTAAATTTATACAGGGTGTCCAGAAACACACTTAACAATTTAAAAATGCAGTACAAAGACAAATGATCACAGATCTTATTCAGATGATCACAGATCTTATTCATAATCACAGATCTTATTCAGACGATCACAGATCTTATTCAGATGATCACAGATCTTATTCAGATGATCACAGATCTTATTCAGATGATCACAGATCTTATTCAGATGATCACAGATCTTATTCAGATGATCACAGATCTTATTCAGATGATCACAGATCTTATTCATAATCACAGATCTTAAACAGACGATGGGCCGATATACCGGCCGAACTCTAGTCTGATTTAAAATGCTTTTAAAATTGTGTTGTAACTAGTCACCTCATTGTAAACGTAACTTCTCAGTATTTTTCATGTGTACTTTTACTTCGAACAATTTTGTAACAGTACTTGTTCTTGTACTCGAGTACTTTAATAGCCATGTAACTGGACTTTTACTCGAGTGCATTTTCAGTTCTCTTTCCACTGTTATAGAGTATGTGTCTGACCGGAGCAGCAGGAACGTGTGGGTGGGGTTGGCCACCCGGGTGGGAGGGGCCAGGTGCAGGGCCTGCTGGGTAATTTGGCATAGGCTGTCCTGGAGCAGGGCCGGTGGGATAACCCTGAGGAGCGCCACCTGGCTGTAAACATAAGGTAACACTTCAGTTTAGGGACCACATATTAGCATTAGCTCGTGTTGTACATACTTCAGTGTTTTTGCCCTTTTTGTTCGTCGTTTTGTCCTTAACATATTTAATGTTTATTTGACTCCTGTTTTCAGCTTCACCATCGAGGCTTTAGAGCTACAACCAGTCTGCCATCGACCAAACTTACAGACGGCAGCGTAAAGAAGGGGCATTCAACTTCTCTGGGGTATTAAAGAGGAGGTATTTTACTTTTATGGGCATTAAAGAGGAGGTATTTTCACTTTTATGAGTATTAAAGAGGAGGTATTTTACTTTTATGAGCATTAAAGAGGAGGTATTTTACTTTTATGGGCATTAAAGAGGAGGTATTTTACTGTTATGATGCAGTCAATGGTATGTCACTGTTTTTAATTGAGTTTGTGCACTGTGTTTTTATTGATTATTGATGTGTGTTGGAGCCTCTTGACCAGGACTCCTTTGGAAAAGAGACCTTTGAGTCTCAATGGGACTTTTCCTGGTTAAATAAAGGTTAGAGGTATTTTCCTTTTATGAGTATTAAAGAGGAGGTATTTTACTTTTATGGGCATTAAAGAGGAGGTATTTTACTTTTATGAGTATTAAAGAGGAGGTATTTTACTTTTATGGGCATTAAAGAGGAGGTATTTTACTTTTATGGGCATTAAAGAGGAGGTATTTTACTTTTATGGGCATTAAAGAGGAGGTATTTTAGTTTTATGGGCATTAAAGAGGAGGTATTTTAGTTTTATGGGCATTAAAGAGGAGGTATTTTACTTTTATGGGCATTAAAGAGGAGGTATTTTACTTTTATGGGCATTAAAGAGGAGGTATTTTACTTTTATGAGCATTAAAGAGGAGGTATTTTACTTTTATGGGCATTAAAGAGGAGGTATTTTACTTTTATGAGCATTAAAGAGGAGGTATTTTAGTTTTATGGGCATTAAAGAGGAGGTATTTTACTTCTATGGGGTCATAACTGTAATAAAACATGTAGTTGCTCCCCTTCAGAGCACTATCACAGTCTTCAGTCGTTTTAGCTCTGGACTCACCTGTCCGAATCCTCCTGGAGCTGACCCCCAGCCTCCACCTGGAAAACAACATTTACACAACTCACTTTGTTAAAATGTCAAACCTGTGATGCTTCTTTACATTTAGTGACATTTTAAAATATAAATATAATCAAAAGAACAGTGATAACACTACTGCAAAAACAAGCGTCCAAGTAGAAGTAAACTGTCCAGACGTGCTCCACACGACCATCACTACAATATTTGTGCTGTTCCTTTGTTTTAAAATGGTTTTACTGACTTTTATTTACTTTTCTGTTTTGCAGTGACCTCACAAAATGTTTGTAGAGTTTTGTTTTATGGGACAGATTACGGCTCCGTCACAGAACGATGACTCAGCTGGGCGCTGGTCCGGTCCATGTGTTTTCTTATTGTCATGGAAACATTATGACATGTGCAAAGTGCAGAGGGAATCTCGAAGGAGCAGAGCCAAGAGTGTTTAAACAAATAAAGAGTGTTTTAAACAAATAAAGAGTGTTTTAAACAAATGAAGAGTGTTTTAAACAAATGAAGAGTGTTTTAAACCAGTGAAGAGTGTTTTAAACAAATGAAGAGTGTTTTAAACAAGTGAAGAGTGTTTTAAACCAGTGAAGAGTGTTTTAAACCAGTGAAGAGTGTTTTAAACCAGTGAAGAGTGTTTTAAACAAATGAAGAGTGTTTTAAACAAATGAAGAGTGTTTTAAACAAATGAAGAGTGTTTTAAACCAGTGAAGAGTGTTTTAAACAAATGAAGAGTGTTTTAAACCAGTGAAGAGTGTTTTAAACAAATGAAGAGTGTTTTAAACCAGTGAAGAGTGTTTTAAACCAGTGAAGAGTGTTTTAAACCAGTGAAGCAAACCCAAACGCAGCAGAGGTTCATGTGCTGTGTTCATGTCCGTCTCTTTAAAAACTGCACAGCTCAGATCTTTTAAGTCAAACTTATCTCATTCAATTCCTCACAGTGGTAATACTCGTCACTCACCTGCAGGGGGCATGGCGGGGTAGCCTCCTGCTCCGGGCTGTGGAGGGTAGCCTCCTGCCTGAGGAGGGTATCCTCCGGTGGGGTATCCTCCGGCCTGGGGGGGGTATCCGCCCGGAGCTGGGGGGTATCCGCCCCCTGGAGGGGGGTATCCTCCGGCCTGCGGGGGGTAGGCTCCAGGGGCAGGGGGGTAGCCCCCGGGGGCAGGTGGGTAGCCTCCTGCCTGGGGAGGGTAGGCTCCTCCTGGGTATCCCCCGCCCTGAGGAGGGTATCCCCCCGCTGGAGGGTATCCACCTGCTGGAGGGTATCCGGGGTAACTCATCTCAAACCTGCAGGAGACAAAAAGGGATTCTGGAACTTTCACAAACATAAAAAGAGACAAAAAGAGACGTTTGTGAAACTTCATTCCTTAGTTTTTTCTTAAGTAACACAATATCACACAGAGCTGAACTAATACTAAAACTACACAATCGTTTTCTTTTGTCACGAGTCTGATTAGAATAAAACTTTTACTGTTGAAACTGCAGCTGAAGCGTCTGGTACAGGTGAAACAGGTTTAAACTATGAGCAGAATCCAGTAAATCAAACGATGACATTTTTATAGACGTCAAAACAAGATCAACAGATCCTCGAAAGAGTCGTGAGCAACGATTCCTGGAATCACTTCAGACACGGCCACTGTACACCTGAGACACGCCCACTGTACACCTGAGACACGGCCACTGTACACCTGAGACACGCCCAATGTACACCTGAGACACGCCCACTGTACACCTGAGACACGCCCACTGTACACCTGAGACACGCCCACTGTACACCTGAGACACGGCCACTGTACACCTGAGACACGCCCACTGTACACCTGAGACACGGCCACTGTACACCTGAGACACGCCCACTGTACACCCAGGAGACACGCCCACTGTACACCTGAGACACGCCCACTGTACACACCTGTGACACGCCCACTGTACACCTGAGACACGCCCACTGTACACCTGAGACACGCCCACTGTACACCTGAGACACGCCCACTGTACACCTGAGACACGCCCACTGCACCCAGGAGACACGCCCACTGCACCCAGGAGACACGCCCACTGTCCAAATGTCTGAGGCCTGTGGGTGTCTCTGGAAATTTCCTCTGATAGTTTCCAAGTTTGTTTTCATGTCACATAAAGATTTACTCTGAGCCGATCAAAGCCACATAAACCCAGAAAAACTCTTTCACACTGAAAATAATCACCACATTAAAGGTGCACGCTGTAACTTTCCAGAGGAGGGATTGTTACTTGTCTCCTCTGCTTCACCAGGTTAGTTTCAGAGTAAGATCTTTATCCATAGAGACTAATACTGTGGAACATTCCTGGCAAAACAAATACAACTCTTCATGAGTCAAGCAGGTGTCTGACCCTCCACTAAGAAGTTACACACTTTACAAAGCAAATAGATAAAACTAAGAGTAGAAGAGTTTAAAGTAGATAAAACAAAGAGTAGAAGAGTTTAAAGTAGATAAAACAAAGAGTAGAAGAGTTTAAAGTAGATAAAACAAAGAGTAGAAGAGTTTTTTCTTAATGACAAACACTATGAGTTTGGTTTTGATTTTGCACTAAACCAAAGGGGCCGCAGCATCTCAGGCTCTGTCCAAAAACATACCACATATTTACACATATATACATGGTTTTCCATTTCGGCCTCTTTGCCTTTACTGTTTCACTCCTGTATTTGCACAAAGTCTTTATAACTCGTGTGTTTAAGTCTTTTCGAGGCTGCAGTAGTTTTAGTCTCAGATTAAGGCGCAGATCGAGGCTAACCGTTAAGCTAGCATCAACGGCATTAGCTTCAAAAGTCTCTAAAAACTCGCATTTATCCATCAATAAACTTGTAAAATCATATTTATTACCCGAAAAACAACATCAACAACGTCTTTACAACATCGAGCGATTTACTTTAGCGGAAATAAGCGTTTTATTAGGTCAAAACAACCAAAGGCAGAACAGATCGGGCGAAGCCGATCAGTCACGTAAAGTCACGTAAAGTCACGTACGTCTGCGTAATGATTGTGCAGAAAAGAGGAAATTAGTTTAAATGGTAAACTGTTAAATGTAAAATCTCATGACTTACTTGAAAAAGGGCGTCGGGTCAGGAAGAGAAGAGTGGAGAGGTAGAGGAGAAGAGGAAGAGGCGGAGACAGAGGAGGAGGAGGAAGAGGAGGAGACAGAGGAGAAGGAGGCAGAGAGGAGGAGGAAGAGGCGGAGACAGAGGAGGAGGAGGCAGAGAGAGAGGAGGCAGAGAGGAGAGAGGGAAGAGAAGAGTGGAGAGGTAGAGGAGAAGAGGAAGAGGCGGAGAGAGGAGGAAGAGGCGGAGACAGAGGAGAAGGAGGCAGAGAGGAGGAGGAAGAGGCGGAGACAGAGAGAGGAGGAGGCAGAGAGAGGAGGAAGAGGAGGAGACAGAGAGAGGAGGAGGCAGAGAGAGGAGGAAGAGAAGAGTGGAGAGGTAGAGGAGAAGAGGAAGAGGCGGAGACAGAGGAGGAGGAGGCAGAGAGGAGGAGGAAGATGCGGAGACAGAGAGAGAGGAGGAGGCAGAGAGAGAGGAGGAAGAGAAGAGTGGAGAGGTAGAGGAGAAGAGGAAGAGGAGGAGGAAAGAGGAGGAGACAGAGAGGAGGAGGAGACAGAGAGGGACGAGGAGACACGGAAGAGGAGACAGAGAGGAGGAGGAGGCAGAGGAGAGGAGGAGACAGGAGAGGAGACAGAGAGGAGGAGGAGAGAAGAGGAGACAGAGAGGAGGAGGAGGAGACAGAGGAGGAGGAGGAAGAGGAGGAGGAAGAGGAGGAGACAGAGAGAGCCCAGAGAGGACCCAGAGAAGAGTGGAGAGGTAGAGAGAGAAGAGGAAGAGGAGGAGGAAGGAGGAGGAGACAGAGAGGAGGACACGAGACAGACAGAGAGGAGGAAGGAGGCGGAGACAGAGGAGGAGGAGGCCCAGAGAGAGAGGAGGAGGCAGAGAGAGGAGGAGAAGAGAAGAGTGGAGAGGAGGAGGAGAAGAGGCGGAGAGGAAGAGGCGGAGGAGAGGAGGAAGAGGAGGCGACAGAGGAGAAGGAGGAGAAGGAGGAGAGAGAGGAGGAGGAGAGGCGGAGACAGAGAGAGGAGGAGGCAGAGAGAGGAGGAAGAGGAGGAGACAGAGAGAGGAGGAGGAGGCAGAGAGAGGAGGAAGAGAGAAGAGTGGAGAGGTAGAGGAGAAGAGGAAGAGGCGGAGACAGAGGAGGAGGAGGAGGCAGAGAGGAGGAGGAAAGATGCGGAGACAGAGAGAGGAGGAGGAGGCAAGAGAGAGAGGAGGAAGAGAAGAGTGGAGAGGTAGAGGAGAAGAGGAGAGGGAGGAGGAAGAGGAGGAGACAGAGAGGAGGAGGAGACAGAGAGGACGAGGAGAAGAGGAGACAAAGGAGGAGGAGGAGGAGGAGGAGAAAGAGGAGGAGACAGAGGAGGAGACAGAGAGGAGGAGGAAGAAGAGGAGACAGAGAGGAGGAGGAGACAGAGAGGAGGAGGAAGAGGAGGAGGAAGAGGAGGAGACAGAGAGAGGAGGAAGAGAAGAGTGGAGAGGTAGAGGAGAAGAGGAAGAGGAGGAGACAGAGAGGAGGAGGAGACAGAGAGGAGGAGGAAGAGGCGGAGACAGAGGAGGAGGAGGCAGAGAGAGGAGGAGGCAGAGAGAGGAGGAAGAGAAGAGTGGAGAGGTAGAGGAGAAGAGGAAGAGGCGGAGAGAGGAGGAAGAGGCGGAGACAGAGGAGAAGGAGGCAGAGAGGAGGAGGAAGAGGCGGAGACAGAGAGAGGGAGGGCAGAGAGAGAGGAGGAAGAGGGAGAGGAGACAGAGAGAGGAGGAGGCAGAGAGAGAGGAGGAAGAGAAGAGTGGAGAGGTAGAGGAGAAGAGGAAGAGGCGGAGACAGAGGAGGAGGAGGCAGAGAGGAGGAGGAAGATGCGGAGACAGAGAGAGGAGGAGGCAGAGAGAGGAGGAAGAGAAGAGTGGAGAGGTAGAGGAGAAGAGGAAGAGGAGGAGGAAGAGGAGGAGACAGAGAGGAGGAGGAGACAGAGAGGACGAGGAAGAAGAGGAGACAGAGAGGAGGAGGAGGCAGAGGAGGAGACAGAGGAGGAGACAGAGAGGAGGAGGAAGAAGAGGAGGAGGAGAGAGGAGGAGGAGGAGAGAGGAGAGGAGGAGGAGGAGGAGGAGGAGAGGAGGAGGAGGAGAGGCGGAGGAGGAGGAGAGAAGAGTGGAGAGGTAGAGGAGAAGAGGAAGAGGAGAGGAGGAGGAGAGGAGGAGACAGAGAGGAGGAGGAGGGAGAGGAGAGGAGGAGGAAGACGAGGAGACAGAGAGGAGGAGGAGACAGAGGAGGAGACAGAGAGGAGGAGGAAGAAGAGGAGACAGAGTGGCAGAGAGAGCAGGAAGAGAAGAGTGGAGAGGTAGAGGAGAAGAGGAAGAGGCGGAGAGAGGAGGAAGAGGCGGAGACAGAGGAGGAGGAGGCAGAGAGGAGGAGGAGGAAGAGGATGAGACAGAGAGAGGAGGAGGCAGAGAGAGGAGGAAGAGAAGAGTGGAGAGGTAGAGGAGAAGAGGAAGAGGCGGAGAGAGGAGGAAGAGGCGGAGAGAGGAGAAAGAGGCGGAGACAGAGGAGGAGGAGACAGAGGAGGAGGCAGAGAGAGGAGGAAGAGAAGAGTGGAGAGGTAGAGGAGAGAGAGGAAGAGGCGGAGACAGAGAGGAGGAGGAGGCAGAGAGAGAGAGGAGGAGAAGAGGAGGAGGAGACAGAGAGAGGAGGAGAGAGAGAGAGGGAGAGGAGAGGAGGAGAAGAGGAAGAGGCGGAGAGGAGAGAGAGAAGAGAGGAGAGGCGGAGACAGAGGAGGAGGAGAAGAGGAGGAGAGAGAGAGAGGAGGAGGAGGAAGAGAGGAGAGGAGAGAGGGGAGAGGAGAGAGAGGAGAGAGGAAGAGGTGGAGAGGGAGAGGAGGCGGAGAGAGAGGAAGAGGCGGAGACAGAGGAGGAGGAGGACAGAGGAGGAGGCAGGAGAGGAGGAGAGAAGAGTGAGGAGGTAGAGAGAGGAGGAAGAGAGGAGAGACAGAGGAGGAGGAGGAGGAGGAGGAGACAGAGAGGAGGACAGAGAGAGGAGAGAGGGGAGAGAGGAGAGGAGGAGGAGAGAGAGAGGAGAGGAGAGAGAGGAGGAAGGGAGGAGGCAGAGAGAGGAGAAGAGGAAGAGAAGAGGAGAGAGAGAGAGGAGGCGGAGAGAGAGAGAGGAGGAGAGGAGTAGAGAGGAGAGAGGAGAGAGAGGAGACGGAGAGAGGAGAGAGAGAAGAGGAGAGGCGGAGAGAGAGAGGAGGAGAGAGAGGAGGAGAGGAGAGGAGGAGAGGAGAGGAGGAGGAGAGAGAGAGGAGAGAAGAGAGAGGAGGGACAGAGAGAGAGGAGGAGAGAGAGAGAGGAGAGGAGGAGGAGACAGAGAGAGGAGACAGAGAGGAGGAGACAGAGAGAGGAGGAGGAAGAGAGAGGAGAGAGAGGAGGAGAGAGAGGAGGAGAGAAGAGGGAGAGGAAGAGGAGGAGACAGAGAGGAGGAGGAGAGGAGGAGACAGAGGAGGCGTAGACAGAGAGGAGGAGGAGACAGAGGAGGAGACAGAGAGGAGGAGGAAGAGGCGGAGACAGAGGAGGCGGAGACAGAGAGGAGGAGGACAGAGAGGAGGAGGAGGACAGAGAGGAGGAGGAAGAGAAGGAGACAGAGGAGGAGGAGGAAGAGGAGGAGACAGAGAGAGGAGGAAGAGAAGAGTGGAGAGGTAGAGGAGAAGAGGAAGAGGCGGAGAGAGGAGGAGGAGACAGAGGGAGAGAGGAGGAAGAGGAGGAGTCAGAGGGAAAGAAGAGAGAGGAGGAAGAGGAGGAGAGAGGTCGAGGAGAGTGGAGAGAGAGGGGCGGATCTGGTTCAGTTCGGTCAGATGGATGTGGGCGGGTCCTGGTGGGTGTGGGCGGGTCCTGGTGGTTGTGGGCGGGTCCTGGTGGATGTGGGCGGGTCCTGGAGGGCGATGGGCGGGTCCTGGTGGATGTGGGGGGTCCTGGGGGTGTGGGCGGGTCCTAGTGGATGTGGCTGGGTCCTGGTATATGTGGGCGGGTCCTGGTGGATGTGGGCGGGTCCTGGTGGATGTGGGCGGGTCCTGGTGGATGTGGGCGGGTCCTGGAGGATGTGGGCGGGTCCTGGAGGATGTGGGCGGGTCCTGGAGGATGTGGGCGGATGCCGTTGTTTCCGCTGCAGCAGCAAAACCTTTGGCCGGTCAGTGGAGCTCAAAGGACAGCCCTGAAGGAGGAGAGGCCACATTCTGCCCACCAGAGGCAGTAAAAACCCAGGGCAGTAAAAACCCGGGGCAGTAAAAACCCGGGGCAGTAAAAACCCGGGGCAGTAAAAACCCGGGGCAGTAAAAACCCGGGGCAGTAAAAACCCGGGGCAGTAAAAACCCGGGGGCAGTAAAAACCCGGGGCAGTAAAAACCCGGGGCAGTAAAAAACCTGGGCAGTAAAAAAACCCGGGGCAGTAAAAACCCTGGGCAGTAAAAACCCGGGGCAGTAAAAACCCGGGGCAGTAAAAACCCGGGGCACACCTCTGTTAATCTCAGGTTAATAATACATGGGAAAAAGTGTGGCCTATTTAACACATTCATAACTTACATACAAAGTTCTCAGTCAGTTCATGTGTTTACTTTAACAAATCTTTATTTACAGCACCTCACTGCTCTAAAAGTGCATTTACACATGTCCACGACCTAAAGTTAAACAAAATTACATTATAATATTGTACATATAAATATATTTCTTTATACAGTCTATGGTTTGCTCCAAAGTCTAAAACAATCGGAGCAATAGATTGGTATTAAAATGTGTTATTCTATTATAACAAAAGTAACTTTAATCTTAATCAGTCCATCACAAATGATATAAATGATAAAATGTATTATATAAAATAAGGACAAATAACGTAAATGAGCTCACACATCTGTAACTTGGCCTCAGTGAATCACCTGCCTCTGTAACACAGGCTCTCCTTACATTACACAATTTTAACTGTCTCGCCTCTCCCCAGATCTGACCTGGGCTGGCTTGTTTACCTGTCATACTGTCATTTTAGACCAGTGGTTCTCAAATAGTGGGGCCCGCCCCCCCAGGGGGGCGGTGCGATGAATGACCCCGGGGAACATGCTTTTCTTTTGCCGTACTACAGTAAAGTGTAATTGCACATCCACTACAGTAGGTGGCAGTTGCGCTCTCACTGTTAGAGTGTGAGTATTAGCTCTAGGCCATAGAGTTAATGCTGTGTACACGCACACGCAAAGGGTCTGTACACTGTAAAGAGCAGGAGAGAACAGAGAGAACAAACCCACAAGAGGAGAGAACAAAACAAACCCACAAGAGAGGAGAGGAGAGAAACAAACCACAAGAGGAGAGAGAACAAACCCACAAGAGGAGAGAGAAACAAAAACCCACAAGAGGAGAGAACAAACCCCACAAGAGGAGAGAACAAACCCCACAAGAGGAGAGAACAAACCCCACAAGAGGAGAGAACAAACCCCACAAGGGATCAGGGATCTCGGGGATCTCGGGGCTCTCTGGGCTCTCGGGGATCTCGGGGCTCTCTGGGCTCTCGGGGATCTCGGGCTCTCTGGGCTCTCGGGGATCTCAGGGCTTTCGGGGCTCTCGAGGCTCTCGGGGCTCTCGAGGCTCTCGGTCCGTTGGCTCGTGGTTGGGGTTCATGACAGTGTGGTATAGACCCAGACACATATGTTACTGTTGTGTGAAAGGCAGTGCTATTCCCAGTTTGGCCTCAAGAGGGCAGCATGAGATCCAAAGTTGCCTTGGGTCACATGATTAAACAGGGCCAACATAAACAGTGTTTTAATAAGTGAAGAGGCTCTTTGTTAAAGACGGTGGACCCGGCACCTCCTTGTCTCTATGGAGATGTTATTGCCTGGAATGTTCCACAGTGTGAGATTAAACATATCGATCTTTCATTCATTTCATTACGGTGCTTTTATATTTATTTTCTTTATTGGAATCTCCTCTCCATAGACCTGACCTGTAACTTGACCTGATGGCGTCGCCTGTTTCTATGGTGAAATAGTGTGCACGTTTATTAGATTAGATTAGAATAGATTAGATTAGATTAGAATAGATTTAGATTAGATTAGATTAGATTAGATTAGATTAGATTAGATTAGATTAGATTAGATTAGATTAGATTAGATTAGATTAGATTAGATTAGATTAGATTAGGTTAGGTTAGGTTAGATTAGAATAGAATAGATTAGATTAGATTAGATTAGATTAGATTAGATTAGATTAGAATAGATTAGATTAGATTAGATTAGAATAGATTAGATTAGATTAGATTAGATTAGAATAGATTAGATTAGATTAGATTAGATTAGATTAGATTAGATTAGATTAGATTAGATTAGATTAGATTAGAATAGATTAGATTAGATTAGATTAGATTAGCCTTTATTGTCTCCCTTAGGAGAAATTTGTCTTGGGACAAGGGACCTCATGCCACCTATAAAAACATGCACATAACACACACAGTGGACACATCAATTAATGCAGTTCATCAGAGAAAAAAAACAAAAAAAACAAACATTGATTTGTCCATAAAGTTCTAGTAAAAGTCTTTGTCTCGAGTCTTTCTTTGATTTTTACCTTTCAAATAACTAAACAAACAGCTTTGAAGTTTTCTCATTTAATAATAGAAAGAGCAAATGAAAAACATTTGGCATATACATGTTCACATTTACATGTTTAAACATTTAAAGGTTCATACATTTAAACATATAAATGGTTAAACATTTAAACATAAAGAAGCTTAAAGCACAGACAAGGAAAATAAAGAAGAGTTTATGGTGACGTTTGTGATGAGTGATGTCATGAGCGATGTCATGTGTGATGTCATGTGTGATGTCATGTGTGATGTCATATGTGATGTCATGAGTGATGTCATGTGTGATGTCATGTGTGATGTCATGAGTGATGTCATGAGTGATGTCATGTGTGATGTCATGTGTGATGTCATGAGTGATGTCATGAGTGATGTCATGAGTGATGTCATGTGTGATGTCATGTGTGATGTCATGAGTGATGTCATGAGTGATGTCATGAGTGATGTCATGTGTGATGTCATGTGTGATGTCATGAGTGATGTCATGAGTGATGTCATGAGTGATGTCATGAGTGATGTCATGAGTGATGTCATGTGTGATGTCATGTGTGATGTCATGAGTGATGTCATGTGTGATGTCATGTGTGATGTCATGTGTGATGTCATGTGTGATGTCATGAGTGATGTCATGTGTGATGTCATGTGCGATGTCATGTGTGATGTCATGTGTGATGTCATGTGTGATGTCATGAGTGATGTCATGTGTGATGTCATGTGCGATGTCATGAGTGATGTCATGTGTGATGTCATGTGTGATGTCATATGTGATGTCATGAGTGATGTCATGTGTGATGTCATGTGTGATGTCATGAGTGATGTCATGAGTGATGGCATGAGTGATGTCATGTGTGATGTCATGTGTGATGTGTCATGAGTGATGTCATGAGTGATGTCATGTCATGTCATGTGTGATGTCATGAGTGATGTCATGAGTGATGTCATGTGAGTGATGTGTGATGTCATGTGTGATGTCATGTGTGATGTCATGTGTGATGTCATGTGTGATGTCATGAGTGATGTCACGAGTGATGAGAGTGATGTCATGAGTGATGTCATGTGTGATGTCATGAGTGATGTCATGAGTGATGTCATGAGTGATGTCATGTGTGATGTCATGTGTGATGTCATGAGTGATGTCATGAGTGATGTCATGAGTGATGTCACGAGTGATGTCATGTATGATGTCATGAGTGATGTCATGAGTGATGTCATGATGATGTCATGTGTGTGTGTGTCATGTGTGATGTCATGAGTGATGTCATGAGATGTCATGTGTGATGTCATGTGTGATGTCATGTGTGATGTCATGTGTGATGTCATGAGTGATGTCACGAGTGATGTCACGAGTGATGTCACGAGTGATGTCATGTATGATGTCATGAGTGATGTCATGAGTGATGTCATGAGTGATGTCATGTGTGATGTCATGTGTGATGTCATGTGTGATGTCATGTGTGATGTCATGTGTGATGTCATGAGTGATGTCATGAGTGATGTCATGAGTGATGTCACGAGTGATGTCACGAGTGATGTCATGATGATGTCATGAGTGATGTCATGAGTGATGTCACGAGTGATGTCATGAGTGATGTCACGAGTGATGTCATGAGTGATGTCATCTGTAGCTCTGGCGGCAGCAGCGGCCCATCCTCTTGCACTTCTCACACAGGTGCTGCAGGTGAGCTTTGTTTGGGTCCAGATGATCGTCCAGACCGTCCGGCTTCTCCAGTGGACGCTGACGAGATGAACAGGACATTTAATTTATCTAACCCTAATCTTATTTTATTTTGAAATATAATAAGACATAGATCCCACAAAAAGCTACAGTCTATATATGATTAAATCAGGCTAAGTCCTCAAAACAAGATTCAGGAATAAAACCAGGACTAAACTAGGACTAAACCAGGTCTAAACCAGGACTAAACCAGATCTAAACCAGGACTAAACCAGGTCTAAACCAGGTCTAAACCAGGACTAAACCAGATCTAAACCAGGACTAAACCAGGTCTAAACCAGGTCTAAACCAGGTCTAAACCAGGACTAAACCAGATCTAAACCAGGACTAAACCAGGACTAAACCAGGTCTAAACCAGGACTAAACCAGGACTAAACCAGGACTAAACCAGGTCTAAACCAGGACTGAACCAGGTCTAAACCAGGACTAAACCAGGACTAAACCAGGACTGAACCAGGACTAAACCAGGACTAAACCAGGTCTAAACCAGGTCTAAACCAGGTCTAAACCAGGACTAAACCAGGTCTAAACCAGGTCTAAACCAGGTCTAAACCAGGTCTAAACCAGGACTAAACCAGGTCTAAACCAGGTCTAAACCAGGTCTAAACCAGGACTAAACCAGGTCTGACCTGGGTGTGGGGGTACACGTTGATTTTGCAGGTGGTACACTCTTGTCCCATATTGGCCCAGGAGTGGGCGCTCTTCCACTTCCTGTTACACTGTGGACACTGATATTCTCCGAAACACCTCCTCTTCCCCTGGTACGGCGTCTGAAACAAAACAACACCCGCTTCAGGTTTGGGTCAGGACTTCAAACTGCCATGAACAAACTGAGAAAAACTGTGATAAATAAACTGATAAATAAACTGTGATAAACTGTGATGCCGACAGTTTGATGGTTCCAGATTCTTCCTGATTCTTCCTGATTCTTCCTGATTCTTCCTGATTCTTCCAGATTCTTCTTGATTCTTCCAGATTCTTCTTGATTCTTCCAGATTCTTCTTGATCCCTCTTGATTCTTCCTGATTCTTCCAGATTCTTCTTGATTCTCTTGTCAGATTCTTCCAGATTCTTCCTGATTCTTCCAGATTCTTCTTGATTCTTCTTGATCCCTCTTGATTCTTCCTGATTCTTCCAGATTCTTCTTGATTCTTCCAGATTCTTCCAGATTCTTCCAGATTCTTCCAGATTCTTCCTGATTCTTCCAGATTCTTCCAGATCTTCTTGATTATTCCAGATTCTTCTTGATTCTTCCAGATTCTTCCAGATTCTTCCAGATTCTTCTTGATTCTTCCAGATTCTTCCAGATTCTTCCAGATTCTTCTTGATTCTTCCTGATTCTTCCAGATTCTTCTTGATTCTTCCTGATTCTTCTTGATTCTTCCAGATTCTTCCTGATTCTTCTAGATTCTTCTAGATTCTTCTTGATTCTTCCTGATTCTTCCTGATTCTTCCAGATTCTTCCTGATTCTTCTTGATTCTTCTTGATTCTTCTTGATTCTTTCTGATTTGCACAAGAACAAAACAAATAAAAATAGCTAAAAAAAAAAAAAAAAAAAAGGAACAACAGAGTCAGTTGTTTCTGTTGTTGTACTTTTTCTCTTTAAGTACATTTTTAAACAGACTTTTAAAAAATACTTTTTACTTGAGTATTTTTTTACTCCGGTATCTGTACTTTTACTTAAGAAAGTACTCGAGTACTGGTACACTAATATGAAGAGAAAGGGGACTTCGGTAAATTATATTTTGAATTTTATTTTGAGATGTTCTGTTTAGTCTTTAAATCTAAACTTAACCCGACACCAGAGCAGCCCAAAACTACTCGAGTAAAAGTAAGGTTACTTCAAAATAATAATACTTGAGTAGAAGTACAAAGTAGTGCTTCAAGTATTTACTGAAGTAAAAGTGCTGTTACACTGTACAATGTATTACTCAAGTAAGAGTACTGTTACTGAGTAAAAGTATGCTAGTATACAATTACTCTGAAAAGTACACTTTAAAAAAGTTACTAGAGTAAATGTGAGTCCTCCCTCTGAGTACAGAGGTGCAGAGGCAGGACTCTGACATTTTAAAGCTGTTTTTTATTTAAACACATAAACTTTTCTCACCTTCTTCTGGCTCATGGCGGCTGCTCTTCTTCTTCCTCCTGAAACTCTGGTTTATGAAGGATCAGCCGCAGATGAACGGCTCAGGGTCATTTTAGTTTCACTTTAGTTTCCTCTGAAAACGAAACCCACCTAGTGGCCAAATGTAGTCACTGCACCCAAAGAATAAAAGTATAAAAATATCAGTTAAACATCTAGAGAACTGTTCCCTTCAAAGATGATGGAGAAATAATATTTAGTCTTAAATTGTTAATCACTATGGCAACAATGACAATATTTCATCATTCTGAATATAGGATTTGTACCTTAAGCTAATAGTGAGAATTTAACCCACAACCTCATGCAACAAAGGCTATACTTAACAACCATTATAAATGTAAAGGTGCACTATGTAACATTTCTGGTGGATGCTCGTCTCCATGGAGACTGTCTTGTTTTGTCTGTACTGTTTCATAACTTCACAAGTGTTTTTAATACATTCTTTCTGTGAGCCGCCTCTCCGCAGATCTGACCTGTAACTTGTGCGGCTTGTCTTTATGGAGATAGACACGTTTAAAGCCGTACAGTGGGACATTCCAGGCAAAGTGATGACATCTCCATGGAGACGAACAGGTGGAAGCTCCTCCTTCAGAAATGTTACTTAGTGACATTTTAGCACAAGTTAGATTTTCAAAGTTAATAAACAAAAGATAAAAAATAAAGACAAAGTTAAATCGTTTATTCAGATCAGACCCAGACGACGGAGAAAAACATGACATAAGTTTTTCCCTGTAGAAGCAGAAGAAGCTTCAGCTTCAGCCAAGAGTGAAACTTACGTGTTTCTGTTAGAGGCGGGTGAGTAGAAGAAGAAAAGTCACGAATGAAAACTCACATTATTACATAAACACACACACATATATATGTATATATATAAGTATGTATATATATATATATATATATATATATATATATATATATATATATATATATATATATATAGATATATATATATAATATATATATATATATATATATATATATGTATATATGTATATATATATACATATATATATATATGTGTGTGTGTGTATATATATATATATATATATATATATATATATATATATATATATATATATATATATATATATATATATATATATATATATATATATATATATATATATGTCATGATATGATCCACTCTTCCCTGCTCCTGTTTTGCCTCCTGTGTCTCCTCCCCCTCCCTCACCTGACTCCAGAGTTGGGTGGAGCCCTGGCTCCTCCCACACGCACCTGCAGCCCGTCAGGGCAATCAACACACCTGCAGGAGGATAAAAGGAGCCAGGACCCAGCTCTCTCTGCCAGGTCGTCTGCTGCTCTTCACCGTGTGTCTCCGTGCTGGTCACATCACTGCTTGTCCTCGTGTCTCTGCTGTGCTTCCTGTCCGTGTCCTGCTGATGTCCTGCCCGTGTTCTCCGACCCTGTCTCCCGGTACCGGCTGTGTTTCCCGTCTCGTGTCTACCCTGCACCTCTGGACCCTGACCTGCACCCCAGCACCCAGCTCCTCGTATGTTCTCCCGTCACCTGTTGTGTCTTGTTCTGTTAATAAACACCCTTAAACTTGCCCCGAGTCCTGCATCTTTGGTCCACCTCACACCCCACATTACGACTATATATATATATACAGAAACATCTGTGCAGAGTACGGACTGGAAACCTCCAGGTCAAGAAACACCTCCAAAGGTCGTGGAGAATGAGCCAAGATCCTGTGGGACTTCAGATACAGACTGACAGATGGAGACAGACCAACCGGACATAGTGGAGGTGGATAAACAACAGAGCAAAGCCGTTGTGTTAGAACATCACAGAACCAAGAGAACATCAGGAAAAAGGAGCATGAGAAACTAGAGAAATACCAGGGGCTCAAAGAAGAGCTGGAGAAGGTCTGGAAGGTGAAGGTCTCAGTGGTGCCCGTGGTCATCGGACTCGGGGCAGTGACCCCCAAACTGGAGGAGAGACTACAGCAGATCCCAGGAGAAACATCAGACATCTCAGTCCAGAAAAGGAACAGCAAAGATACTGAAGAACCATCAAGCTCCAGGCCTCTGGGAGAGGACCCGAGTGAGGAAAAAAAAATAGGGGATAAAGACCACCCGCGGAGGGAGAGGAGATTTAATTTTTTTATATAAAAAACCCAGGTAAACGATACCCAGGTAATCAAAACCCAGGTCTGCGCTGCTACCATAGACTGTATATATAAATGGACCTAGCTAACCTGCTAGCTGCAACGTTTCAAATAGAAAGTGATCATGGGCGTATATGGTTCATTGCCCCTGTCCCGCCCCCTGCTAAGTCAACGGCAACACAACAAAGCGTTGTGTGCTGTTGGTGCCCCCTATGGATAGCTGCACACTGGGCGTGTACCTCACAGTGGGCGTGTACCTCACAGTGGGCGTGTACCTCACAGTGTGTGTGTGTGTGTACCTCACAGTGGGCGTGTACCTCACAGTGGGCGTGTACCTCACAGTGGGCGTGTACCTCACAGTGGGCGTGTACCTCACAGTGGGCGTGTACCTCACAGTGGGTGTGTACCTCACAGTGGGCGTGTACCTCACAGTGGGCGTGTACCTCACAGTGGGCGTGTACCTCACAGTGGGCGTGTACCTCACAGTCACAGGGCGTGTACCTCACAGTGGGCGTGTACCTCACAGTGGGGCTGCACATCAAGTGTGAATCTTGGCCTTGTGACACTTCATAGTTTTCCTGTTTGTAGATGCCATTTTGAGGACTCTTGATCACTCAGAGCATTAAATATTTTGTTTTGAAGTGCTTGTTGGGGTCCGGGGCCCTTTGCTCAGGGCTGTCCGGCCCCTGTGTGACCGGAGCAGGAGCTGAGGCCCCGGGGAAGACCCAGGACACACTGGAGGGACTATGTCTCTGGTCTGGGAACGACTGGGGGTCCCACCGGAGGAGGTGTCTGGGGTGAGGGAAGTCTGGGAGTCTCTGTTTAGACTGTTTCCCCCGCGACCCGGCCCCAGAGAAGAGGAGAACATGGATGGATGGATGGATGGATGGATGGGTGAGTGTTCATTGCTTTAAACGGTCCTACATTTTCATTTTGTGTGGAACATTTGTTTCTACGGCAACAGTGTCAACACGACTTCTGTTTATCATCAAATGAATCAAACTCACTTCACTCTGTGGGACAAACTTAAACAGTTATTACAGCTACAGAAAGTGCAGCACGATGCTGGTTCCTTCTCACGTGCCTCCAGAGGGCGCTCTGGAGTGGTTCTTTGACCATTACATCGCAGACGTGAGTTTACCTCTGAATATTATATAATAATATAACACATAATATATAATATTATATGTGTGAAGGTTAAACAGTATAAAACAGAACCAGGACTAGACCAGGACTAGACCAGGACTGAACCAGGACTAAACCAGGTCTAAACCAGGTCTAAACCAGGACTAGACCAGGACTAGACCAGGACTAAACCAGGACTAAACCAGGTCTAAAACCAGGTCTAAACCAGGACTAGACCAGGACTAGACCAGGACTGAACCAGGACTAAACCCAGGTCTAAACCAGGTCTAAACCAGGACTAGACCAGGACTAGACCAGGACTGAACCAGGACTAAACCAGGTCTAAACCAGGTCTAAACCAGGACTAGACCAGGACTAGACCAGGACTGAACCAGGACTAAACCAGGTCTAAACCAGGTCTAAACCAGGACTAGACCAGGACTAGACCAGGACTAAACCAGGACTAAACCAGGACTAAACCAGGACTAGACCAGGACTAGACCAGGACTAGACCAGGACTAAACCAGGACTAAACCAGGACTAGACCAGGACTAGACCAGGACTAGACCAGGACTAAACCAGGACTAAACCAGGACTGCTCTGCTACCCTCTGCTCGATCTGAATACTTAAGCTGCAGTTGTTGCTTTTCTGAAACCAAAGAGAGTCAAAGAGGAGAGCAGTGAAAAGGAGGAAGAGGAGAAAGAAGAGATGGAGGAGGAAGAGGAGGAGGAAGAGGAGGAGGAAGAGGAGAGGAGGAGGAGGAGGAGGTCAGAAAGAAAGTGCTGCCGCCAGGAAAAGTTACAAAAGGTACTGAACCAGGACTAAACCAGGTCTAAACCAGGACTAAACCAGGTCTAAACCAGGACTAAACCAGGTCTAAACCAGGTCTAAACCAGGTCTAAACCAGGACTAAACCAGGACTAAACCAGGACTAAACCAGGTCTAAACCAGGACTAAACCAGGACTAAACCGACTAAACCAGGCCTAAAACCAGGACTAAACCAGGACTAAACCAGGTCTAAACCAGGACTAAACCAGGACTAAACCAGGTCTAAACCAGGACTAAACCAGGACTAAACCAGGTCTAAACCAGGACTAAACCAGGTCTAAACCAGGACTAAACCAGGACTAAACCAGGTCTAAACCAGGACTAAACCAGGTCTAAACCAGGACTAAACCAGGACTAAACCAGGACTAAACCAGGACTAAACCAGGTCTAAACCAGGACTAAACCAGGACTAAACCAGGTCTAAACCAGGACTAAACCAGGACTAAACCAGGTCTAAACCAGGACTAAACCAGGACTAAACCAGGTCTAAACCAGGAATAAACCAGGACTAAACCAGGTCTAAACCAGGACTAAACCAGGACTAAACCAGGACTAAACCAGGTCTAAACCAGGACTGAACCAGGACTACATAAAGCCTAATGTCTGTTTTTAAATGACCCTTGTTCTTTTTTTAGTTGAAGCCTCCAGCTCCAAGAAAACATCTACAAATCCACAGCCTGAAATCATGTAGGTCATGGATCCTTTCCAGCTGAGGTCAGCACCATTCTCTGGGGGTGTGATGCTACCTGTAGGCACTGCTCTGTCTGAGGCTTTGTTACTCAAGTTCGACTTTAATCTGAGTTTTATTTTAACACAATGTGACCATAAAGAACTGACTTATCTGAACTACAACAGGTGAGCTGATCTGTGCTTTTAAACAAGTCCCTCTCAAATAACATTACAGTCACAAGCTAGCTAGCATTAGCATTAGCATTAGCATTAGCATTAGCATTAGCCAACAGTTTTTCAGTGAGTCGCTTTCACATTTTTGTTGAAAATCAAACTCCTGAACAGGACCATAAATGCTCGGTCCACAGAGTTTTCAGATTATTTTAAAATGTTTTAAATGTGTGTGTTGTGTCTCCATGGTAACAGCTGAACATTCCTTCATAGACATATATGTAGAATACCCCAGCATGGCATCGTTGTATCAATAGATTTTATAGATAATCGCAGATGTTTGTAAAGTGACGAGTCGTGTTTGTTTTGTCAGAAACGTTCTGTCCTCAGCCTCACTCAACTGTTGCCTGGACCTGAGACACATCGCCCGGCAGGGCGTCAACGTGGAGCACAGGGAAAAGGTGAGACTGGACCGGGACTGAACCGGGACTGAACCGGGACTGGACCGGGACTAAACCGGGACTGGACCGGGACTGGACCGGGACTAGACCGGGACTGGACCGGGACTGAACCGGGACTAAACCGGGACTGAACCGGGACTAAACCGGGACTAAACCGGGACTATTAAACAGGTCCCTTTGTTGTCTCAGTTTGATCAGGTGTGGTTCAGGATCAGGTCTCCCAGAGCCGTGGCCACAGCCTCACCTGAAGGATCGCTGATGTGCACCGGAGTGACCAGGTCAGAGACACAGGCCCGACTATGACCCCCAGAGTGTGGGCCGCGCTGGACCCAGAGTGTGGGCCGCGCTGGACCCATAGTGTGGGCCGCGCTGGACCCAGAATGTGGGCCGCGCTGGACCCAGAGTGTGGGCCGTGCAGAAGTGTGTGTGACTACAGCTCAGAGCACGAGCCAAAAAGAGCTGCAGATTTCGACAGGAGTGAGATGGATCTAGTCACTAATAGAAATGATCAGGTTCAACATCCAGGGAGAAGAGGGTTTTCAGTCTAGTCTTAAACTGTTTTAAGATCTGACAGGCAGAGGGCGCTGTCCGTCTGACAGGCAGAGGGCGCTGTCCGTCTGACAGGCAGAGGGCGCTGTCCTTCTGACAGGCAGAGGGCGCTGTCCGTCTGACAGGCAGAGGGCGCTGTCCTTCTGACAGGCAGAGGGCGCTGTCCGTCTGACAGGCAGAGGGCGCTGTCCTTCTGACAGGCAGCAGGGGCGCTGTCCGTCTGACAGGCAGAGGGCGCTGTCCGTCTGACAGGCAGAGGGCGCTGTCCTTCTGACAGGCAGAGGGCGCTGTCCGTCTGACAGGCAGAGGGCGCTGTCCTTCTGACAGGCAGAGGGCGCTGTCCGTCTGACAGGCAGAGGGCGCTGTCCTTCTGACAGGCAGAGGGCGCTGTCCGTCTGACAGGCAGAGGGCGCTGTTCGTCTGACAGGCAGAGGGCGCTGTCCGTCTGACAGGCAGAGGGCGCTGTCCGTCTGACAGGCAGAGGGCGCTGTTCCACAGTCTGGGCTACAGAAGAGGCTCTGTCACCTTTCGTCTTGAGCCTGACTTTGGGCACAGCAGCAGGAGCTGGTGCTGCAGTAACTCCCTCATATAAAGAGGAGCCATAGAGTGACACATTTAAACAGGATCAATAATCCTCCGTAGACATACATGCAGAACCCCCCAGTGTGATGTCACTAACGTTGTTTGTCTCTACAGTGTGGAAGCAGCGCACACAGCCTCTCGCAAAGTCGCTCGCATCATTCAGAAAATGGGGTTTCCTGTTTCCTTCTCCAACTTCAGGGTCCAAAACTATGTGGTGACCTACCACATCTTCCCCTTCAGCCTAGAGCGCCTCTATGTGGCCCTCCCTGGTCATCGCAGGTCAGTCAAACACAGTTCACACTGGTGAATGATGCACTGTGACAAAGACATGGGACGAGACGAGGATTTGTGCTTTAATATTATCACAAAAATGTTTAACTTCCTTTTGTCGAGACAAGGTTTGAACCAGGACTAAACCAGGTCTAAACCAGGTCTAAACCAGGTCTAAACCAGGACTAAACCAGGACTAAACCAGGACTAAACCAGGACTAAACCAGGTCTAAACCAGGACTAAACCAGGACTAAACCAGGACTAAACCAGGACTAAACAAGGACTAAACCAGGACTAAACCAGGACTAAACCAGGACTAAACCAGGACTAAACCAGGTCTAAACCAGGTCTAAACCAGGTCTAAACCAGGACTAAACCAGGACTAAACCAGGACTAAACCAGGTCTAAACCAGGACTAAACCAGGACTAAACCAGGACTAAACCAGGACTAAACCAGGTCTAAACAAGGACTAAACCAGGACTAAACCAGGACTAAACCAGGACTAAACCAGGACTAAACCAGGACTAAACCAGGACTAAACTGTGTGTGTTTGTGCAGTTACGAGCCGGAGCTATTCAGGGGTCTCTTCTTTTACTGTGGAAACGTCACTGCCTGCGCCTTCCACACGGGGACGCTCATCCTCACGGGTAACTCCCCCACAGGTCACCCAGTCAGTCTCTGTAGGAAGAAAACCAGGACTGAACCTGGTCTAAACCAGGACTGAACCAGGACTAAACCAGGACTGAACCAGGACTGAACCAGGACTGAACCAGGACTGAACCAGGACTAAACCAGGACTGAACCAGGACTAAACCAGGACTGAACCAGGACTAAACCAGGACTAAACCAGGACTAAACCAGGACTAAACCAGGACTAAACCAGGTCTAAACCAGGTCTAAACCAGGACTAAACCAGGACTAAACCAGGACTAAACCAGGACTAAACCAAGACTGAGCCCAGACTTGGAGTATATTTAAAGTGCAAGTGTCATGTTGTCCTACAGGGAGCAAAGACCTGACTGATTTCACTGTGACGTTCTCCAGAATGTTCCCTGCTCTGTGTCAGGCCCAGATCCACCACAAACTGTGACTCCAGCACAAATAAATATGTTTTATATTTAAAGACACAGCTTCTGTTTGTAAAACATGTGACTGAGAACCAGAGGAAGCCTCACCTGTACGTGTCCATTTCACTCACAGATTTTAGTGCGAGGCTTGAATGTGACTCAGTTTTCCACCAGAGGTCAGTGTTTGAGCATTAGAAAAGTCAGACTATAGTTTGTGATATTTCATCTGTATTTTAATGAAGAATACAGGTGACTTAAAGTCCAACATTACAGAGACTGACTCTTGTATTATTGTATTTCCCTCCTGGAGTCGTGTTTGTTTCATTCACATGTTTGAGTCACACTTTATTATTAGTCTGTTACATCTCCAAAGCTCAAAACTCTCTGTTCCACTTTGTGGCTTCTTTAACTCTCAAACCATTTCTTTTCTCTGGCTCAGATCTGAAGCTCAGTCTCTTCAGAGGAGGTGAGTGTGTTTGAGATGAACATCAGACTGTGTCCTGAGCTGCTCTCTCTCTTATGTCTGTTTAGTTTCTCCAGTGTGACGCTCTCTTCACTGATGGAGTCGACACATGACTTTGTTTCTGTCGCTTTGGCCGCACGTGGACCAGCTCCCGTCTTAAAGTTCTTGAGCTCTGTGTTGCTGAGGACATGACTCTGAGTTTGTGCTGGATGATGTGAAACATCAGGTGTTAGTTGGTGTGTGTTTCCTGAAGACTTCAACCTGGAGACGTCGTCTTCTCCTGTAGTTAATTACGATTGTTCACATTAAAGTTGTTAAAATGGTTTGCCTCTGTTCTTGTGGGATTTTGAGTTGGTCGTTGGGTAAAATGGCGTTGTGCGTTTTCTCGTCTCCAGGCCATCGTCAGTTCACCTGAGCATTTGTTTTTTTGCTTTTTTATCGCAGACGTGGCTCGTATGAAGCTGCACCTGCTGTTCCACTTTTAAACAGGTCGCACTGTTCTGGGTCTGTCATCAGGTTTAAATAGAACCACGTCTGGTCCAGTTTGGTCTGAATTAGTATTTTGATATGTGCATTTTCAAGGGCCCATATTCCACTGTTTTCTGATCTGTTCTGATGCAGTTTCTTCATCACAAACCTGGACTTTCCATCAGTGTCAGTCACATGTCCCGATCACATCACCCACAGGCTTCATTTAAACTCAAGTATCATTTATGATCATTATTGATTATTATTATTAATTCCGTTACTACAGTACTACTTACTGTACTTACTGTACTTACTGTACTTACTGTACTTACTGTACTGGAGTTATCTCTTGATGAATAAAAATTCATTTGCGAAACCTGGTGAATGAAGTTATAGCTGATGTGGACGGGACAGGGCCCAGGCCGGACCTGTCCACAGACCGGGACCCTTCAGGACGGGACAGGGCCCAGGCCGGGACCTGTCCACAGACCGGGACCCTTCAGGACGGGACAGGGCCCAGGCCGGGACCTGTCCACAGACCGGGACCCTTCAGGACGGGACAGGGCCCAGGCCGGTCCTGTCCACAGACCGGCAGCCAGCCAAACAAGTCCCCCTGAGTCTTGTGGGGAATGATTATTTCTTATGTGTGTCTGTGCCCTCTGAACTTCAGATAATACCTGTTTGTCACAGTTCACATGTTGTACAGCTGGACATTTTCCAGCCAACTCAGTTTATATTCTGTGATTCACGTGATAATCGACTTTTACACCTGACGACAGGTAAAACAGCAGAGTCCAGACGGAACAATTTCCTGTGACACAGGCTCAGTCCTGGGCTCAGTCCTGGGCTCAGTCCGGGTTGAGCCCGGGCCCAGTCCTGGCCTCAGTCCTGGGCTCAGTCCGGGCTCAGTCCGGGTTGAGTCCGGGCTCAGTCTGGACTTTGATTTTCAACAAAAACGTGAGAGTGATTCACTGAAAAACTGTTGGCTAATGCTAATGCTCATGCTAATGCTAATGCTAATGCTAATGCTAATGCTAATGCTAATGCTAATGCTAGTGCTTATGCTCATGCTAATGCTCATGCTCATGCTAATGCTCATGCTAATGCTCATGCTAATGCTAGTGCTTATGCTCATGCTAATGCTAATGCTAATGCTCATGCTCATGCTCATGCTCATGCTCATGCTAATGCTAGTGCTTATGCTTATGCTCATGCTAATGCTAATGGTAATGCTAATGGTAATGCTAATGGTAATGCTAGCTTGTGACTGTAATGTTATTTGAGAGGGACGTGTTTAACAGCACAAATCAGCTCAGTTCCTCCAAAAACATAAAACATGAGAAAACTTAGATGTTTGAGAATCGAGCTTCACTTATGTCTGAACCACAGGACGTAAAAGACTACAACTCCCAGCTGTGCACATCTGTGAGGTCAAAGGTCAACTTTGATCCACACTGAGAGGGAAAGGGACCAGAGGACACAAGACCGGGCTTAGACCTGGTTTGGTCCTGGTTTAGACCTGGTTTATCCTGTCCTGATTTAGTCCTGGTTTAGTCCTGGTTTAGTCCTGGTTTAGTCCTGGTTTAGTCCTGGTTCAGACCTGGTTTAGTCCTGGTTTAGTCCTGGTTCAGTCCTGGTTCAGACCTGGTTTAGTCCTGGTTTAGTCCTGGTTCAGTCCTGGTTCAGTCCTGGTTTAGACCTGGTTTAGACCTGGTTCAGACCTGGTTTAGTCCTGGTTTAGTCTTGGTTTAGACCTGGTTTAGACCTGGTTTAGACCTGGTTTAGACCTCGTTCAGCCCTTGTTCAGTCCTGGTTTAGTCCTGGTTTAGTCCTGGTTCAGTCCTGGTTTAGTCCTGGTTTAGACCTGGTTCAGTCCTGGTTTAGACCTGGTTTAGTCCTGGTTCAGTCCTGGTTTAGTCCTGGTTTAGACCTGGTTTAGTCCTGGTTTAGTCCTGGTTTAGTCCTGGTTTAGTCCTGGTTTAGACCTGGTTTAGTCCTGGTTTAGTCCTGGTTTAGTCCTGGTTTAGTCCTGGTTCAGTCCTGGTTTAGACCTGGTTTAGTCCTGGTTTAGTCCTGGTTTAGTCCTGGTTCAGTCCTGGTTTAGACCTGGTTTAGTCCTGGTTTAGACCTGGTTTAGACCTGGTTCAGTCCTGGTTTAGACCTGGTTTAGTCCTGGTTTAGACCTGGTTTAGACCTGGTTCAGACCTGGTTTAGTCCTGGTTTAGACCTGGTTTAGTCCTGGTCTAGTCCCGGTTTAGACCTGGTTTAGACCTGGTTTAGACCTGGTTTAGTCCTGGTTCAGTCCTGGTTTAGACCTGGTTTAGTCCTGGTTTAGTCCTGGTTTAGACCTGGTTTAGTCCTCGTTCAGTCCTGGTTTAGTCCTGGTTTAGACCTCGTTCAGTCCTGGTTTAGACCTCGTTCAGTCCTGGTTTAGACCTCGTTCAGTCCTGGTTTAGTCCTGGTTCAGTCCTGGTTTAGTCCTGGTTCAGACCTGGTTTAGTCCTGGTTTAGACCTGGTTTAGACCTGGTTTAGACCTGGTTTAGACCTGGTTTAGTCCTGGTTTAGACCTGGTTTAGTCCTGGTTTAGACCTGGTTTAGACCTGGTTCAGTCCTGGTTTAGTCCTGGTTCAGTCCTGGTTGTCCTGGTTTCAGACCTGGTTAGTCCCTGTTTTAGACCTGGTTTAGACCTGGTTTAGACCTGGTTTAGACCTGGTTTAGACCTGGTTTAGACCTGTTTAGTCCTGGTTTAGACCTGGTTTAGACCTGGTTTAGACCTGGTTTAGTCCTGGTTTAAACCTGGTTTAGTCCTGGTTTAGACCTGGTTTAGACCTGGTTTAGACCTGGTTTAGTCCTCGTTCAGTCCTGGTTTAGTCCTGGTTTAGTCCTGGTTTAGTCCATGTTTAGTCCTGTTTTAGTCCTGGTTTAGTCCTGGTTTAGACCTCGTTCAGTCCTGGTTTAGTCCTGGTTCAGACCTGGTTTAGTCCTGGTTTAAACCTGGTTTAGTCCTGGTTTAGACCTTGTTTAGTCCTGGTTTAGACCTGGTTTAGACCTGGTTTAGACCTGGTTTAGTCCTCGTTCAGTCCTGGTTTAGTCCTGGTTTAGTCCATGTTTAGTCCTGGTGTTAGTCCTGGTTTAGTCCTGGTTTGGTGAGACTCGTTCAGTCCTGGTTTAGGGGTTCAGACCTGGTTTAGTCCTGGTTTAGACCTGGTTTAGACCTGGTTTAGTCCTGGTTTAGACCTCGTTCAGTCCTGGTTTAGTCCTGGTTTAGTCCCGGTTTAGACCTGGTTTAGACCTGGTTTAGACCTGGTTTAGTCCTGGTTTAGTCCTGGTTCAGTCCTGGTTTAGGACCTGGTTAGACCTGGTTTAGTCCTGGTTTAGTCCTGGTTCAGTCCTGGTTTAGACCTGGTTCAGTCCTGGTTTAGTCCTGGTTCAGTCCTGGTTTAGTCCTGGTTCAGTCCGGTCTTGTCCGAGCTGAGTCATGTGGTATTTTTAGTTTCTTTTTAAACTTTTTTCAGGTCACACTCCAGGTGTTTCCTCCACCTGCGACATCCCATAATATCCACACACGCTGTTGCCGTCGGAAACGCTGACCTGATGATGTCGTTATATAACCTGTGTGTTTATGACGGTGGTGTAGGCAGTACGGTTGCTCTATAACCAGAGTGTCTGTGGTTCATTTCCAGCTGTAGCACACTGCCATTGTGCCATTGGGCAGGACACTTCCTGTGTGTGGATGTGGGGATCAGGGTTTACCACAAAATTAGAAAATCCAGTTAGAACATTTAAAAGTTACACTACGTCATTTCTTGGCTCGGTCTGTCACCTGCTCGTTGCCATGGATACATAGATTGATAGATTACTGTCAGCGCCTCGCCTCTCCTCAGATCTGACCTGTAACTTGACCTGATGAAGTCACCTGCCTGTGCCATGGAGATGGTTCAGTTTAATGACATAATGATCCTCTACCAGAAGTTACGTAGTGTAGCTTTAAATAACTTATTTATCTTATTTTCCTCTGTAAACAGCCAGTAATTCTGTCCCTGTGTCAGAGTGTGTCAGATGCCCTCCCCGTGTGTCGGATTGTGTCAGATGCCCTCCCCGTGTGTCAGATTGAGTCAGATGCCCTCCCCGTGTGTCGGATTGTGTCAGATGCCCTCCCCGTGTGTCAGAGTGTGTCAGATGCCCTCCCCGTGTGTCAGGTTGTGTCAGATGCCCTCCCCGTGTGTCAGAGTGTGTCAGATGCCCTCCCCGTGTGTCAGAGTGTGTCAGATGCCCTCCCTTTGTCTCTGGGATTCTTGGATGAGTTTAAAGTTCAGATTTGTCTCTCACATGTGAATCACCAGGACAGATTTCAAACATGAACTTTGAACTGAATCTTAAAACTGAATGAACAGTTTACGAGTTTCGTAAAAGATGAAGCATAACCACATGTGTCTGTTGCCACGGAAACGCCAAACGATAATGACCACAGACGTCCAGATGTTTGGGTTAGGGTTAGATGCACGGACCTGGTCTAGTCCTGGTCTAGTCCTGGTCTAGTCCTGGTCTGGTCCTGGTTTGGTCCTGGTCTGGTCCTAGTCTGGTCCTGGTTTGGTCCTGGTCTAGTCCTGGTCTGGTCCTAGTCCTGGTCCTGGTCTGGGGTCCTGGTTGGGTCCTGGTTTGGTCCCTGGTCTGGTCCTGGTCTGGTCCTGGTCTGGTCTGGTCTGGTCCTGGTCTGGTCCTGGTTGGGTCCTGGTCTGGTCCTGGTCTGGTCCTGGTTTTGGTCCTGGTCTGGTCCTGGTTTGGTCCTGGTTTGGTCCTGGTCTAGTCCTGGTCTGGTCCTGGTTTGGTCCTGGTCTGGTTCTGGTCTGGTCCTGGTCTGGTCCTGGTCTGGTCCTGGTTTGGTCCTGGTCTGGTCCTGGTCTGGTCCTGGTCTGGTCCTGGTTTGGTCCTGGTCTGGTCCTGGTCTGGTCCTGGTCTGGTCCTGGTCTGGTCCTGGTCTGGTCCTGGTCTGGTCCTGGTTTGGTCCTGGTCTGGTCCTGGTCTGGTCCTGGTTTGGTCCTGGTTTGGTCCTGGTCTGGTCCTGGTCTGGTCCTGGTCTGGTCCTGGTCTGGTCCTGGTTTGGTCCTGGTCTGGTCCTGGTCTGGTCTGGTCTGGTCCTGGTCTGGTCCTGGTCTGGTCCTGGTCCTGGTCTGGTCCTGGTCTGGTCCTGGTCTGGTCCTGGTCTGGTCCTGGTTGGTCCTGGTTTGGTCCTGGTCTGGTCCTGGTCTAGTCCTGGTCTGGTCTGGGTTTGGTCCTGGTCTCTGGTCCTGGTCTGGTCCTGGTTTGGTCCTGGTTTGGTCCTGGTCTGGTCCTGGTCTGGTCCTGGTCTGGTCCTGGTTTGGTCCTGGTCTGGTCCTGGTCTGGTCCTGGTTTGGTCCTGGTTTGGTCCTGGTCTGGTCCTGGTCTAGTCCTGGTCTGGTCCTGGTCTGGTCCTGGTCTGGTCCTGGTCTGGTCCTGGTTTGGTCCAGGGTCTGGTCCTGGTTTGGTCCTGGTCTGGTCCTGGTCTGGTCCTGGTTTGGTCCTGGTCTGGTCCTGGTCTGGTCCTGGTTTGGTCCTGGTTTGGTCCTGGTCTGGTCCTGGTCTGGTCCTGGTTTGGTCCAGGTCTGGTCCTGGTTTGGTCCTGGTCTGGTCCTGGTCTGGTCCTGGTTTGGTCCTGGTCTGGTCCTGGTCTGGTCCTGGTCTGGTCCTGGTCTGGTCCTGGTCTGGTCCTGGTCTGGTCCTGGTTTAGTCCTGGTCTGGTCCAGGTCTTGCCGCAGTGAAAGAGTTAAGCCTCAGATGTTTCGGGGGGAGGGCTCTGGTTTTCTCTCAGACTTTTATTCATTTTTGCTCCAGAGCCATGAAGTCCGGACCAAGGACTAGACCAGAACTAGACCTGCCAAAACAGACTGAGGGGGACGAAGACCAGGACCAGACCAGGACCAGACCAGGACCAAAGACCAGACGAAACTAGGACCAGACCCCAGACCAGCATAACGTCAGGAGGACTGAGTTTTCTCAACGTGAGTATGAACTATATAACAAAAAGAGATCTATGCAGAGACCTGGTTTAGACCTGGTTTAGACCTGGTTTAGACCTGGTTTAGTCCTGGTTTGGTCCTGGTTTAGTCCTGGTTTAGACCTGGTTTAGTCCTGGTTTAGTCCTGGTTTAGACCTGGTTAAGACCTGGTTTAGTCCTGGTTTTAGACCTGGTTTAGTCCTGGTTTAGACCTGGTTTAAGACCTGATTTAGTCCTGGTTTAGACCTTGTTTAGTCCTGGTTTGGTCCTGGTTTAGTCCCGGTTTAGACCTGGTTTAGTCCTGGTTTAGTCCTGGTTTAGACCTGGTTTAGTCCTTGTTTAGACCTGGTTTAGTCCTGTTTTAGACCTGGTTTAGTCCTGGTTTAGTCCTGGTTTAGACCTGGTTTAGTCCTGGTTTAGACCTGGTTAAGACCTGGTTTAGTCCTGGTTTAGACCTGGTTTAGTCCTGGTTTAGACCTGGTTAAGACCTGATTTAGTCCTGGTTTAGACCTTGTTTAGTCCTGGTTTGGTCCTAGTTTAGTCCCGGTTTAGACCTGGTTTAGTCCTGGTTTAGACCTGGTTTAGTCCTTGTTAAGACCTGGTTTAGACCTGGTTTAGTCCTGGTTTAGACCTGGTTTAGTCCTGGTTTAGACCTGGTTTAGACCTGGTTTAGACCTGGTTTTAGTCCTGGTTTAGTTGGTTTAGTCCTGTTTAGTTAGACCTGGTTTAGTCCTGGTTTAGACCTGGTTTAGTCCTGGTTTAGACCTGGTTAAGACCTGGTTTAGTCCTGGTTTAGACCTTGTTTAGTCCTGGTTTGGTCCTGGTTTAGTCCCGGTTTAGACCTGGTTTAGTCCTGGTTTAGTCCTGGTTTAGTTCTGGTTTAGTCCTGGTTTAGTCCTGGTTTAGACCTTGTTTAGTCCTGGTTTAGTCCTGGTTTAGTCCTTGTTTAGACCTGGTTTAGTCCTTGTTTAGACCTGGTTTAGTCCTGGTTTAGTCCTCGTTTAGTCCCGGTTTAGACCTGGTTTAGACCTGGTTTAGTCCTTGTTTAGACCTGGTTTAGTCCTGGTTTAGTCCTTGTTTAGTCCTGGTTTAGACCTTGTTTAGTCCTGGTTTAGTCCTGGTTTAGTCCTGGTTTAGACCTTGTTTAGTCCTGGTTTAGTCCTGGTTTAGTCCTTGTTTAGACCTGGTTTAGTCCTTGTTTAGACCTGGTTTAGTCCTGGTTTAGTCCTTGTTTAGACCTGGTTTAGTCCTTGTTTAGACCTGGTTTAGTCCTGGTTTAGTCCTTGTTTAGTCCCGGTTTAGACCTGGTTTAGACCTGGTTTAGTCCTTGTTTAGTCCTGGTTTAGTCCTTGTTTAGACCTGGTTTAGTCCTTGTTTAGTACTTGTTTAGACCTGGTTTAGACCTGGTTTAGTCCCGTTTAGACCTTGTTTAGTCCTGGTTTAGTCCTGGTTTAGTTCTGGTTTAGACCTGGTTTAGTTCTGGTTTAGACCTGGTTTAGACCTGGTTTAGTCCCGTTTAGACCTTGTTTAGTCCTGGTTTAGTCCTTGTTTAGTACTTGTTTAGCCCTGGTTTAGACCTGGTTTAGTCCCGGTTTAGACCTGGTTTAGTCCTGGTTTAGTCCTGGTTTAGTTCTGGTTTAGTCCTGATCGGCCTATGGGAGTCTGTAAATGAGAAATTATTATTCATTTTGTTTTCAGATGTCTGCTCTATGATTGGTCCATCCTGCTCCCCTCTTCTTTCTGATTGGTCTGTCGTGCTCCCTCTTCTCTGATTGGTCAAGATGGCACACCTGTTCCTGGCCAGTAAGATTTCGATGCCGGACGATGGAAAAGCCCGGATGCCCCGCAGCGCCTCGTCTCGGATCCCCACTTCCTGCTCCAGCGACAAACTGACCAATCACAGCAAAGCGCGGTCGGGCTCTGTGGCGATCCGCTCGGCGCCGCACACCACGGCGGAGATGCGGTTGTCGGCGGCGACGGGAGGCAGCGAGGCATCGTGCTGGAGGTGTCTGCTGCCGTTCGGTGCCGTGACTCTAGTGGGCGGGGCCATGCTCACCGCCGTGGGGTTCTGGGTGGGGCCAGGGACACACAGCTCCACCCCCCCTCGTATGGGCCTCCTCGGCCTCGTCCTGCTCGCTATCGCCGCCCTCATGTTAGGAACCAGCGCCCTCTGCTGGAGACAGTCACAGCGCAAAAGAAAGAAGAGAGACAAAAGGAGAGAGAGTCAAGCAGCACTAATGCAGCACGCCCACTCTATAGCATAAATACATATACACAACTACAACTAATATAACTATAACTAACCTCAGTATATACAAGGAACGTGTACGATACAAGGACAGCGCCATCTACAGGAGGAGAGAGAGTCAGCAGCACTAATGCAGCACGCCCACTCTATAGCATAAATGCTATAACTGATATAAATATAAAAACTCTATACAAGGAAAGTACATCAAGGACTAAAACAAAACTAAAACAAGAGAAAAAAGGACTGGAGCCGTCATGAGACTGAAGAAACAGTGCCCCCTGGAGGAGGACAGTGGGACAGCAGCAGCACCTCTGTGGAAGTTTGATAAATATGTGAATATGTAAATATGAAGATGTAACGTCAGGATCGTTTAATATTCTGAAAACAGCGCCGTCCCTTTAAGAGCGACTCCAGACCCCGTCCCTTTAAGAGAGACTCCGGACCCCGTCCCTTTAAGAGAGACTCCGGACCCCGTCCCTTTAAGAGAGACTCCGGACCCCGTCCCTTTAAGAGAGACTCCGGACCCCGTCCCTTTAAGAGAGACTCCGGACCCCGTCCCTTTAAGAGCGACTCCGGACCCCGTCCCTTTAAGAGAGACTCCGGACCCCGTCCCTTTAAGAGAGACTATAAACTTGAGACTGGACTTGGACCCGGCTCATCTCGGCCTAAACCTCAAAGTCATTTAATCTAAAACTGAGGATGTGTCAGAGATGAACTTAAACTGAACCTAAACTCAGACTTGTTCTGTCCTGGAGGATTCAAGACTTAAATCTGAAGCTCTGGATCAGCTCAGGCCTCCATCAAGGCATTACTGCTCCTCCCGTGTTCTGCTCCTCCTGTGTTCTGCTCCTCCCGTGTTCTGCTCCTAAACCTTCTGCTCCTCCTCATTTAATCTCTCCTGTGTTCTGCTCCTCAGTTCTGCTCCTCCTGTGAACTGCTCTCCCTTGTTCTGCTCCTCCTGTGTTCTGACCTCTCCTGTGTTCTGCTCCTCTCCTGTGTTCTGCTCCTCCTGTGTTCTGCTCCTCCCGTGTTCTGCTCCTCCCGTGTTCTGCTCCTCCCGTGTTCTGCTCCTCCTGTGTTCTGCTCCTCTCCTGTGTTCTGCTCCTCTCCTGTGTTCTGCTCCTCCTGTGTTCTGCTCCTCCTGTGTTCTGCTCCTCCTGTGTTTTCTGCTGCCTCTCCTGTGTTCTGCTCCTCCTGTGTTCTGCTCCTCCCTTGTTCTGCTCCTCTCCTGTGTTCTGCTCCTCCTGTTTTCTGCTCCTCTCCTGTGTTCTGCTCCTCCTGTGTTCTGCTCCTCTCCTGTGTTCTGCTCCTCTCCTGTGTTCTGCTCCTCCTGTGTTCTGCTCCTCTCCTGTGTTCTGCTCCTCTCCTGTGTTCTGCTCCTCTCCTGTGTTCTGCTCCTCTCCTGCGTTCTGCTCCTCCCGTGTTCTGCTCCTCCCGTGTTCTGCTCCTCTCCTGTGTTCTGCTCCTCTCCTGTGTTCTGCTCCTCCTGTGTTCTGCTCCTCCCTTGTTCTGCTCCTTTCCCGTGTTCTGCTCCTCCCGTGTTTTGCTCCTCCCTTTACATGTGAGGTGTTGTGGTGTTGGACTAATGGACAGTATATTGTATTTTAAATGTATTTTAATATTTTTTTGTGCAGAGTAACATCAGCCTGAAACGTTTTTTTATCTAGATTCATTTCATGTTTCCTCTGAGACTTTCAGAAGGAGATCTGACGGAGACCTTCAGATCTCCTCTGACGTCTGGGCACTTCTGACCCTGGTGAAACCCACAGACTGTATAAAGACATGGATCCCCAAGATCAGGCAGAGCTGGTCTTTTTCAATAGAAAGTGAACTGGAGCCAGGGTTGATAGAGCCAAATCGCTGCCATGCTCACTTCCTGTTTGAAAGGCGGCGCAGGATGGATATGTCCATTTATATAAAAGACACGCCCAGTGCTCTGTACTTACTGTGTTCTTTCTTTGGTGATACTCGTAGGATTCTACAAAGCCACAGAGTCATTTTTGGACAACAAAAACCCAAAACAGCTCACTGCTCCCTATCTCACTGTAGGTGGCGCCGTCAACTCAATCCGGCAGAGTGGTGCTTTGTTGTGACGACGTTTAGCAGTTGATTGACTATCATTCAGAAGTCACATGACGTCCTTTTAGATCAATATTGTGGTTTACAATGTCCAAAATGTAATTATTCATCATTTGCAGTGACATCACACTGGGGGTGTTCTTCATATATGTCTATGGAGGAATGTTCAGCAGTTACCTTGGTGACACCATGCACACATTTATAAAAAGTTTTAAAATTGTCTTAAAAAAATACAAAGTGATTTAAAGAACATTTTGAGGAGCGTGTGTTCAGTCCGAGCTCATGGTCCTGTTTAAGAGTTTGATTTTCAACTAAAAGGTGAGAGCGACTCACTGAAAAACTGTTGGCTAATGCTAATGCTAATGCTAATGCTAGCTAGCGTTTGACTGTAATGTTATTTGAGAGGGACTTGTTTAAAAGCACAGATCAGCTCACCTGTTGTAGTTCAGATAAGTCAGTTCTTTATGGTCACATTGTGTTAAAGGTTAAAGTCTAATGAGAAATAAAGCCTCAGACAGAGCAGTGCCCCTGGTTAGCATCACATCTCCAGGGAATGTAGATGACATCAGGTGCAAAGTATCAATATATCAGATAAATGCCCCACTTTATTTTACGGTCATAGTTTATGTTATTGTTTATGTGATATTTTATTGTAGAGAAAACAACTGTTTTTGAAATCAAGATGCTCCAGAAGAGATTTTATACTGGTTAGTGCGAGGTGGGGTTAGGTGGGGTTAGGTGGGGTTAGGTGGGTTAGGTGGGGTTAGGTGGGTTAGGTGGGGTTAGGTGGGTTAGGTGGGTTAGTGCGAGGTGGGGTTAGGTGGGTTAGGTGGGGTTAGGTGGGTTAGGTGGGGTTAGGTGGGGTTAGGTGGGTTAGGTGGGGTTAGGTGGGGTTAGGTGGGTTAGGTGGGGTTAGTGGGTTAGGTGGGGTTAGGTGGGTTAGGTGGGGTTAGGTGGGGTTAGGTGGGTTAGGTGGGTTAGGGTGGGTTAGTGGGGTTAGGTGGTTAGGTGGGTTAGGTGGGTTAGGTGGGGTTAGGTGGGTTAGGTTAGGTGGGTTGGGTTAGGTGGGTAGGTGGGGTTAGGTGGGTTAGGTGGGTTAGGTGGGGTTAGGTGGGGTTAGGTTTAGGTGGGGTTAGGTGGGGTTAGGTGGGTTAGGTGGGGTTGGGTTAGGTGGGGTTAGGTGGGGTTAGGTTGGGTTAGTGGGGTTAGGTGGGGTTAGGTGGGGTTTGGTGGGTTAGGTGGGTTAGGTGAGTTAGGTGGGGTTAGGTGGGTTAGGTGGGGTTAGGTGGGTTACGTGGGGTTAGGTGGGTTAGGTGGGTTAGGGGGGTTAGGTGGGTTAGGTGGGGTTAGGTGGGTTAGGTGGGGTTAGGGGGGGTTAGGTGGGTTAGGTGGGGTTAGGGGGCGTTAGGTGGGTTAGGTGGGTTAGGTGGGTTAGGTGGGTTAGGTGGGGTTCAGTGGGTTAGGGGGTTAGGTGGGTTAGGGGGGGGGTTAGTGGGTTAGGTGGGGTTAGGGGGGGTTAGGTGGGTTAGGTGGGGTTAGGTGGGTTAGGTGGGTTAGGTGGGGTTAGGGGGTTAGGTGGGTTGGGGGGGGTTAGGGGGGTTAGGTGGGGGTAGGGGGGTTTTAGGGGGTTAGGTGGGTTAGGTTAGGTGGGTTAGGTGGGTTAGGTGGGGTTAGGGGGGGGTTAGGTGGGGTTAGGTGGGGTTAGGGGGGGGTTAGGTGGGTTAGGTGGGTTTAGGTGGGGTTAGGTGGGGTTCAGACTGGCGTAGGTGATCACGAAGCTCTGGTTGCCATGGTAACATGTTAGCTTCTGTCGCTATGAACAGGTCTAAATGTGACATTTGACTGTTTTATGTTTTAGTTTATGGTGTAATGTGTGAGAAAGCTGTAGGTGACACTTGTGTGACTACATCATCAACCTCAACCCAACCTCAACCTAAACTCAAACCTCAACCCAACCCAAACCTCAACCTAAACCCAAACATCAACCTAAACCCAAACCTCAACCCAACCCAAACCTCAACCTAAACCCAACCTCAACCTAAACCTAAACCTAAACCCAAACCTCAACCTAAACCCAAACTTCAACCTAAACCCAACCTCGACCCAACCCAAACCTCAACCTAAACCCAACCTCAACCTAAACCTAAACCTAAACCCAAACCTCAACCTAAACCCAAACCTCAACCTAAACCCAAACCTCAACCTAAACCCAACCTCAACCCAACCCAACCTCAACCTAAACCCAACCTCAACCTAAACCTAAACCTAAACCCAAACCTCAACCTAAACCAAACTTAACCTCTGCAACCCAACCTCGACCCAACCCAACCTCAACCTAAACCCAACCTCAACCTAAACCCAAACCTCAACCTAAACCAAACCTCAACTAAACCCAACCTCAACCTAAACCCAAACCTCAACCTAAACCCAAACCTCAATCTAAACCCAAAACCAAAAACCTAAACCAAACCTCAACCTCAACCTAAACCCAAACCTAAACCCAAATTTCAACCAAACCTAAACCCAAACCCAAACTTCAACCTAAACCCAAACATCAACCTAAACCCAAACCTCAACCTAAACCCAAACCTAAACCCAAACCTCAACCCAAACCTAACCCAAACACGGCCAACTTCAACCTAAACCCAAACATCAACCTAAACCCAAACCTCAACCTAAACCCAAACCTAAACCCAAACTTCAACCCAAACCTAAACCCAAACTTCAACCTAAACCCAAACATCAACCTAAACCCAAACCTCAACCTAAACCCAAACCTAAACCCAAACCTCAACCCAAACCTAAACCCAAACTTCAACCTAAACCCAAACATCAACCTAAACCCAAACCTCAACCTAAACCCAAACCTAAACCCAAACCTCAACCCAAACCTAAACCCAAACTTCAACCTAAACCCAAACATCAACCTAAACCCAAACCTCAACTTCAACCCAAACCTCAACCCAAACCTAAACCCTAACTTTAAAAAATGACTCTGTGACTTCATCACTTGAATTGACCAATCGGAGCAGGCCTCTCCCCCCCGACACTCTATATGAACCTTTCTGGAGCCAAAATGTCTTGATTTAAAAAAAACAAAAGGATGACCTCTGACCTCTGAATCCTTCTGTACACTATAGAGGAAATGTTTGATAGCCTCTGCAGCGCCTCCTTGTGGTCCAGTGCATAAGCTCCATGATTGTGGTACAGTTACTCGAGTAACAAAGTTATTTATTTGTAAATGTTTTGCTCAATAAAAATAGTGATGTGAGAAAACTATTAAAGTGAATTTGACACATTATTTGCCTTGTTTTGGTGCATTGTCCCTGAGGTAAATGTTCATCATCGTCTTGTGAAGATGCTGCTGAAGTTAAAGCCTGAAACAAATGGGTCTCAAATGAAGCATACGGCCAAACTGGTGACAAAGAAGCTCAAGGATAACAAAGAGACTCAAGGATAACAAAGAGGCATAAGGATAACAAAGAGGCTTAAGGATAACAAAGAGGCTTAAGGATAACAAAGAGGCTTAAGGATAACAAAGAGACTAAAGGATAAAAAAAAGAGGCTTAAGGATAACAAAGAGACTTATGGATAACAAAGAGACTTAAGGATAACAAAGAGGCTTATGGATAACAAAGAGACTAAAGGATAACAAAGAGACTAAAGGATAAAAAAGAGGCTTAAGGATAACAAAGGGACTTAAGGATAACAAAGAGGCTTAAGGATAACAAAGAGACTAAAGGATAAAAAAGAGGCTTAAGGATAACAAAGAGACTAAAGGATAACAAAGAGACTAAAGGATAAAAAAGAGGCTTAAGGATAACAAAGAGGCTTAAGGATAACAAAGAGGCTTAAGGATAACAAAGAGACTAAAGGATAAAAAAGAGGCTTAAGGATAACAAAGGGACTTAAGGATAACAAAGGGACTTAAGGATAACAAAGAGACTTAAGGATAACAAAGAGGCTTAAGGATAACAAAGTCAGTGTTTTTGGCCCTGATCTCAGTCCTGTTGAAAATGTCTGAACAGACCTGAAAAGGCCTGTGCGAGTGAGACGGACACAAACTCATCTCAGTTACTCCAGTTCTGTCTGGACGAATGAGATGCAACTATTGTAAGAAGTTTGTGGAAGGAAGTCAAAACATTTGACCCAAGTCTCACAATTTAAAGGCAATGGAACAAATACTAATGAAATGTATCTAAAATATTATTAAAATTTAACTTATTATAATTAAATAATTTTGGTAATCCTAACTGAAATAAAATAGAAAAAGTTTAATCTGGTTTTATGTCAGACAATGAGAAAATCAGCTCTGACCCTCTGTGATCAGCTCTGACCCTCTGTGATCAGCTGTGACCCTCTGTGATCAGCTCTGACCCTCTGTGATCAGCTCTGACCCTCTGTGATCAGCTCTGACCCTCTGTGATCAGCTCTGACCCTCTGTGATCAGCTCTGACCTTTTGTGATCAGCTCTGACCCTCTGTGATCAGCTCTGACCCTCTGTGATCAGCTCTGACCCTCTGTGATCAGCTCTGACCCTCTGTGATCAGCTCTGACCCTCTGTGATCAGCTCTGACCTTTTGTGATCAGCTCTGACCCTTGTGATCAGCTCTGACCCTCTGTGATCAGCTCTGACCCTCTGTGATCAGCTCTGACCCTCTGTGATCAGCTCTGACCTTCTGTGATCAGCTCTGACCCTCTGTGATCAGCTCTGACCTTCTGTGATCAGCTCTGACCTTCTGTGATCAGCTCTGACCCTCTGTGATCAGCTCTGACCCTCTGTGATCAGCTCTGACCCTCTGTGATCAGCTGTTCCTGTTTGGGTTAGGGTCACTTTACAGAAGTAGTTTGACAGTTTAAACCTTGATTAAATAAAGTCGTGTCATTCGCCGGAGTCTGATCATAACTATTGTGTTGTTTACATCATGGTTGTTTACTTCATGGAAACATCTCTTGTCTCCAGTGTGAGCGTTAAGAGTGTTGTGTGTTCTGGATGTGTCGAAAGCATTAAAGAGGGGTACTTGACTTCTATGGGGTATTAAAGAAGAGTATTTGACTTCTATGGGGCATTAAAGAGGGGTACTTGACTTCTATGGGGTATTAAAGAAGAGTATTTGACTTCTATGGGGCATTAAAGAGGGGTATTTGACTTCTATGGGGTATTAAAGAGGGGTATTTGACTTCTATGGGGTCAGGGGTACTTGACTTCTATGGGGCATTAAAGAGGGGTATTTGACTTCTATGGGGCATTAAATTCTATGGGGTATTTGACTTCTATGGGGCATTAAAGAGATCATAACTCTATGGGGTATTTAAGAGGGGTATTTTGACTTCTATGGGGCATTAAAGAGGGGTATTTGACTTCTATGGGGCATTAAAGAGGGGTATATGACTTCTATGGGGTATTAAAGAGGGGTACTTGACTTCTATGGGGTATTAAGAGGGGTATTTGACTTCTATGGGGTATTAAAGAGGGGTATTTGACTTCTATGGGGTATTAAAGAGGGGTATTTGACTTCTATGGGGTATTAAAGAGGGGTATTTGACTTCTATGGGGCATTAAAGAGGGGTATTTGACTTCTATGGGGCATTAAAGAGGGGTATTTGACTTCTATGGGGCATTAAAGAGGGGTATTTGACTTCTATGGGGTATAAAGAGGGGGTATTTGACTTCTATGGGGTATTAAAGAGGGAGGTATTTGACTTCTATGGGGCATTTAAAGAGGGGTATTTGACTTCTATGGGGTATTAAAAGAGGGGGGTATTTGACTTCTATGGGGCATTAAAGAGGGGTTTTGACTTCTATGGGGGGAGGGTATTTGACTTCTATGGGGGTATTAAAGAGGGGTATTTGACTTCTATGGGGTATTAAAGAGGGGTATTTGACTTCTATGGGGCATTAAAGAGGGGTATTTGACTTCTATGGGGTATTAAAGAGGGGTATTTGACTTCTATGGGGTATTACTTCTATGGGGCATTAAAGAGGGGTATTTTGACTTCTATGGGGTATTAAAGAGGGGTTATTTGACTTCTATGGGGTATTATTAAGAGGGGGGTATTTGACTTCTATGGGGCTTCTATGGGGCATTAAAAGAGGGGTACTTGACTTCTATGGGGCATTAAAGAGGGGTATTTGACTTCTATGGGGTATTAAAGAGGGGTATTTGACTTCTATGGGGTATTAAAGAGGGTATTTGACTTCTTAAAAGGGGTATTAGGGGGGTTTTTGACTTCTATGGGGTATTAAAGAGGGGTATTTGACTTCTATGGGGTATTAAAGAAGAGTATTTGACTTCTATGGGGCATTAAAGAGGGGTATTTGACTTCTATGGGGTATTAAAGAGGGGTACTTGACTTCTATGGGGCATTAAAGAGGGGTATTTTGACTTCTATGGGGTATTAAAGAGGGGTATTTGACTTCTATGGGGGTATTAAAGGGGGGTATTTGACTTCTATGGGGTATTAAAGATGGGGTATTAAAGAGGGTATTTGACTTCTATGGGGCATTAAAGAGGGGTATTTGACTTCTATGGGGCATTAAAGAGGGGTATTTGACTTCTATGGGGTATTAAAGAGGGGTACTTGACTTCTATGGGGCATTAAAGAGGGGTATTTGACTTCTATGGGGCATTAAAGAGGGGTATTTGACTTCTATGGGCATTAAAGAGGGGTATTTGACTTCTATGGGGGGCATTAAGAGAGTATATTGACTTCTATGGGGCATTAAAGAGGGGTATTTGACTCTATGGGGCATTAAAGAGGGGGTATTTGACTTCTATGGGGGGTATTAAAGAGGGGTATTTGACTTCTATGGGGTATTAAAGAGGGTATTTGACTTCTATGGGGTATTAAAGAGGGGTATTTGACTTCTATGGGGTATTAAAGAAGGGGTATTTGACTTCTATGGGGTATTTAAAGAGGGTATTTGACTTCTATGGGGCATTAAAGAGGGGTATTTGACTTCTATGGGGTATTAAAGAGGGGTATTTGACTTCTATGGGGTATTAAAGAGGGGTATTTGACTTCTATGGGGCATTAAAGAGGGGGGGTTTTGACTTCTATGGGGTATTAAAGAGGGGTATTTGACTTCTATGGGGTATTAAAGAGGGGTATTTTGACTTCTATGGGGTATTAAAGAGGGGTATTTGACTTCTATGGGGCATTAAAGAGGGGTATTTGACTTCTATGGGGTATTAAAGAGGGGTATTTTGACTTCTATGGGGTATTAAAGAGGGTATTTGACTTCTATGGGGCATTAAAGAGGGGTATTTGACTTCTATGGGGCATTAAAGAGGGGTATTTGACTTCTATGGGGTATTAAAGAAGAGTATTTGACTTCTATGGGGCATTAAAGAGGGGTATTTGACTTCTATGGGGCATTAAAGAGGGGTATTTGACTTCTATGGGGTATTAAAGAGGGGTATTTGACTTCTATGGGGCATTAAAGAGGGGTAGTTGACTTCTATGGGGTATTAAAGAGGGGTATTTGACTTCTATGGGGCATTAAAGAAGAGTATTTGACTTCTATGGGGTATTATTAAAGAGGGTATTGACTTCTATGGGGCATTAAAGAGGGGTATTTGACTTCTATGGGGCATTAAAGAGGGGTATTTGACTTCTATGGGGCATTAAAGAGGGGTATTTGACTTCTATGGGGTATTAAAGAGGGGGTATTTGACTTCTATGGGTATTAAAGAGGGGTATTTGACTTCTATGGGGCATTAAAGAGGGGTATTTTGACTTCTATGGGGTATTAAAGAGGGGTATTTTGACTTCTATGGGGCATTAAAAGAGGGGTATTTGACTTCTATGGGGTATAAAGAGGGTATTTGACTTCTATGGGGCATTAAAGAGGGGTATTTGACTTCTATGGGGCATTAAGAGAGGTATTTGACTTCTATGGGGCATTAAAGAGGGGGTATTTGACTTCTATGGGGCATTAAAGAGGGGTATTTGACTTCTATGGGGCATTAAAGAGGGTATTTGACTTCTATGGGGCATTAAAGAGGGTATTTGACTTCTATGGGGTATTAAAGAGGGGTATTTGACTTCTATGGGGCATTAAAGAGGGGTATTTGACTTCTATGGGGCATTAAAGAGGGGTATTTGACTTCTATGGGGCATTAAAGAGGGTATTTGACTTCTATGGGGCATATTAAAGAGGGGTATTTGACTTCTATGGGGGGCATTAAAGAGGGGTATTTGACTTCTATGGGGCATTAAAGAGGGTATTTGACTTCTATGGGGTATTAAAGAGGGGTATTTGACTTCTATGGGGCATTAAAGAGGGGTATTTGACTTCTATGGGGTATTAAAGAAGAGTATTTGACTTCTATGGGGCATTAAAGAGGGGTATTTGACTTCTATGGGGCATTAAAGAGGGGTATTTGACTTCTATGGGGTATTAAAGAGGGGTATTTGACTTCTATGGGGCATTAAAGAGGGGTATTTGACTTCTATGGGGTATTAAAGAGGGGTATTTGACTTCTATGGGGCATTAAAGAAGGGGTATTTGACTTCTATGGGCATTAAAGAGGGGTATTGACTTCTATGGGGCATTAAAGAGGGTATTTTGACTTCTATGGGGCATTAAAGAGGGGTATTTGACTTCTATGGGGCATTAAAGAGGGGTATTTGACTTCTATGGGGGTATTAAAGAGGGGTATTTGACTTCTATGGGGTATTAAAGAGGGGTATTTGACTTCTATGGGGGTATTAAAGAAGAGTATTTGACTATTGGGGGTATTAACTTCTATGGGGTATTAAAGAGGGGTATTTGACTTCTATGGGGTATTAAAGAGGGGTATTTGACTTCTATGGGGTATTAAAGAGGGTATTTTTGACTTCTATGGGGCATTAAAGAGGGGTATTTGACTTCTATGGGGCATTAAAGAGGGGTATTTGACTTCTATACTTCTATGGGGCATTAAAGAGGGGTATTTGACTTCTATGGGGCATTAAAGAGGGGTATTTGACTTCTATGGGGCATTAAAGAGGGGTATTTGACTTCTATGGGGTATTAAAGAGGGTATTTGACTTCTATGGGGTATTAAGAGGGGTATTTGACTTCTATGGGGCATTAAAGAGGGGTATTGACTTCTATGGGGCATTAAAGAGGGGTATTTGACTTCTATGGGGCATTTAAAGAGGGTATTTGACTTCTATGGGGCATTAAAGAGGGTATTTGACTTCTATTGGGTATTAAAGAGGGGTATTTTTGACTTCTATGGGGTATTAAAGAGGGTATTTGACTTCTATGGGGTATTAAAGAGGGGTATTTGACTTCTATGGGGCATTAAAGAGGGTATTGACTTCTTCTATGGGGCATTAAAGAGGGTATTTTACTTCTATGGGGCATTAAAGAGGGGTATTTGACTTCTATGGGGTATTAAAGAGGGGTATTTGACTTCTATGGGGTATTAAAGAGGGGTATTTGACTTCTATGGGGTATTAAAGAGGGGTATTTGACTTCTATGGGGCATTAAAGAGGGTATTTTACTTCTATGGGGCATTAAAGAGGGGTATTTGACTTCTATGGGGTATTAAAGAGGGGTATTTGACTTCTATGGGGCATTAAAGAGGGTATTTGACTTCTATGGGGCATTAAAGAGGGTATTTTACTTCTATGGGGCATTGTAGGAGGGGTATTTGACTTCTATGGGGTATTAAAGAGGGGTATTTGACTTCTATGGGGTATTAAAGAGGGGTATTTGACTTCTATGGGGCATTAAAGAGGGTATTTTACTTCTATGGGGCATTAAAGAGGGGTATTTGACTTCTATGGGGTATTAACTGCTCCTTACCTTTCATTGTTTTGAAAATACTATATTCTCCCAAAACTAAGTCACTCCCCCTTCAGAGCACTATCACATCCCACTAATGAAACTACGGCACATCGGGTTTGTCAAATGTGATGTAGGTTTGTGGGCGGAGCCTCACACAGGCTCGTACAGCTAACTGTAAGAAGGGTAAGAATAGGGCCTGGGACAGATCACTATATTACTCAAACATGCAGGGATGATCTGAAACCTCTGCAGGTTTATGGAGGAGCCTTAGAACATGGAGGAAAGATAAATCTGTTTTGCTTCATATTTCAACACAAAATGAACAAATTCAAATTCTGACCTCGACTGTCTCCTCTGTGACATCATCTCTGTGGGTGTGGCCTATCCTCCATTTTGAGAATATTCAGATTATGTTATTAAATTTGAGCAGCTTTAGATCAGAAACGGATTATCCTCTCAGATGCCCTCCCATCCTCCCTCACCCTGTGTGTCAGATGCCCTCCCAGCCTCTTGTATCCCTGTGTGTCAGATGCCCTCCCAGCCCCTTGTATCCCTGTGTGTCAGATGCCCTCCCATCCCCCCTCACCCTGTGTGTCAGATGCCCTCCCAGCCCCTTGTATCACTGTGTGTCAGATGCCCTCCCTTGTCACTGATAGAAATGATCAAGAAAAAAAAAAACAACATTTGTGGATTTGATATTTGGAGATTTATTATAAAATAGCGGAGAATGAGACAGAATCCAGCCTCTGGTCTGTGCCGACTGATTAAATGAATCTCATCAGCTGATGGAGTACTGCAGTAGTCTATGAGTTGTGTGTACTCTGGTGTGTACTTGTACTTGTTTGTAGTACTTGTGTAGTAGTATTTGTGGTAATAGCGTCACTCTCATCAGCTAATGGAGTACTGCAGTAGTCTATGAGCTGTGTGTACTCTGGTGTGTACTTGTGTGTAGTACTTGTGTAGTAGTATTTGTGGTATTAGCGTCGCTCTCATCAGCTGATGGACCAGATGTTGCGTTTGTCGTTTGGAGATCGTCTTTTGTGCAGCTCCTGTTTCTCTCGGTGGTAAGTGCATTTTTAATGTTTATTTTAAATGTTTATTTGACATGTTTTGTAGTTTAATGATAAATTGTAATGATGTATTTATTTAAACTGTGCTCTGTTCTGTCACAGGGTTAGTTCTGCTCTTGTGGCTGGTTACATGTGCTACAGTATAGTACATTTAGTTTATTGTGTTGACATAAAATATATAGTAATCTATAATATCTAGACCTTTTTTCACTAGTTTCACTTTTATCACATTAGTGATGTCACTAGTTTCACTTTTATCACATTAGTGATGTCACTAGTTTCACTTTTATCACATTAGTGATGTCACTAGTTTCACTTTTATCACATTAGTGATGTCACTAGTTTCACTTTTATCACATTACTGATCCATCCAAATGAGGTGCAGAGTCATTACTTAATAATGAGAATTATAATCAGTCTCTCTCCACAACTGGGGCAGAAGTGCCTCTGCCCAAGGACACGACATCAGTCTGCACTGGTCAGAGCAGGTTCAAACTTTGCTCTTGTGGACGAGCGCTCTAACTACTGAGCCACTGTCTCCAAACTGTAGTTGCTTTAAGGACTATAGGACTAAACCAGAACTAAATAAGGTCTGAACCAGGACTAAACCTGTTCATACAGTTTATATATGATCTAATGAAACAGCTAACTAACCTTAAACCCTGAACCCTAAACCCTAAACCCTAAACCCTGAACCCTGAACCCTGAACCCTGACCCTGAACCCTGAACCCTGAACCCACTCTTGAGTCTCTGGCTCACTGTATCTTTGTTTTTTGAGTTTTCTTTCTTGTCAGTCTCCAGTTTGAGTCGTTGCCAGATCTGCGTCAGTCATGCTAGCCGTTAGCTTGCCTTTGTTTTCATTTGATTCAGAAACAGTTGGATTTTGTGTCAGTGAAACCTTAGTTCTGTTTAATTTAAGTGAAATAACATTTATAAATAAAGTCTGATAAGGTTTATTTTGATAAAGATTCAGCTGAGAGCCTCTGTTTGTCGCTCATCTGTTGTGTGATGTAGTCCTGGTTTAGTCCTGGTTTAAACCTGGTTTAGTCCTGGTTTGGTCCTGGTTTGGTCCTGGTTTTGTCCTGGTTTAGTCCTGGTTTGGTCCTGGTTTGGTCCTGGTTTAGTCCTGGTTTAGTCCTGGTTTGGTCCTGGTTTGGTTCTATTTGCTGTTCACGCCCAGGATCAAAATTTCCTAGAACAGGGGTTGTATTCTATATTTGTTTTTTTTTTAATTGTGTTTAATATTTGTTTTTTATTCTATTTTATATTTGTTTTTTTTATGTATTCTATATTTGTTTTTTATTGTATTTTATGTTTGTTTTTTATTGTGTTTTATATTTTTTTTATTGTATTTTATATTTGTTTTTTATTGTATTTTATATTTGTTTTTATTGTATTTTATATTTGTTTTTTTTTATTGTATTGATATTTGTATTTTATATTGTATTTTATATTTGTTTTTTATTGTATTTTATATTTGTTTTTTATTGTATTTTATATTTGTTTTTTATTGTATTTTATATTTGTTTTTTTATTGTATTTTATATTTGTTTTTTATTGTATTTTATATTTGTTTTTTATTGTATTTTATATTTGTTTTTTTTATTGTATTCTATATTTGTTTTTTTATTGTATTTTATATTTGTTTTTTATTGTATTTTATATTTGTTTTTTATTTTATTTTATATTTGTTTTTTTTATTGTTTTTTATATTTGTTTTTTATTGTATTTTACATTTGTTTTTTTTATTGTATTTTATATTTTTTTTTATTTTATTTTATATTTGTTTTTTTTTTTTTTATATTTGTTTTTTATTGTATTTTACATTTGTTTTTTATTGTATTTTATATTTGTTTTTTATTGTTTTTTATATTTGCTTTTTATTGTATTTTATATGTTGTTTTTGTTGTATTTTATATTTGGTTTTTATTGTATTTTATATTTTTTTTTATTGTATTTTATATTTGTTTTTTAATTGTATTTTATATTTGTTTTTTTTTCATTGTATTCTATATTTTGTTTTTTATTGTATTTTATATTTGTTTTGATTGTATTTTTATATTTGTTTTTATTGTATTTTTATATGTTTTTTTTTTTATTGTATTTTATATTTGTTTTTTATTGTATTTTATATTTGTTTTTTATTGTATTGAACTTTGTATATTTGTTTTTTATTGTATTTATATGGTTTTTTTTATTGGATTTTATATTTGTTTTTTATTGTATTTTATATTTGTTTTTTATTGTATTTTATATTTTGTTTTTTATTGTATTTTATATTTTTTTTTTCTAATTGTATTTTATATTTGTTTTTTTATTGTATTCTATATTTGTTTTTTATTGTATTTTATATTTGTTTTTTATTGTATTTTATATTTGTTTTTTATTGTATTTTATATGTTTTTTTTATTGTATTTTATATTTGTTTTTTATTGTATTTTATATTTTGTTTTTTATTGTATTTTATATTTGTTTTTTATTGTATTTTATATTGTTTTTTTTATTGTATTTTATATTTTTGTTTTATTGTATTTTATATTTGTTTTTATTGTATTTTATATTTGTTTTTTTTTATTGTATTCTATATTTTTTTTTTTTTATATTTTTTTTATTTTTGTTTTTTTTTATTGTATTTTATATTGTTTTTTTTATTGTATTTTATATTTGTTTTTTTTATTGTATTTTATATTTGTTTTTTATTGTATTTTATATTTGTTTTTTATTGTATTTTATATTTGTTTTTTTTATTGTATTCTATATTTGTTTTTTATTGTATTTTATATTTGTTTTTTTTTATTGTATTTTATATTTGTTTTTTTTTATTGTATTTTATATTTGTTTTTTATTGTATTTTATATTTGTTTTTTATTGTATTTGATATTTGTTTTTTTTCCCAGAGCGTGTGGAGGTCAGAGGTCAGAGGTCACAATGGGGTTTATGGAGCTGTATCTGGAGATTGACCCCGTGACCCTGAACCTGATCATCCTGGTGGCTTCATACGTCATCCTCCTCCTCGTCTTCCTCATCTCGTGCATCCTGTACGACTGCAGAGGCAAAGACCCCACCAAAGAGTATCTGCAACAGATCCCCACTGCGCCTACTCCCTCCAACCACTCCCCCATACGGTTACTCGTCATGGACAAGTCCCCCGCGGCAGGGGAGAGGGAGGAGAGGGAGAGAGGAGAGGAGAGAGCGGGAGAGAGGGAGGAGAGGGGAGGGGGAGGAGAGAGGGAGGAGAGGAGAGAGGGAGGAGAGAGGAGAGAGAGGAGAGGAGCACGCTGGTGTGAGGAGAGAGGGAGGAGAGGGGAGGGGGAGGAGAGAGGGAGGAGAGGAGAGAGGGAGGAGAGGAGCACGCTGGTGTGAGGAGAGAGGAGAGAGGGGAGGGGGAGGAGAGAGGGAGGAGAGGAGAGAGGGAGGAGAGGAGAGAGGAAGAGGAGAAGAGGGAGAAGAGGAGCACAGCTGGGTGGTGTGAGGAGGAGGGATGAGAGGGGATGGGGAGGCGAGAGGGAGGAGAGAGAGATGGAGAGAGAGGATGGAGAGAGGAGCAACGCTGGTGTGAGGATAGAGGAGGAGAGAGGTATAGGGAGGAGAGAGTGATGAGAGGAGAGAGAGTGCGTAGAGGATATAGGAGA